>JACCHW010000026.1:3600000-3984329 GCA_018907185.1 Platyscapa corneri | reverse complement strand
GCCGTTGTACGTACATGTATGTGTATCTGCATAAATGCGTAGATGCGTATATACAGAAAAATTTTAGAATAAATATAACGTTTATATTTCATTAAAAAATAGTGGTAAATATTTATCGGTTACGAAATTCGAACTTTGGGTATTTGATAAAGAGATAATGACTGAAGATTAGTTACTGTATTACTTTAGAAATTTTCTCGTACAATTATTTATGTTAATTCTCAAAGATAAAGTTATAATAAAAATAATATAAATAAATATAATATTAATAAAAACTATCTTCAAAAAATTTAAACTAATACTATTTCAAATAAATTGTTATTTTTCTGGATTATATCTTATAATAAACATTTTTCTAAATATAGATAATTAAAAACTAAATTTAATTTTTTTTATGAATTGGTCTTTTCTTAAAAAGTTAAAGGTGTATGCATTACATCATTGATTCAGCCTGACCTAATGTGTACTCGAACCACTAAAAATGGCGTTGCCAATAACACACAAGTATACAGAGCCGTCATATAACTAAATTTCATTGCACCGAAAGATTAGAAGTTTATATAAATACAGTATGTTAGATGATGATGTAATATATTTTACCTTGAAGTAACAAGGACTAGTATATTTTTTCTAATGTTCCGGGGCACAATTATTTCTTATCAATTGCTAATGATATTGTATGTATCGTAGGTCAACATCCTCGATAATTTTTACAAAGTTAAATAATTTTCTAAATATCTGTTTAAATAAATAAAAAAAATTTATTACTTAATTAATGATTATAATTAACAATAATCTATTAATTTCTATTGATTAGTTTATTTTTTTATTGAGAAGTATATTTATTATATATCATTTATTTATGCTATGATTTTTAAAACGTCTAAAGATTTTCACTTTACACAAAAATATTTTTCATGAAATTAAAAGTTAATAATTTGTATAAAGAAAATAATTTATATTTATACATATTTCGCTGCTTTTTCATTTTATTAAAATAAATGCATCCTAAATTTATTCAAATTAGAGCTCTTTTAATATGTATTACATATTTCATTTACTACAATTAAAACTATATTCTTATAGATACAAATTTAAGTTCTATTATCTTTATTTTAAAAAACCTTTAGTTTTCTTATGAATTTTTTTCATTAATTTATATTAATTAAAATATGATTGTAATAAATAAATTATAGTTACATTTTAAATTATATCTAGTAATAGAGATAAGGTCATAAAATTTTTCCTGATATTGCTTTTTACGCAACGTGATTGTGCTATGAGATTTTTCTCAAGCCTTTTCCGCCTTCCCCTCGTCGTACTATCAAAGTTTACATGTCCCTTCTATCCCACCATCCTGTTTGTCACCCTCTTTCTCAGCGCCGCCCCCTGTTTTCACTATGTTCGTCACCCGCTCTTATTTATCCTAATCACTTATTCCTCTTTAATACTCTGCCGTTTTTCTTCTTTGTTCTAGTCATTAAGACATGTTTCCCATTCATCGATGTTTTCCTTTTTTGTGCTACTACAAACCTCTCCATCCTGATATCCATGTTTTCCACATCTTCATTCCCCTTTTCCCCGACTTACGTAATGTATTTCCTTTCATAACGTGCCTGTCGCCTTTGCTTGGCCGTTTTGCTACTCCCTAACTTTTCATTTCGGTAGTCTTCTGTGCCTTCCATTTTTCTTTCTCTCGTTATTTCGCCCCCGAATTTCCTACTGCTCTTGCTCTCCACGTCTTCCCATCCTGTCTAACTCCGTCTATATTTCTACTGCGCCCCCTCCACTTGCTGCTCAACCTCCGCCGTTTTCCTTATTCTCTCGCCCACCCTTATTTCCGGCGTTTTTTTCCCTCCTCATGCTGGTCCTTCCGTTGTCTTCCTTCACTCGCGTCCCACGTTATACTGTCATTGCCCTTCTCCATCTTTCACTTCACTCGTTTCAGATTTTCTCTTTCATCCGCTTCTTTACCATGCCATCGTCCCAGGGTATTTATCCGATTTTTTTCCAACGTCTTTTCCCGCGGGTTTCATCTCTTCTATCTCTACACCCCTTCCTCCCGGCCCCTTCAGCCTTTTCTACTTCCTTATTGTAGTTTCCATTTTTCCTTACCCCCGGCACGCCTCCCGATTTGTTTTCCCTGCCCCAACTCTTCCATTATCTCGCACCCCTCCCCCACGCTCCCTGCACCTCTGCTTCCCTACTACCGCATCTTCGCACTGCCTTTCACCGCGCACTCGGTACTCCTGCACCGCCCCGTGCGCCCTTCCCCCGCCTGCCATCAACCTCCCCGGGGGTAGTACTCCCTGTCATCCCGGTATAACGACACTTTCGTGATATCTGTATCTTTTTACTATCTCTCTCTCTCTCTCTCTCTCTCTCTCTCTCTCTCTCTCTCTTTCTCATACCGTCATGCTTTTTCTCGCCGAAGTGGAAGATTTGCTTTAAAATGATAGTGATTACATAGGTTTAGTAGTTTCAATCTGCAGGCACGAATGCACAACGTAATTGTTCTTCTTCATCATTGACTACTATATTTTGAGATATTTGAAATGTCTTTTAATCTCTATCAATTTTTATCTTCTTTTATAACGTTCTTATTGTTTCTTTTTTCAACTATTCTTCTTTTCTTTTGATACATTTATGCTTGAATTATTCTAAAACTTCATTTATCAAATAATAAAAAAAAGAAACAGGTAGATAGGCAGTAGATGAACCAAGAATTACTATTAATTGTATTAACATTCTGGTAAACACAGTTCTTAATCAAAAAATGCATAAAAATATTCGGTTTTATTACATAAAAGAAAAAGAAGAATGAGGTAGATTATTATGTGGAGACATGCAAAGCATTTAAATTTTTATAAGGTTGCAGCACATAATTTATACAGCTATCATATTATCTATTTACTTATCTCTTTTATATAATTTAGTTGATTTTAATTTTTAATTCAACTCACGTGCCAAAGAATAAACTAACTGTAAAAAGAAAATCTATATATTAATTATGCAAACTAATTTTGTTAAAATATAGATATTTTTATACTAAAGTATTTTGATATGAATAAATTATCGATTTAATGTTTTGAAATATATAAATAAAAAATTTTTTGGAATGCTAAATGAGTCAAAATTTAATTAAGGATTTTATAGAAAGCTTTATTTATAGAATAACAAAAAATTTAATAAAATTTTGATAATATAACAGCTGGAATAGTGGCTTACAACAGTACAACTTTAATATAGTATTATACTACTCACTATTTTGTTTTCAAGTCTTACGGTATGGATGTAGTCTATGTTTAATAATCTAAAGACCTTAATATTGCAGCGTACATTACCATTACTTTAAATCAATTCTAATCTATAAAAAATTTGTACGCCATAACACCCAAATTACCTAATATTTACATTTTATGGTATTTATGTCAGTGCACAAGCGATCTAGCATTAGTTTTTAAATTTATAAAAATCAAATTATTATATTAATTTATATTGTATAAGTTTTAAATGTAGTTTTATACTATCTTATTAATTTTTATGTGCATGTGTGCGTGGGTGCGAAGTAAAATGATTTATACAAATAGATATCATCATTATCAATCGAAAATAGATGAATAATCAATAATTGGTATTTACCACTGTCCATGGTAATAATGACAATCAATGTATATATTTTATTACCGGTGGTTCGATATAAATTTATTTATATTAGATTTATATTTTTTATGAAATAAAAATATCTATATACTTAACAATTAAAAATTAAAATATAATCTATATTTTAAGGATCTACTAAAATAGTAAATATAACAAATTTGTCTACTCAAGTACTAGAATAAGTATTTTATACGTGATAAATCTTAAGATCGACAAGTATGATTGCGTGGATAGTAAAAAATGTTTATATAATAAAATGTTAAAAACTTCAGCATATATTATACATATATTGAATACATAGTATATATGAATGAAAGTTTTGTATAAATATGAATAAAGCATCTGCATAAATATTTAAAATTTTAGACAACTGTAACTCATCAATATTCGAATTCTTCTATTTCCAAATATTTCAATAAAACTTTTGTAAATTTTAATTTTTTAATTGATTTAATTCTTCATCTTAAAATTACTTAAAATTTTATATACGATTCTAAGATAAAAAAACCATATAATTAACAACATATATATATTTACTAGATCAAAAAATCATATAATTCGTAGTATATATACTTACTTTTATATAAAAACAGTTTGTGAATTGCAACTGTAATACTATAGTTAAGATATTAATTAAAGTTATCAACTTTCCTGACAATTTTGAAGATATCATCTAATCAATTTCTGATTTTAACCGTCTTTAAAACTGCATTTATTTTTATTATTAAATTTTCCAAAACAAAACTAAGAAGCTATAATGACAATAAAAATTTGAAATAAAAATAATTGTTTTACTATTATATTTCTAGATACAATAATCGTTGCTTTACTTTCATTTAGAAAACAAATGATACAAAATACCATTAATTAATTAATTAATTATACAACTTGTATAAATATAATAATTGAATATATTCTTCAATAGATATTTTTCAAAAATCTTTGGAAAGAATTTTTTTCAAATCAAATGGAAAGTTATTTTTTAATCGTCGCGGTGAGAACCAAGAGTATAAAGTGTGTCCCTGTACGTGCGTACATTGAATATAACTACATGCAACCAACAATGATATTAATGTAAAACTTTACTTACGAGACAGAAGTAAATCTAAAGAATTATTTCTTTTCTGTTTTAAAACTCTTAAAATATTTTTGAGAATAGTTTTTATTAAACATATTTTTTAATACTGTTTATTAAAATATATACTTTATAATTTAGTGAATTCTGAATAAATCAATGTGAATTATTATGTACTATATTTATAATATTTTGAAATTGGATTGAGAAATTTGCTTTATTATTTAAATATATGATGCAAAAGCTATAAATTTAATGATATTAATCAAAATATGGATACACAACGTATATTAAAATAATGTATCTGTATTTAAAAAATATAGATGACAAACTAATACTTATGAATGAATAAAATTATAGTATTAAAAACAATTTTTTCATTTATAAATAATTTTTTGTAATTTTTTACAAATGTATTTGCAAAAATGATTATGATAATTTAATCTACATGTATTACTCTAAAAATTAGGCTTCAAGAAACATAACAGTTCATTTTAGTTAATATTAATATTTAGAGATTTTTTAATATTTAATATATTCTTTATACATACAATAAATATAATTACATTTAAATTTTGTAATAGTATTAAAAAATAACCGAAGTTACGATTATTAAATGATAATATTGTTATACAATAAACTTAAATACAAGGACATTAGAAATATTTGACATCTGATACCGAAATAAAGTAAAGCGTAAGTGATTTTATAGTATACACGAGTAGATATTTTTTATAAAATATTATTAATTTTTTAATATGATATATAATATTGCAAAAAACATATTTGATCTTAAAAGAGAAAATAAATAAAATTCAATGAATAATCTAAATTCATTAAAAACTAATTTTAATTTAAATCTATATTCTTAAGGTTGGAGTGTTAAGTAAAAAATCAATAAATTATAAATTAACCTTATTAAAAAGGTAACAAAATGGATCACAGATTTGAAATAATTCTGAATATTATTCCTAAATAAGGCACTAATAGGAAATCATCGGTACTGCTATTCGGAGAGAAAATAATGAATCGTTAAAAACATTTTTATTATAATTCATGTATAATATGAGTTAAAATGTTGCTGATTTATCATCCCTTATCAAGAAAAATCCCGTAAATATCTTACCTTTTTTCCAAACACCATAGGCAATAGTATTGGTTTTAAGACCTATATTTATTGATGCACACAAGATGCAAACAGGTACAAAAGAAACGCTCAAAAGCACTTTGAATATGAGAGTTAAAATAAATTATGACCCACTCTATAACTGTCTTAATTCTTTTTAATTCCATCAGCTTTTTCCTTAATAATTTCGCTGCTGTAATGTTGACAAAAATATTACGTCATTGCCAAAGAGTAATGAAGGTTTTTCGCTTTTATTTTACTTATTTTTTTATTGTATTATTTTATAAAAGATATTATTACCATATAAATTAAAAAATTATTTAATTGTACAATCTTATCAGTTAGTTATTTATTATTTTCTAAATACATAAAGATATCATATATTAAACTTATATACTTAGATTATAGTTAAAATTATTATTATAAATTATTAGAATATCAATTTTACTTTTTAAAAAGTTTAAATACAATATATTATTTCTATGTTAAACTACAATAAGTATTTAAAATTATTAAATGACTTGTTTTAATGTAAAAAATGGTATAAATCAATTACATATGATTAGATTAGATATTGAAAATTAGATATTGAAGATTTTAATTTAAAAATAATATATCTAGTATTGAAAGTAAACTTCCTATGCCTAATATTAAAATATAATTTTAAAATTCAGAGTAATGTTAGATTCTTAATTTATTATTATAATTGATCACACATTATTTAATCTTGTCTAATAGTGATATTTTTTATTTTCCCACTTTTTAAAACAGATTTTTTATAATTATTTATATTTATATCTATTTCATTTATATTCATTTAGTAAAATATATTTATTAATTAGAATTAGCTCGTGATTATGGTAAGTACGTAGTATTATTTTCGTCGATGAATCATTAAGAATTTCAATTCTACGATATAATGCTGATAATGAAATAATTTAATATAATATTTTATAATCAATGAACTATAAGAAGAAATTAATTTTTATCTTATATTCAATTTATTATTGACATAATCTTCTCTCATTTTATGATTCTTTGAAAAAATATTGATATGTTTGATAGATATGCTTATATAAAAATAATTTTTTTATATTTAGATAGAAATTGATCGAGCATATTCGCTGCATTCTAATAATGTATTCTTTTAATTTTTTAAATTTACAATAATTATCTGTGAGATCAATGGTTCTAATCATTGATAAAATTATTTAAAATAAAAGTTTTCTGATCTACAAATAGATCACAGGGGAGTCTAAAATTGGTGCTTTTTTCATTTTATTTTATATCTAAAAAATTAAATTTAAATGTTCATAAGTAATAAATAAAATTATACTATCTCCCTTTCTCGTTTTCTCTTTCTGTGTATTTGTTTTTCTCTAGTTTTTATATTCAATTTGAAGATGTTCTTATCAAAATTCAATATTTTATAAACATTTTTCTTTAATTGTTTTTATTCTTAATAGTGAATTTAATTTTACGAATGACATTTTCCTCACTTCGTTTGCCTTTTACTGAAAGTGTGAGTGAAAGCGAGTTAATCAACTGTTCTCCTGACCCTCTCTCTACGGAGACGTATATTTCGGCAATTCGCGTGCGTCATCATTGAAAGCCTCACATTGAATTTTTACGAAACTTTCTTCTGACTATGATGTCAGAACAATAGCTTCAATGGTAATTTGCATTACCGTATATGATACGTTTTAACAGAAACTTTTTAAATGTTTCTATTATCATTGAATTATTGAACAACTTTTTAATTTTAAAAAATCTTTCCATTTTCAAAAAATAGATTTTTACCATTAATTCAGAACTTGAGAATAATACTGTAATTTTGTTGTAATAATATAATGGAAAGTAAATACGTTATATAGAAAAAATTATTATTTAATTTTTAATTTTCTGTTAGTATTATTAAGGATTAAATATTTCCAATTTAATCATTTAAAAATAGTTAAGAATTTAGATATTTTAATTTTTATAACTTATTATTACGTATTATAATCATCTATTTTATTATATTTTATAAATACTTCGTATTCAAGATAATAGTAATTTACTATATATAAATAAATAAAAGCAATAATTATTGCATTCAATGTACATTGTATTTTAAATGCATTAGTAAATACGAATACATTTTATATAAACAATAAATATTATATCCGTTATTATCATCATTTAAAAATTTGTTGCATACTTATTTTAGATACTTGAATATACTTTATGTATATCCATCAATAGTATTTATATTAATAATGAAAATAAAAAATAACAGTAAACATATTCCAAAGATTGTATATAATATTTAAATGTATTTCTTTAGTAAAAAACTTATTCAATTTTCAAATGTTAAATTGAACCATTAAAATAAAATTTCAAAAATACAAAATTTTAATCATATTTAAACTAAACTATGCCCAATCCAACTATCAGCTAGTTAAAAGAGTTATAAAACAGTTCTTAAGCAATTATGTTGTCACTCTGCCATTCTTCATAAAATTTCTCAAAAAAAAATTTTTTTTTAATCTTTGCCAGAATACTGAATAAATAATAGTTTAATATTTTAAAATAAATTAATATATAATAATAATAATTAATAGAAAATATTCAATGATACATTTTAATATTGTTTTAATATTGTTGTCCTAATATATTTTAATAATGTTTATCGAGTAAAATCGTTTCAGCTTTATGGGTTACTGTTTATGAAATGTTCGTGAAGCACATAGAATTTATTATTAATTTTAAAATATAATTATTTTATTATTTTTCTAAATCAGATGTAATTAATACTAATGATAAAAATGACACTAATAAATTTATTTTTATTTGATACTTTGTTTTTATTTCTTTACTTGTAACCAATCATTACTGTTCAGTAATATATTAGCGACGTTACACTTATATTAGCATATAAACAAATTCTAATTATAATTAATCAAAAAAAAAGATGTTTTTCTTACAATGAAATAAGTTTAATTAACGTTAAAAAATTAATTAAATTTTAATTGAAAAGTTATCCAAAAAATATTAATAAATTAGTTTTATTATTTTTAATAAAATTCGATGAATTTATTATTAGAGCTGTTAGCACAAAAAATCAAACATTAGAAGATCTTGTAAATAAGAATCATCCAAAATAATGCAAAATCGTGTTTCTGTAGTCGGTCTCCCTTTAATTTCCTTTACTGCCCTTATCGAACTTGATTCTTGTGTCACACTTATTCAATTACATTGCATAAGAGGTGTGTTGCACGTATGTGGCTCGAAAGCGAAGAGTCGTTGTCAGCTTCGCATGGCTTCATTGGGTCATTGTTCATCGTGACACAAGCCTCGTAATACAGGAAGCCGATAGCCTCGTCCATACACCCAGCCGATAAGGCGTAATGCACGCCGCTAGCGCCTTACTTGCCTTTTCTTTCTTTTCTTGACAGCGTCTTATCAGTGAACCTGATTAGAGGCATTAACACCGTCCGGTTCACCTATCTGTTCAAAGTTTTTGTTAGCCTGTCTGTGCCCAAATTATACGATGGTCACAACAATATTAAGGTTTATTTCGATTTTTTACAATATTGGATTAAAAGTGCATATAACTTTATGATATTGTACGAAAAAAATTCTTGTTAAATTTACAAATCATTTTCGAACAATAATATGTCGTAAGTTCAAGTATTTGAGATCTTTGAATTTGTTTACGATCAAATTGACGTAATTTTATTTTCGACGAGTTTTAACTTTTAAAATACTGACTTTTATGTACACTTATAACTTTATTAGATAATTCATTTGTTATTGTAAAAAATTAAAATATAAAAAATAAACTTCGGCATTACTATTAGGCATAAACCAACATTTTAGCTACTATAATATTAAAATTATTATATTTGAGTGCCAAAGAGAACTTTTTTAATTAACAAGTTGATTACTTTTATTTTTAGAATATTCATGGTAAGAATAACTGGTATTAGAATAACTTAAATCAACATCATATGTATACATGTATTCGAGCACCTTTCTGTCGTTTAATTTTACTGTTATTTCATCCTACATCAAAGAATTGACTTACGTTCAGTAGCTTGAATTTTATTGTTTGCTTCATTCTATTATTAAGTTTTCAATACAATCTTAGGTAAACATTTTTTTAATATAAACAGTAAAATACAGTTTTTTTTGCAAAAGCTCGACAGTGTTTACTATTATTTATAAACCATAATAAAAATCATAACTTTCATGTTCAATCCACTTGACGAATACGTACATACGACTATAATTCAACTATAGTTTTCTTGATATTGTATACCATTGCCAAACTTTCAAGCACAATCTTTTCAAGTTTTGGCTTATACGTGTTTTTTTATTTCAAACGTAGAAAAATAAATACATTAAAAATAAAACTTGATGGAAAATTTATGTATTTTATCATAATAATTGACCCAAAAATAGATGCAAAGCGTTAAAAAATACGATGAAATGTTCCTAAAAATGTACAGGTATAAGTTACCTTTTATACTGCCGGATGAGGTGTGTGGTGTTTGAGGTGCATGGGAGGTTAGGGGCAGCGGCGAGCCCGAGGAAGTCGCGGAGTGCTCCAGCTTGGAGCTCACCGCGCTCCACATTTCGAACATGTTGAATGCCGTGGTGACGAGGATTTTCTCTCTTCTTCTTCTTCTTCCGCAGCTGCCGCTCCTGCTTGTCTGATGAGATCTGGCACATACGAGCGGACGTTTCGTACAGATAAATTTCTTCTTTCTCGTATTTTCAACGCGTCACATATTACGCGAGCTCGTCAATGAGGATTGCGTCGCGTTTGACTCTTTCGATTAATTACAGTCGATCGGCGGTGATCTACAGAACTGTCACGAGATCCTCTCGCATTTTCGATTTCGATTAAGGCATTCTGAAAGTGACACTATGTTTAAAGTACCTTCTCAATTTTTTCTATTTATTCTTGTCTTTCGCTTTTTTAAGAGTGCACGCGCACAAAAAAGTGAGTGCGCGCGTGCGTGCATGTTTTTAATAGAGATATTTGTTTGCGCGAGAGAGTGCGTCTGTGTGCGTCTGTGTGTGTGTGTTGTGTGTGTGTGTGCGCGCGCGCGCGTGTGCATAAACACGATCATATGCATGGGTTTATGCGCGTGTACACATGGGTGCGCGTATATATGGTTTTTATTACATACAATTTTGACGAACCGAAAAGTGAAGGTAGCCAATGTTAAAGAATAATTTGTCCTTTATAAGAAAGCTACATTATGTTTATTTATTATTCTTAATACTAAAAGTAAATTCCTGTCAAAAAATTTTTATAATTTTATTTTTACCATTGAAATAATATTAAGTATAGGCATATGTAGTAAATATTTAAAAATCAATTTTTTTTATGTATAATATCATATAAATATGAGTATTTTTAAAAATTAAAATTACTAATTAATATTTATCGTAATTTCTGCCAAAAATATAAAGTAATTATTAAATTAATTTTCAAAATAAACAATTTGTTGATAATCTAATGGGTGCAAATTTTTTTAAGGATCTAAAAGTATTTAGGAATGCTAATAAAGAAAAACCAGCGATGAATTTTAAATTTATAATCTGAAGTGATCTTTCTTAAGTCATATCGTGTCATAAAGATTGTTATTTAAAAAAATACGGTGTAAAAATTAGTGTAATTTCACTTAAGAACCGAGCATAAATATTTTCACATGTTACTTTATGTATGATTAAAATATACGTAATTTTTATAAAATGAGAAAATTGTAAGCACTGTAAATGAATAGTAACTGTTGATTATAAAATATTTGTTCGACTAAATATTTATATAAGAATTTAAAAATTTATAAAATATAAAATTATTAAGATAATTATTAAAGATTAAATAAAAAAGAATTGAAATCTCACGAGACTTTGAAACACCTATTCCAGGGTGCATGGATACCTAAAGATTTATTTTCGCACTTTCAAGTGCGAATAATGATTTGGCCGGTAGCAACGACTCTGAATCTCTTTTTGTCTTATTCATTGCGCGAGTCACTCAGTGGTGCGTGTATCGTGTATCGTCACAGCCGCGGCAAAAGTAGAGCAGCACCCTCGAGCAGCCCAACTGCTTTCATCCGAGAATAAAGCTGGGTTCGCAAGCTCTCAGAAGCTTTTGGAAGCTATTGCAAGCCGTCGTCATCCTCTAGAAGAGACTCGAAAGACGTTGTGAGCGGTCGAGAGACAATTTCTTATACATACGTAGGGGCCTTCTCCGTAAAACAAGAAGAAAGGAATAAAGCGAGTGAATAAGTAGTAGATATAACGAGAGGAAATGATAACGCTTAATTTTTACAAAATTTGAAATTTTTAGAAACGTATCTGAGGACAAATAATTTTTGTTGATAGTCTTAAGATTTTTTCTAATCTAAAAGGTAATATTCTTGGTTTAAATTATAATAAAGCGAAAGATATAAAAAGGTATTTGTATTGCTTCATTATATAAATAGGGTATTCCGAATCTGCAGACTTTTTCACGCCTAGCCTAATTATAAGACTTTAATTGCTGTTACTTTAAACATGTCAATCATAAATCGTACGTCCGAAATACGTACGACTAGAGTGAGCATATTTTCGTAAAAACGTTGGCTGAGAAAATAATGAGTAGCAAATAACTATTCGATATAAGCAGGACATCAAGAGGTTTTATCGTTTAGCAGCAGCCATGTAGAGAAAAGACGTGTTTCAGGCTGGCGCAGCAGTGCCGAGCCGAGTCGAGCCGAGCGGTCGATAGTAAAACGCGCCTACGCGCCGCGGCGATGGCGACGGCGGTGGTGGCGTTGCTTTAAGTCTGCAGAGGCGCAGCATTGCAAGCACGAAAGCTTGACGTCGAGGGGGACCGCACTTTGCTATCGAGCGAGAACCGCTAGGGCGGAGTCACGTGTTTCCGTGTGTGCGTTGTCCTTTTGCCCGAGCTGTCTTCTAGTACATGGCCCTCCACCCCTCCTAGGCTGCCACTGAGCCTACTGCTCTATATTCAGACAAGTCCTAGTGGCCCATTGCCTGCCGATGCCGAGTCACGCAATCCCATTTCTCTTAACTTTATTGATTCGACTTGTCTCTTTTCTTTTTCTGGCTTAATTTTTTGCCTTTATTTTCAGTTGTCAAAACCTAAATCGGGCACAGAATTCAATACCTAAACTTTTTCTCAAGATTGAATAGTAATACTATATAAATAATACTATATTAAATATTCGTTATCAGTATAAGAGCATGAGATGTATTATTCAATCGTATGACTTTTCATTAATTTACGCGTCTACGAAGCATCAACAATATATTATTTCTAATCTAATTTTTATTTACAATTAAACAATAAAAAGCAATAGAATTCAATTTTTGAAAGCAGATTGAAAATTGAAAAAATGAAATGCCAATGTGCACATATAAATAAATCAAAATATGAGGCTCCAAATCTTTCAAGTAGTGAACTTTCATAAGTGCGTGTAAATAACTTTTTATCCCTGTTTTTAATACCCACATTATTCATATATTTTTTATTTAATACATATCTAATAATTTTTTCTCCTACAATTTTTTTATTTTCTACCTTGTAAAAAGATACAAGAGCTTCAGTGGGACTTTACATTGTACATCAGAGAAAATAGAGACGAAACAGAGGCGGAAAGTCGGCGTCGTTGACGAAGTCGCGACATGATGAGAAACGCGCGCTTTCCCGTATCGATTTCGTCTCTCTGCCTCAGTCTCTCTCTCTCTCTCTCTCTCTCTGTCTCTACATGTCTCTCTCAATGAGCAAACGCATACACGCAGCGTGTCTCATATCGCAACTGATTTTTTTTGCTTTTTCTCATAATCGTCCTTCTACGATTTCAATTTAGCCGTTCGTTATAGTTTTAATACTTTGTTTTTCATATATAGGTATAAATCTAAAACTTTTTCAAAAATTTTCATTGAAATTTTATAAATTTTACAATCGTATATTATCAGTCGTAGTTGTATTCGAAGGATAAATAAATATATAAAATAAAAATAGATTTGGTAATTGTTAGGGTATTCACGATGTTAATGTCTGTTAATATTTATTTAAATATATTTAAACAACAAAAAAGAAAAACCCTTATCATAGTCTATTACTTTTAGTGTGATAGAGAACTTATACGTATCTAAATTCATGTAAATTTTTACAAATGAATTTTTACAAAGGAATTTTTAATTTAATTTTCAGTTTTTAAAATCTTTAATAACAAGGTACAGATACTCGTATAAATTTACAATAGCTGCGACGCATATAATATGCATTTCTAATATATTTTCAAGTCTAAGAAGAAATTTAATTTTTTCATAGATTTATATCACTAAATGCAAATACATTTAGTTACATAAAAAAAAAGAATTGGTTGCGTTATTTATAATATAGAATAATTTAATTTGATGATCTCTATTAATAATAATCTGTATAGAACTATCATCTTTAATAAATTTCGATTGCGTAATCCAAAAAAATTGAAAAATGAATTTTGGTTAATATTATTAAGCCATTGCTAAGATTTATCGCATGATATAATTTTAATAAAAAATAAAAAATGAGACATTATAATTTGATTTGGAAGGGTTTGATTCATTATTAAATACAAATTAATAAAATTTATGCAATTTAAACATAAATACGAGCCGATAATTTAATTTATATGCTTATAATAAATTACAACATATCATTATATTATATGTTATTGAAATGCATTCCTGTCAATGAAGATTGATACGAGTCTTTAATCAATTGTTAACGGCTATCGATGAATTTTAGGGTGTCTTCTTTCAAAAGAGAGAAAAGTCTTGCTAATGTTTAGTTAAAAAGAAGAAAAACAAGAAGAAGAAGAAGAAGAAGAAGAAGAAGAAAAAGAAATAGAAGAGAAGAGCAGCAGTACAAGCCAGAGTGAGTATACGGCACTGTACTTTGCAGTCGGCAGAGTATGAATTATTTTCGCCGTGGGGGCATCGCATCTTATGTAGGTCGTATACACGAGAGCCGCTCTAGTGTAGGGCTACGTTGAGTCGAGTCGACCAGAGAGCTAAACTGCTCTAGCCGACTCAGAGGCACGGACGCCAACATGCAATGAGAATTCCCTCGCTCTTTCGCTTTTACGTGAGCTTGCTCGCACTACACTTGCGATCGATTGCGCATGTCGATGATGGACTGCCCAGGCTCGAAAGGCCGATCGTTAAACTTGGCTGCATACAAGACCATCGACTTTATTTATTTTCTACTGCAAGTTAGCTTGGTTTTAAGCATAATTTTTAAACTTGCCTCGTACATTCGATACGTTCCTCTTCAACTCACTCAATTTTCTATATTGTGAGCATAATTACATTAAAGTAGCTCCTATGTTACAGCTCTATACTCGATGTGATATTTATATAAAAAATAATTTTGAATTAAGATATATATTTATAGTCAGATAATTAATTTAAAGTCGAATAATAACATACATATTTTTTCGAGTAGAAATGTTTGCTAATGATTTTTTCCTTCGATTGGATTATCTACAGAAATTTCATTTTATAAAATCATCTCGACAACGTATACGTAGATAATTTTTTAAAGAACGATTTTTTCTAGTTAATTAAATTACAATTTATATCATGATTATTGATTGTCTTTCAGATATGAGACAACATTTAATAATTTATTAAACTTAATGAGTACTGAACTCATAAAAAACATACTTTTTTGTTATATGTGTACAGATTTTAATGTGATTAATAATATTTATTCTTATTTTTTTATTATTAATATTATAAATAATCAATATGATTTTAAAAACACTGACTTATTTGATATATGTTACGGAAAAATTCAATTTTCAAACATTCTTCTTCGTGATTTTTTTTAAATTCAGAAAGCATGCAAAAATATCTAGATACTTTTTATAATTTTCATTCTGTGTCAATAATTTGATGAAATATCACTATATCAATTGTACTATATCAAGAATATACTTGATACAATAGTATTTTATTAATCCACTCAAAGTGAATTTCATCATTTATATAATTTTTAGAATTATTTAACAAAAATTGTGAATATTAGGGATTTTTAACGAACTAATAATGTAGAAATTCAATAAATCAGAAAATATTATTTATCTATCTGATGTATCTGCAATATAAAATATTTTTTATTACTAATTTTATTTATTTCATTGAAAATATAAATATCTACCTATGAAAGTGAAAGACAGACTGTAAAATATAAATTCAATGTTATAAAAACTTTTTTTAGGACAATTAAAGTATAAATATTAGTACATTTTTTAAATTAATGACGATTGACATGAATTTATATTCTAATAAAATTCAATATCCATAATTTACGAAAGATTTAAAGGTAAAATAAACATCAGTTCAGTCGCGTATAATAATATCTTGAAGTTATCTTCTTATTTAGTTTTAAAGAGTAGGTAATAGATAAATTAATAAAATTATTAAAGTCTTATGGTCATTCGAATTTTTCTGAAACTGTAATCGAATATCCATGCAATTCTAAGTCTAATACTCTGCGTCGATCTTTAAAATGAAAAGAGTTAGTATTGGCAACAACAACGTATTCAATAATAAAACAATCATATAAAAGGCATATTGAGCGTATGTATAGTGTATAAAAGTTGAAGTAGGAGAGAGAGAGAGAGAGAGAGAGAGAGAGAGAGAGAGAGAGAAAATCCGCGTGTATAAAGCATGTCATGCGATAATCAGGCGCGGAGTGTATATGCGCGTGAGTTACTTAATATTAACCATAATGGTGAGTTTAAAAACGGTGAGAGACCTATACATGCTAATGTCCTGGAAGGGGCTTCTGCGACATGAAAGAGTAAGAGAGAGAGATAGAGAGAGAGAGAGAGAGAGAGGAACTGCCGGAGATATAAAGGAGAGAAAGAGAAGGAAAGGCGGAAGATTGAAGTTCTGTTGGTTAATGGATACACGTAGTTATTCAAGTTATTAGAATCACTTATGAAACAAGGGGTGAGAAAACATTTAAATTTCATCAAGAGAAATGACTCTGACCAAATTTTAGATTATTATTCCAACACATCAACTTATCGAGCTACTGGTTTATTTAAACCTTAATTTATTTAAAATAGACATTTACGTATGTATTCACGCTAGTTTACACTAATGTAATTTTTTAAATTTGACTTTAATTTTATTCATTAACTGCAATTTAATCGTAAAAAAACAATATAGTTGTATCAAATATGCTTATCATTTGCTTCTGTTATCTTCTAATGTTGAATATCTTCGATATAAATTTTGTTTTGATACTATTTGAAAGCTAACTATTAAACTAGTCAAAGAACTCATGAAATTATTGTAAAAGTCCTTCTTCGTATAACAATAGATACGAACAATAAATTAATCATTTTAGTATACTGTTAAAATCGAATAATCCTAATTTAATTTCATATCTTAAACAGGTTTTTCTGAAGTTTGGAAAAATGAGAGCATTCATTACTTAATACAACTAAATCGTTGAATAGAATGGGGCTTTCTTTATGAATGTTCTATTTAATATTTACAAAAGTATCGAAAAAATATTATGCATCTATTAGCAAACTTTAAAAATTCTAGCTAAACTTAATAAAATATTCGTCATGAATTATATATTGAAAAAAACTCATTCAATTATAGAGGGCTAAATCCTTCAATTCAATATTTATATGAAATTGATTTTTAGGAATCACTAAAAATAAAATATTTGCAAATCATTGCATTAACCATCAAATATATATTTATGCAGCTAAACTTATATGAGACCATAGGTTTTTGAATTTAAAAATTACAGTCAATTACAATTGCCATGATATGTGCACATCTTATTTTTTCACGGTGGTTTTTCTATTATTGTGCATATATTATATATACAGACGTATCTGAACGCACTTTGAGAGTCGCGACAAGATTCACTTTCACTTGACCTAATACTCGTATTTACGCGCGCGCGTATGTGTACAAGCGTATAAAAGTGCACGCGCGCTTGTGTATACACGAGTAATTTTGTATGTGTTATATGTGTGTTTACATATGTGTGCATAAATATATATAATATATAATAATATATATAAATAATATATATTATATATATTTTTGTGCTTGTGGTCACGTGGATCCACAGTACAGTTTACCGAAAAAATATATTTTCGACTGCAACTCCGAAATGTTACTCTTGAAAAGAACGGGTTTCAAAAACCAAAAAAATATACTATATATACACAACACCGCTGTTAATCGGCTCTTTTCAGGTGTTTACACTTTCGGTGACAACGAGAACTCCTGCTTGCGCCTTTATCAACATTGATTGCACTTTTACACTCCTTCGTCTTGATTTCCAGTATTGCAGCATTTCACTACTTTTTCATCGCACAAATACAAAAATGATAACACAGGTAAAACACACTGTATGTACGTGGCGAAAAATATGACAAAAATAATTGGTTCACAGCATCGACGTGATTAGAAAAAGTGAAAAATTTATAATAAGCAGAAAATAGCAGACCGAAAGTATGGAATAACGGGATCACGGGACAACGGGATAGAGGAAGGAGGAAGGAGAAATGAAGAACGGTGCGTGCTTGAGTAACGGAGTTAGTTAGGGGGGCAGTGGCGCCGGTCGCATCCGATCACCCACGTAACAACGTAACACAGCTAAGAAAGCGTAGCAGCACTTGCGCGCGACCGAGGCTCTGGGTTG
Organism: Platyscapa corneri; assembly: GCA_018907185.1. NCBI lineage: Eukaryota > Metazoa > Arthropoda > Insecta > Hymenoptera > Agaonidae > Platyscapa > Platyscapa corneri. Next base: position 3,965,726 of record JACCHW010000026.1, on the reverse strand, counting down.
ACTGCTTGTGCCGCGCAAGACCAGAGCACCACAGGCCCCACCATCAATTTCCTCGGGTTGTGCAGAGAGCGAGAGGAACGCGCGCGCGCGCGCACACCAACACATGTAAAATTTGAGAAAGGGGGAGAGAGGGAGAGACAGAGAGAGAGACGAGGCTGCTAGGCTAGATCATCGATAGACAGTGTAATCGAGGGACGCAGTGGGAGAAGGGAAGTAGGGATAGATGGATGGAAACATGACAGTAGCAAGTAATGATCAAAAGTCGTTGCTGTTACTGGTGTTGTTGCTGAGATGATTATCTTTTCATTTTTCCAAAGAGATGCTTCAATTGCTCTAAGGGTTGAGGCCGAACTTTTTATCTAATAAAAGAATTATTTAGGAACAGATAATTTAATTAACAACCTCAATTACAGATGTTAAATCTGTTTGTTTAAATAGACATAAATAAACATATATGTATTAGTACGATGTAATATTGTTTTAATAATTTCAAAAGTTTCAAATAATGATTCAAATACGAATTTTACAAAAATTATAAGGTAATGAAATAATTTTCAATCACTAAACTAAAAATACTGTGAATATTTTCCTTAATTTTCAATTGTTTTTCTTTTTTTTTAATTATTTTTATGTTATTATTCTAAATATTAATTTCATATCTTGCATTAAACAATGTTAAAATACAGATATAATATAAAGATAAATTGGCGTTTATATTAATTTTAGTTAATATTTTTATTAATACAGTAATTATTTTTCTCTTATTAAATATCGCTATTTATTTTATACAAAACTATTTGTTTTTATATTGACACTCTGTAAGCTATTCTTAGATACACATTGCTTAACTCCTCATCTCCATTTAATTATTATAAAGATTTAAATAAAATTTAATAATTGAAAGATTATGCAATGATTAATGCAAATATAAAAATTAATAAATACTGATACGACAAAAAACATATAACTTAAACTAATCGAAACAAACTAATTCTTGAATTTTTGTATACTATCAAGTTTCTTGTAATATTTAAAGATTATAGAAAACTCATAAGTTTTTATATTTATACATTCCATTCAATAAAAAATCAATTATGCTATTTTTCTAATGCCCATAAAAATATACTCGTAAATTGAAAGCTATTTTTCATAAAACTAATTCTTTCTTTGAATTTAAACAAATAATTAGAAAAACTTATTTACAATTAAAAAGTATAAAATTAAAAGTTAAGTTTTTGTGCTTTGTCTGTTACACTTTATGATGTTATTTTACAAATTACCATTAAAAGTAATTATTTAAATGTTAATAATTAAAGTTCCCTAGAAATTTAATTAAATTCAATTGATTATTCTTTAATCATATCATATTCAGATATACAAAAAATTATATTTAACATTGAATTGTAAATAAAAGACCGATAATAAATAACTTAGAAATTTTTTGACTTATAAAATGGTTGAGATAAAAGAATAATTATTAGCGAAAATGTTTTGATATATAAAAAATTATGTAATCTATAGTTTTACTTAGTATTTACTATTACATATATCGATTAATAGCATAAACACGATTGCATTTGAATATAATTTATATCAAAAGTAAAACGAATATTGAAAGTAACAAGTTCATATTAAAATACTTTTGCGACCTAGTTCAACTCTAAATTTGGAATAATATTGACGTTAGGTTAAATTTCAAAGGACACAGAATCAATGTTGCAATGTCTATATTCTACATATCAATTATTTAACTTTCTTACTTTTCTAAAGAAAAAGAGAGAGGAAGATGTAGAAATATTGTTAGAATTTACTCATACACGAATAAATAGAAACATGAAATTAAAAATCAAATTATGCTGTAATTAAAATTAAATATCTAATTATTATTTTTTTAAATATTGCATTCTGTTGGAAATTGTCGTTCAATTAAATAAATATAAATTATATTTGAAAAAATAAACAAAAATGTTACTTATAGATGAAAGATATTTTCGACACTAAACATGCCACCGAAAATATTCTGCATTTTATGCGTATATCAATTGAAGAATTCATTTTTAACAAAACGTAATCTCGAAAATTTAATAATTATTTATTATGCAATTCTAAACTTTGGTCTCAATCGTCTTATATTTTTAATTTATATTTAATAAACTTTTTAAATACAAGTCCAATTGTAAAGTTAAGACCTTCTGTCTATTTCTCTCTCTCTGTCTCTTTCGCTCTGTCGCTTAGAATATAATTTTAAGAAAAAGGAAAACAGAGGTACCCTTCAAGATTTTATAGTGCATAATTCAGGGTCCATCTCACTTGTATGTGTAATATAACCATATACCTGCTTTTACTTGAAGGTTTCCACAATATGACCGTTTGGTCCACGCCTTCTTCTCAAGATCTAGGTACATATTCGATTTCTTAAGTTTCATACCCGAAATTAAAATGAGTTTCATTTTAACGAAAAAAATAAGAGATGCATGCGAAGAAATAAAAGTTTCTGGGGTTCTTCGTCAATTTAAATCGTTTTGTAAACTTATGCTTTTTTTTCTATAAATACGTACATCAGCGCAAGCGAATGAAGTGAGCATATTATACTCGTAAAATCCCGTTAGTATCTAGAATTTTTTATTAATCGATCCCCGCTTAAAGCTCTAATTATGTGAAAATAGATGAAAGTATTGTTACGTAGATATAAAAGTAAGAACAAGATCTCGATTGGGTGCACATGATATGAATTGATAACAATTTATTTCCAATGATATACTTTAATGTTATTAAGGAAAATCATTTATTTTTATCAACAGAGCTTTGTTTTTAAACTACTTAATAATAATAATAATAAAATTAATCCAAATAATTATAGGAATTTTCTGAAACTACTAGTGAGTACTAACTAACAATAAAAGAAATGCTTTTTTCAAAATAAGATTATGATTAAAAATTATGTATAAAATTTGAACTTTCTGTTAAACAAGAGGTTTTTATTAGATTTCTTTAGGTTTTGTATTAGAAATCGCGCATTTTGAAAACTGGGAAAATATAGTACTTACGATAATGATAAGTGCATATATTTTGCTAATATTTAATAAAATAATTTTAAGAAAATTTTTCACATTTTTCTTTAACGAGTAACATTGATAAAATAAGGATTTCAAATAATTCTTCTGTACAATTTATCAGATCTATTTTTTTTTTGTAGAAGATTAGATATTATGTTGAGCAAAAAACAATTTCGTTAAATTATTTAAAATTTTTTCCAAGTATATATTTACGTATATATATATATATTTGTCAAGTCAAAACCTTATTTGATACTCCAAAAAATTATAAGCTTTGTATTATCAACTTTTTCGAAATTCATTTGGTTATTTTTAATAAAAATATATATTGGATTTAATAGATTTCAAAATTATCCAAAAACAGTAAGAGTGAAGAAATAAATTTTTTAAATTCTCATAGTAATATATTAAATTTTTCAGTATAAATACAAGGATAAAATTTATGATAACTACCAATATATTTTAGTATTTAGAAGACTACAGCATACTAAAAAACTTCACAACTTTAGAGATTTAAAGTACTTTATTTGACACTACTATACGTAGATCATAATTTGAGAATGAGTGACGACAAATACAACAAGTTCAAGGTTGAAAATCACGTGCATCGTGCTGCATTTGATTAATCAGAGAAGGGAGTCTATTATTTGTATGCAAGTAGCATGAAAATGGAATAAGGAAAATACCCCTGAGTCTTCTTAAGACTGCAGTTCATTTTGACATTTTCCTGACTGCTGTTTTTCAACAGATTACAGTTATCTTAGAGACGAGACACACCGTCGCGCCGTGTCGTCGATGTCAATGAACTCATCCGCGGGCCCGTCATTAAGCAACTGAGTATATTTTGCAGATTTTGTATCCGCGGTGGCATTATAAAATTCATGGTAGAAGTTCTATATGTAAAAATTTTTTTTAAAGCGATCTTAAGTCCTTCGCTTGTTACAAGGTTTAATTTTTTAGCTCCGTCGGTTTTCACTATGTTCTATAAGGACTATTTTTTCAATTATACTAACATTGGATTTATATGCTTTTTGCTAAGGAAAACGATGAATTATGTTGAACAATAGTATAATTTTCTGATTTACTTACCTTGATTGACTTATGTAGAAAATAAAGATATGTGTAATTGGTATAAATTTATGCATTTTGCTGGATGTATTTAAATAATATTCAATTTAATAATTTCAATCTATCGATAAAAATTTCAGATATGATATTTTATTTAAAAATTCTCACTAGAAAATTTTAATTTAATAATATTTTTGTGAATCAAATTAAAGTTATAATAAAGACAATGAGGTAGAAATTAAAAAAAAATTGATATTTGAGTTGATGTTTAAGTTTTTAAATGAAATGAGCATGAAGAAACAATCAAAAATAATTTTTATTAGGATTATTATACTAAAATTTTTTAATATAAGATGGATGATTACCTTTATTATTTTTCTTTTCATAAAAATTGAATAAATTGAATGGGTTGTTTAAAGAAAATTATTTAAATTATTTGTTAATCTATTCCTAATATCTATTGTACGTTTTCACGCAAAATATATTTTATTTTATTAAAATACAATAATATTATTGATTTTTTGAATTTTTATATTCTCTCATTAGCTAAACATTTATTTTATTGCTTTAAAAATCTATAATCTATACGATAAAACTAATGATGGTCTAGGAATTAATTGGAATATACCAATTAAATAATACTTAATTATTCGATGTTCTGATGTTTACATTTTTTACATTTATTTACAAACTATTAAATTGAAATAATGTTGAACATATTATAATGACAAAAAATAAACATAAATTAGAAAAAATACATGATTAAATGGTTATATTAAAATTAAGTAAACTGAATAATGAAAGTTATTATATTTTATTTATAAATAAACCAAGTCATATTTAGCATTGCATCTAAATAAATGAAGAATAAAATAAAAATGTTTCAATTCCCTTTTTTACTAGAAAATTTTTAATATTAAAAAAAGAAGAAGAACCACATGAAGAGAATATGTGTGTGTGGAGACGGGTGTTTTTTAGTAATATTGACAAACAAAGTTTACCCTTGAAATATTTTCGTTTACTGAAAGATACGTTTTGAACCGTGAGTTTCGCCCATTCAGCAAGAATGAATAGTTATGAGCGTGCCTTGATGCTATATAATGAAGAAACGAAGTGAAGTTTGCGGAGTTTATTATAAATGATATTTGTGAATTTTTTGTACAAATTATTCAAAGAATTAGGAAAGAAAAAGAAAAAATAATAATGATAATTCCTTTGGATGTCTTATCATAAAATGAATATTTGAAATAATGTTCACTAAGGTTAGATAAATAATGCAAAACTTAGTTTATATTAAAAGTTCTATTTAAACTGTTTTATTTTTGTTAATATGTGCACATGGTCATGATCTTCCATACTTTCGCTCACACGAACACATTTTCGTATAATAAAACTTTTTCTACTTTTCGTGATACATCTTAACAATCAAAATATTTTATTATAAGCAATAATTATAATAACAAAATTTATAGGCATCGTATAATTACTAGCTTACACTAACATGTTGAATATGTTCAGAAGAAAATTCTTTGAATAAAGCATTATTACTCTATGTGATTCAGTCTTAGACCCTGTAAAAGTGTTCGTTCTAACGTTGTTAACGTCGAAGCTAATGCACCTCGGCTGGGGGTCAATGACACATGTCCGATAAAATTGCCTCGATTGTCCATTCAACAAACTCGCGTTGTTGAAAAGGCGTGGAGCGCGCAAAAAAAGGAAGAGAAAAACGTGATTGCTGAACAGACGAACCGCGATAAAGCTCGCTGGTGTTGGTGTACGCGTACGCTATGCAGAAAATAACTGAGAATTGTTTGACAAGCGCACAAAGTATTTTCCAAGGTGGGCTTCATGATAGTTCAAGAGAAGATTTTGATTGGAAAAAGAGTTTCCTGTATTTTTAATTTATGATTTATAGATTTATACGATTCTTATCATTTTAAATATTATGCATAAATTTGGTAAAATTTAAAGTATGGATTCGTTTAACCAAAGTTTAACAGAATTTTAAGGTTAAGTAAGTATCTTTATACAGGTCGAATTGAAATGAATTCGTTGGTTTAAATATAATTTCTTAACCTTATGCATGTTATTCTAATATATTATACAAGAATATTTGTTTAATTTATTAAAATTATTAAATTTTTATAGAGACTCCAAAGTTACATCAATAGATTCCTAATTTTTTTGAAATTTTTCTAAATAAAAGCAGTAATTTGTTATTCATATTATTATTTTCGTTGACAATGAAATTAATGAAATGAGCATACACATAATAATACTGAATAACTGAATAATTAATATTGAATAATTATTAAATTAAAAAAGAAACTTGTAAATAAATTATTTATATTTTTTTTAAGAAAAACTTATAAAGCACAAATTTATCTATAAATAAATAAAATCTTAGTATTGAATAATGATTAAAGTAATATATTTTGCTTAAATGTAATAAATTAATTTTCATATTAACATTTTATTAATATAATTTTTAATATTTAAGATTTGTAAAAGTTTTGGTATGAATTTCAAAATATTCTTAAAATAATTCTCGTACATTTTTATTCTTACACTATTGAGATGAAAATAGTTCCAAATGAGCGACAAAATGATATTTCAATATTACAAAAATTTACTCCCAACTAAATTACTAGTACTTTCACTTAATAAATTCAATTGCATCTTTTAAGTTTAATTGGTAAATTTAATATAAATCTTAATATGAACATATTTTAGTTTACAAACTTTGATAAATAAGATATTGAATTCTTAAAATGATAATCATAATTATTTTCATTAAAAGAAAAAGTTTATTTTCTGATTATAATAAATGAAAAGGTGGTTTTTAATAAGTAACGAAAATAAAGTGTTATCAGTTGGCTCAAAAATATAAGCTCGTCTTTTATGATTCACTTTAAAAAGAAAAGGGCAGCGTTGTCACTATAAAAAGATTTTTTTGAAATCTCTTTTTATACTTCTCTTCTAGATCCATCCCACCAAAAATATTCTCACCTTACTCACGTTCTCCCTCGTAGCTGTAGTTGCCGTCACACAGCCGTTGCAATGGCAGCGCGGGAGTTGTGTAATCCGTGAAAGCAACTCTCGATTCCCAAGTATGTATATGAAGACGGTAGGCACAGCGCCATGGCCCCCTCTACCTCTCCATGAATGCATCGCATCAACACCACACCAACACTGCACCGATATTACACCAACACCTTAGCTACAGCTGACGCGAAGTACGAGCCAATCATTTATCCATACACGGTAAGAAAGGAAATAAAGCTTTCTCTCGTTTTTAAGGATTTTTTTTTTCGGAATTAAGATACATTTACTTTAAGGTGCTTTATTCTTCGCGTGAGCACTAAATGCCATTATAATTCCAAAAACTTAAGATTGTGTATAATTCAAGTGTTTTAAATTTCTTAGGTTTAATTTATAAACATTGAATAAGTCGAATAAACTTTACTATCAACAATCAACTTATAATGAAGGTTAGTTTCACAATTACGTATAAATTAAATTAAAAAAATTGATGGTTCCAAACGAATGTAACAAAGAGTTTTTAAATAACAAATACATATTTTTAAGGGATATTTTTGGTGAATAACTATCGCGATTGTTGTAAGATGTAGTATACGCTGATCATTATAGACGATATGGAAACAAAATTTTTGCATGAAAAGCTGTAAAGAGCAGTCGCCGAATTTCCGATGTCATAAATTAAGTAACGGGCTTGTAGTCTAATTCTCTCCCTCCCTCTCTCTCACTTGTCATATCTTACGTACACGTGCAAACTCACGCATACATTTCTATTCACATAACCAGTTTGCACCCGTCAATTCTGCGTTTAGAAGGATTAAGTGGCTCCGAACCTAGGAAATCTATACCTGTAAACTACCTGTGCATCCGATATCATTTACGAGCACCGAAAGACACTCAAAATCGTTCTATTATTTTCAGAGCAATAATTTTCAATAAGATTATGAGATAACTTTCAAAGCAAAAAAATTTTCTAGAGAGAAACGAAATAAATTAAAAGCCAATCTCTTACTCAATAGCTGTGTTTATTAAATTTCATAAGAGTATTTTCTTTCAATTATTATTTTTTTGATCAAGTATTATTCTTTTCCAACAAAATTTTTTCGAGTTTCGCTTGTTGAAACAATGTGACGCGACTGTGATTTGCATTCGGACACACACTCTGGCTGATTGCTTACAATCTTTTCTCTGATTTTTGTACTAGAATTACTATTATTTATGGCATAATTTATGCAGATAATAAATAATTAAAGTTTAAAATAGATCATGTATTTAAATTAAAGAAGATTTAAAATAAATTACATAGAGTAAAAGAAAATTAAAATAAAATGAATTGGATTCCAAGTCTTGCGCTTTATTCAATATAACGCAGTACATAAAGTCGCACAAGGTGAGTCACGAATGGTTGTTGCAGCCGTCTCACGGTAGAGTTTGATTAGGCGACAATTGTGACGCACCGAGGTTCGCATGATGCGCTGCAGCAGCCGAGGATGAAAAGTCTGCTGGCTAAATCAGTAAGATTGATTACGACGCTTTCGATGTGCAATGGCAGAAAAACTGAGAGAGAAAAAGGGTGGTCTACTGAAAAAATCTACCTTATTTTGTTAATTGTGGTATTCATTTAAGAATTTAAGGTACATATTGTATTATAGATAAATCTAAGCAATTTTTAGAAAATTATTTTTTTTCTTTTTTTGCACTCCATTTAGTAAATAAAAAATTTATTCTTGGACTTTACACTTTGAATTGATATCATTAATTCGCTAAATTATTCAATAAATTTCGTCAAAAGATAAAAGTGAAATTCAAAAAAAAATCTCCATTTAAAACGAATTAAAATATTTACGTACTTGTTTGAATCGTAGAAAAACATTATTTCCTAATTTACGAATGGAAAAATTACATAATATATATAAAAGGGAATATTTATATGACATTTTTTAGTTGACTGTATTATTTATTAATATATGTATGCGCATACGTATATTTTTCAAAAGGGTAGAAGAGTGACATAAAGAGAAAAGAGAGAAGGGTATATTTAGTCAAGGGGCTGGAGCTGAGCCAAGCTCACACAACGAAATTGAAATCTAGGTCTTCGCTCATACATGAGCGTGGACTCGATCTCATCCCTTTCTCATACACGAGTTTTATCTGTGATGCTTCTTGTCATTCGCAATTATATCTACTTAAGTGTTGATCGATTCTAACATAAATTGAGACTACATAGACGTATTTGATCTTGAAACTGAAGCTTTCGAAGATACAATCTTTCTCTGTACTTTTTAATTTTTCAACCCATATGCATTATATCTACATCTTCATTATTATCAGAGATGAAATTGATTCCGTAAAAGTAGATTTAAATATGAATTGACCCGCAAAAGTATTTCGATTATCAGTCGTCTGTATTTTCTATTAGTAAGAAAATTATGAAAAATTTCTTATACTGGTTATATCAGACATCTTCTATTCTATTTCAAGTCACTCTATACTAAAAATTTTATTGAAAATGTTTAATAAATAATTATCTCATTTTTTATGAAAACAATTAAGCTGTAATTTTATAAATTAAATAAAGAGATTTATTATAAATTGCTTATAAAATTATAATTATAGAATTTATTACAAGGTACTTTATGTATTTAAAAAATATTTAAATAATATTCTTGTTATGATTAAGTGATATAAAAATTATATAATATTATCTTTATAAATAAAAATTATAATTGTAAAAATCAGTTCGAAAATGCTGTTAAAAAAATTAATAAATCAAATATAAGAAAACCTGAATATATTTATAAAATGAAAGTTTTGTCTTCTATCACAAAAATCCATATCAAAAGAAGAATGTATAGATAAATCAATTTTTTTGTGACAGACATTAATATTAAACATAGATTTATTTAATTCTAAATATATTAGATAATATTTGATAAATATAAATAAAATCTGAGATTTTATTTTAATTAATCTCTATAAATCGTTAATAATTGAAAAAAATACGTATTTTATTCGAAAAGCATTGTACATCTCTGCATTTTTTATATTTTTAATGATATAATATAATTCAACTGAATATATTCATTATGAATATAAATATATCATTTGGTTGTAAAATGATTTATATTTCTTTAAATAAATAGTTGATCATTACTGAGGGTATGAAAAAATACAATTTTTAAAGAGAAAAAGAAACATAAAACTAAAAATTTTTTACAAAAAAAAAGGAATTGAAATTTTTTACATTGCACGCAATAATTCAAATAAGATACAATCAATACAAGAATGATTTACCTTAATCAACCTAATTATATTTTTGTGATTTTTGGTTTGTATTTTTTGGTTTCTATATAATAATGTTTATTCAATTTTTAATTATGAATTTTTAAGAAATAATTTGTAATTTCCTTATTAATCATTATAGTTACTATTCTAATAAATCAAAAAATTACGTTTTTCCTCTAATAACTAGTATTAGATCTATAAAAACATTTGATTTGCTTGTGATTGTGATCGTCCAGTAAATTTTATGCACATTGAAAAATACTTTCATCTTACGAATATTTTCATAATCTACACAGAGTTAAAAATCAAGTACTACCAATAGACAATGTATGAAGCGTCCACTGTGCAATCAGCTGATATCGATTGATAGCTTCAGTTGTATACCATGATAAACTTCGAGTAGACGTTATTCACGATTTGAACAACATTTACAAAGCTTTTTGTAAAATTTTCATAACCAACAGTTTCAATAAGGATTTACAATATTATTTTCAATAAAATGTGTTATTGAAATTTTGACTGCAAGTAGAAATGACAAATTATTTTATCCATCATATTACGTTCAATTATAATTATATAATGAAATTTAAAATGTAATAATTTTTTTATATAAAACAATTTCAAATAATTTTAATTTCGAGTTTATTTTACATTAATATAATGAAAATTAAGTAAATTTCCAGTGATTTTAGAAGCATGAGTTTTAAACGAATTAATAATAAAAATAAACAATTAATATTCTTGAAAATTAAAGTATGCTCAAAATTAGGTAAATAGAGCTCTTATTTATGTAGATAGAGCTGTTATATAGATAGATATTTGGATAAAAATATTGTTTAATATTATTTTTCGTTAAAGTAAATGTCGCTTTTTAAGTTAGGGAAAATCATTTATATATCCTAGAAAATTGTTTTATTCAAATCGCGACAAATGAAAAATCGATTTTTGGATATCAAATAGTAAATCACAAGTCCAATAATTTATCTACTATCAATAAACAGTATCTTATTTAACTAACAATTAATCAAGATTTTTTTTTTCAATATCACTAACGAGACAATTATTGTGTAATCGCAATAATAATTTCATCCTGCCCCTTTTTATGAGTCAATAAAGTTTGCCATGCGTTACTATACACGCCATCAGATTACTTACGATTTAATCAGTGCGAAAAAGGGAATCACAAATAAAAATAAAAAATTATATCAATACATTTTGCAAGATCTCTAGCCTCTCGAATCGAAATTAACAAACGCCGGTTTTGCGCACTGCACCGGAAACACAAAGTTCTTACTTTGTACGACTTGCGCAAGTTTCTAAGACCACGTATTTTTCGTTTACTTCGTATTTTTCCTGAATTATCGCAGCTTCCTATAAATATCATTGATGTACGGATATTTTTTAATCATGCAATGATACAAGTTTGCACCATTACTCAGGAGTTGATTATAAAATGGTTTATTTTTTTCTCATTTACACTTCTTTATTATTTCCAAGTTTACTTTTAAGTTTTGAGTAAAGTTTCATTGTGTGAAATAGATGAATATATTTTGTATGCATTTAAAATTTATAATAAGATGTTTATATTGCGTAAAAGACTGTTTTATCCAGTTAAAATTGAAAAATATTTCGGAAAAGGTTTTAATTAAGTATGATCAGATTAAAGAAAAAATATTGTTTGAAAAACTTTCAGATTTCTGGGCTAATATTCACCTCAGGATTGTTATATTATTTTAAACAGAAACTAATTAGGTACCCATTTTCTCTCTTAAACAATAATTTCTTAATTTAAAAAAATTATATCGACAATATTTATATAGATTCGTATTTAATGAACTTTTTTTTATATAATGATTTTTGTAGGAATAACAAAAATAATAACTGTTTTAAAATTTTCTAGTTTTTAGATGCACAATTTAATACCATCATTTTAACATTACCAGTAATAAAGGTAAGTATTATAAACAATTTCTGTTTTTCCTTACACTTACATAAGTTAACTAACAGGCAAAAGTATAGTAGTATTAAATTTTTCGTTAACATTAAACAAGCACTTTTAGAGATGTAAAAGAGTAAATGACCATGTTGCAGGTTTAAAAGAGACAGAAAAAAGACTTGCTGGTCCATCAGTCTGACCGGAAATAATTTGACACTGCCGCAGGCAGGGAAAGTGCGCGTCCTCTTGTATACGCATACGTGCATCCACACCACCGCGATACAATACGCGGACGCTTACCCGCACGCGGACAGAGACACGCACAAATATTATTACGTACAAAAGTACAGTTTTTAAATAAATTTTTACGTACATACATATGTAATTACATACTCATGTATATGTGTATGTGTGTTTATGAATTTACGGATTTATGCATTTATACTAATAAAATATAGTACAAATGCATTCAGAACTGTGTGAAACTTTAGTGAATAATACTTTGGTGTCAAAGGTATTAGTTATTATAATATATAATTATGTTATATTTTATTAAAATAAATTGTAGTAAAATAATTAAAATTTTATTTATTGAAGTAGATAATTTGTATATTAGTTCCACGTATTCAATTTCAATGTCACAATCTCCATGAAGTTGTTTATTACCCCTACTAAAATTTAGTAATATTTTAATCTACTTTAATCGATAATTCTATTACACTAATTTGCTTATGTGCATTTAATAATAATCATAAAATAATCATATTAAATAAATTAAACCTATCTAATGTCATTTTATTCACATTTGATGTATTCGAATTAATAAGTTTTTTTCATCATGATATCGCGTATTCAACGATTAAAGCTACAAGATTTTTTAGGGTTAAATTTACTAAATAAAATATGAATTATATTTATACACTTACCCTTTGTGCTTGATCATGAAATTAAAAGTTTTCAATATTTTTTAACTTACCTGAAACAAAAAGAGAAAGGCGAATTGATAATTGTGTTACGAAACATTTACGAATATACTATCGAATATGGATAAATATGGTCAATGGAATGACGCTCTCTTTACATTTCAATTTAAAATGACTAATTTCTTTTAGTAATTAATTGCACATATAATACAAGGTTTTGGAGAAAAATTTAATTATTTTCAATGTATAAAAAACTTTTAAAAGCTTTAGAAGTAATATTAATATTAATAATATACTGTCATAATTTATAAATTTTTTATAATACTTGTAAATATACAATTTCATATATTTTATACATTAAATTTTATAATTATTTTATAAATATTACATTTAAAATATAAAATTTTTTTTTAATTTAAAAGTTCTAATAATCTCTGATGTTATCATTATAGTTTAAAAATTTGAACAACGTACAGAACCTTATATAAAATTCTTTTTTATATATTAAATATATTTGTTGTGTAAATTTTTTAATATTTTGATACTCTTAAATGTTTTATTATTATAATTTTCTTCAAATTATAAAGAAAACGTGAAGTCTCAAATAATTATTATTATTATTATTATTATTATTATTATATTTATTTGGAGAGAATTTGATTATTTTTCTACATTCAATTATTAGATTTAAATTAGAAAATTTTTTTAATTTAATTCAAATATAATCTTTCAATACTTGGTTATTTACAGGATGCAAATACGTCGTGAATATTATTTGGGGGAGAGATTAATTTACTGAAAACTTCAAATATCGTATTCAATAAAAAATTTGTAATATATTATAAATATCATTTAGAAGAATATAGAAAGAATTAGATTCAAAAGGAGTAAAGTACTAAAGCAGATAGAAAAGAAAAAATTAAACAATAATACCGGTTAGTTCTTACAACCAAAGAGAGATTACACGCAAGCAGAGTTACTTTCCATCCTGACCTACATTTATGCGCGGTGCGTCGCTGACACTTGCCGACCCTGAGATTCTTTTGGTATGGTTCAGTTTGCAAAAAATGTTTTTTTACATTTGTATTAAACAAAATCTTTATTTTTAATCTTCAATTTATAATAAAAATATTTAATTTCATTGCAATTTAGCTTAGTGGTGGTTCTAATTTATTTAATTCACGAGGCAATTTTATAATATTCTTTATTTCGCATTACAAAAAAAATTAATAGTTATTATTTATTCATATATAAATTAATTTTATTATCATAATATATATATATATATATATATATTTATAAATTATATAATTTTATTAGTTAATTTTAAACTTCTCAGTGTACAAACCAGTTGCGATCAATTTACTTCATTATATATCAAAACATATAAATTTAAATTTAAAATATTTTATGAATCAATTAACTTCGTTCATTTAGAAATTTATCTTTAACAATTTGTATATAGACAAATTATCTAATTTTGATCAATATGGATTATTTATGAGGATTTTTTAAAATCTACAAATCATGAATATAGTGTAGGTAATTTGCGACTAACAATCTTATGTTTATCAAATACGAAAAGCAACATATATTAAATATTAGAAAAGAAGAGAGATAAAAGAAAAAAAATTTACATTTAAATATTTAAATGTAGTATAAACTTTGTTTCTACAAGATTATATTCGAAATTTTCTAAATTTATATAATATCTACACTTAAAAAACTCTAGCAACTAATTTTTATTTAAAAAGTGGATGTATTGAAATGTTTTATATTTTATTCAACTAAAAATAAAATAAAGAATTGAAATGTAGTTTCTTGTCGAAAACGTCAAGGAAATAAATAAATAAAATTCGTTATCTTTGGAATTGAAACAGTGAATACCAAAGAATAAAATATTTGCCTCTAAAATGTTAGTTTGCTATTATAATTTTTTTTTCGTCGAAACTTTAGATTTTCGCCTATGTAAAGCAAACGAGGGAGATTATAGTCATCGCTCCTCTAGCGTAACAAGTGATTGTTGTCGGCAACTAAGTAAGAGAGTGAGTATACGCCGGTGTCGCAATGGGAAGTACAAGTTTCTTGCGACTCTCCCGCAACATTTTTATGCTACAATCGTTGCTTCTCATTGACAGGCGGTGTATCAAATTACTATGCCACTCGTCCTGTGAAAATGCTTCCGAATTTACCGAAATGAATTTTATAATAAAATAAAGTATCGTTCAAGTTATTTGTAATTTGATGGGAAATTGCTTAATTTTTTCTTACGATATCGCTAGATTTTAAATTTATTGTCAAACAACAAAAGTCATTTCTCTATAAATAATTAGAAATATTTTTTAAAATACTATAACTAATATGTAATTTTTAATGAATAGATATTCTGTATTTGAGGAAATAAATCTTGTTCTCATTAAAGAGTATAATTAAGGACAAAACGATTAGGTTTATTAATCTATAGTAGTAAATCGATGAAATTTTTTTCCAAATATACATACTTAGATTTTAGATAAATATTAAAAATTTGTTTACCTTTCACATTGAAGATGAAGTATTTATAAACTTTCTTTTCCCTATTGTATTCACAAATATTAAAAAAATACTGTTGAATTTAAATAATATTTTTTGTTAAATGATTTTTTAAAATTTAATCTTAAATCATTTTAAATTATATAGTATAACAATGTTTTGTCGAAATAAATTTCAATATTTTTAGCTTGATTTGATTTTCTACTGCTAAAATTTAATAATATAAATTTCAGTTCTTTATAAAATATATCATTTATTGAATTTCAAAAACGGAACATTGCTAATCAGAATAATTTAATTATGTATAATATTTAAAGAATGTAACTTGAAACTATTTTAAAAATAAAATACCGATAAAATTCATAATAAAATTTTTATATTTATTGAAAGTATAAAAAATTTGTAAATAAGATTCATACGATATAGAATTGAACTAACCATGTTATACAAAAAATTTTTCATTCTAACTATAAAATTTATGTTGGAAGAAATATACGAAAAATAAATCAATGAAATGAATGTCGTTGAGATAATCATGAAATACAACATATAATTTGGTGAAGGTAATTTAAAAACTGTCACTTGAACATTTGTTGTGCAATAAGTTAAAAGAAACGTATAAAGGATATTCGTCAAGTAAGGGGAAATAACATTTGAATATATAGATTACTGTATAGAACAGAACGCATGCGCATGGGGGTAATCAACTTCTTGAATCGAAAGTCAATATAGTGTTTTTAATAGGTATGTATGCTTATTTGTAAGCACGTGCAAATGTGTATAAGAGCAAGTATAATCCGATAGAAGTATCAAATGAATTTTCATACAATTGTTGCATATCCAATGAATTATATATAATTCTACCAAATTAGTAAATTAGTATTCTTACGTAGATGGATAATTCTGATGAGAATTGCTAAAATGGTTATTCGGTGTAATTATTGTATTTAGATATTTATTGATAAATTTAAGTTTTTATTGAAGTCTATAGATTTAGAGTAAATATTTACCAAAAATGTTCAATTAATATAATAAATACATATAAGCAAAAAAATATAACTACGATTATATATATATATAGTTTTTATATGAAAATAATGTTAGAAATTTATTAAATACAAATAAACGACTGTAATATAAAAGAAAAAGTTTGAATGATTATTATAATTTTAGATAGTCTTTATCTTTAGTATTTTAATTTTATTCATTTCTTCCTATTAATTTTTGTTTAAAAAATTAAGAACGTTATATTTATTTATACTATTAAAATATTATGATTCTTGTAATAATAATTTTTATCATTATTTATAAAGTAGAAAGTAGATAATGGGCAATCATAAATAAAATTATTTTTTAAAATAAGAATCCTAAGGTGTAATATCACTTTTAAAATTCTTACTTATAGCATATCGAAATTTATCATTACACAAGTTAATTTCGTTACCAAATATATAGAAAAATTTGTGAAAAATACATGTAAAAAAATCAACGAATAAATGTTTCTCTTTAAAAGTAAACAAATTTTTGTTAATTTGTTTTACAAAATTTTTTAGTCATGAATATAAGTTTATTGACATTATTACCGGTTACAAAACGTATTATTGCTTAATCAGAAGTTTACGTAATTGAGTAGATCCTCGAATCAGTCGGTAAAACAGGATTTGTTGAATGTTTCTCGTTGCAACGCTTGGTGTCGTTTCATTCCAGCTTGGGAATGTAAATATCTACCATCGGCAAAAGCGAAAACGCTTTTAATAAAATTTTAATATTTTTTCAGACGGATAAGTGGATATGTAGCGGCCTTGTCAAGGTTGGTACTGCGGTTTGAAGGGGATGAAAAATTGGATTATTCCTATATGAAAATATGAATTGCCTATTCTAACGCGTAATGCTTTAAATCAGCCTTGTATAAAATTTCTCCGTTAAAACTAATTTCATAAAATGTAATATCTTTTGAATCTATAAAAATTGAGAATATGGCTAATAAGAATATTTAGAAATTCTTAACGGTCCGAACTACCGTACTGTATAATTTCTCTAAATCGTATATAATGGTATAATTTAGTATTTTGTATAAATAATTTCTAAATAAATAATTTTGTATTTGAAATAATATTAATATAATTCGTGATCTGATATTGAATAATAATTTTTATCAAAATAATAAAATAATAAAATTTTTTAATTTTTTTAATTTAATTGACACAATTAAATTATATGGAATTGTTAATGTTTTTAATATGTTGTATGTACCTTGGTTTTTAATGGAAAAGTAATTGGTTTTTTTAATTTTATTTACTAAATTAAATATACTTAAATATCTGCATCTCGACTAATCTAAGAATAATCAATAAACAAATAAAGAAAAGTTTAAACGTTCGTAAAGAAAACTTTTATATCAATTATAATTGATAATATTAATATTCAAACTGGAAGTTTAGGTGGAGATGATTTGTAAATTTTTAAACGCTCAAAAGCATAAAAAATTGTCTATTCTTACAATTAATGTCTTACTCACATATATTTGTATTTTAATTAACAAATGAGAATACTTGAATGATACTTCTGTTTCATTGATCACTTGATGAATGTATATTTAATATAATGGATTTATATTAAAAAACAGTATAGTACATTAATTTAATTTTACAAATGATTTTAATAAAATATTAAATTGAAATTTAATATTTTATTATATTTCGATATATGGTATTTTTATTATAATAATTGGTTATATTTTGTATCATAAAATATAATTATATAGTGTAAATTAAATATAAATTAAATAATTAAATATGAAATTATTATAATTAAATATAAATCATAATTATATAGTGAAAACAATTTTATTGTTCCCTTTAAGTTGCTATGAATTTATTGTAAGCACTGATATTATTAAAAGAATGTGATCATTCTCATGTTGATTTATTTTATGTACCTACATATATCGATATTTGAACGAAAAAATCGTTACTTCCCAAAATATTTACCACTATTACTTAGAAAACAATATACTCAATTTGGATTTTTTAAAATTTATACATGGGTAATTGTGCGATTTTCTTCGACTTAAATGTAGATAAGTTTAAATAAAAATTAACTATAAATATGTGAATAAATGGCTTAGTACATAAATATTATTATACTTATAAAAATGATTTGTAAATAACTCAACAGTGGAAAATATAAAAAATTAAATACTCGTTTCATGCCTTGATTCGGTGCTTGCTTGATGCATTGGTTTCAATTAAATAATAGTGATTCTAGATTGTAAGTAGAACACGAGGAAAACTTTAATAAAATAGATGAATTTGAGAATTTTATTGGATTCTTATATTTATTCTTAATACGTACATACTTTTAGTATCAAAGACTTTTATAGAGCTTATAAGCATATAAGATATGTGAAGATAAATCACAAAGTGTTGTTTATTACTTCAAGAGAAAATAATTTATAAAGAAGTGTCAATTCATGAATAAGCAATTCAGTAGATTATCGAGTATTTCTTTTTAGAAGTGCGATTAGAAATTTTTTAAACAAGTCCTAATTTTAATTGTGTTTTTAACGTGAAATAATAAATGAATATTACACGTTTAGTGAGCAACCACTAAAATGTGAATTATCCTCCTGGCGAAATGAGGTGAATTCTGAATAATCATTTTTTTTATAATTATCAATGGGAAAGGGGGAGAAAAGGGACAAACTATGATTTTTCATATTATCTATCGTCCCTCGGTAACCTCTGGTGAACCATTATCGGAACGGCGCGTGAGCACGTGGCAAGACTTGGACTCGCGTTTAACGGTGCTTTGACTGTGTAACTGCGTCAGAAAAGAGAGCCGGTAGTCCACAGGGCTAGCGGTACCACCGAGTGGTGCCGTTACTTGACCGACAGATCCGCTAGCACGGACGCGACGACGCGTCGGCGCCGCCATCGACATTGTCTTCTTCGCCTCCTTTTGCACCTTCTCTCCTTGTTTCTTTTGCTTTACAGTAAGGTTTAACAGATGGAGACTAGCGTCTGCATGCAGTTTTCAATACGCTTACATCCCGCACGTAGTTTACTGGATTTCGATTCTATTCTACGTTCGCTTGAAATATTTGGATTTAATAAAAAAATATTGGGTATCAAGTTAAATTTAGGCTCTCATGCACGATGAATCAAAGGAAGAAGAACAATTTTCCTGAATTCTAAATTTTGATATCTCAGAATAAATAGATGGCAGAGATAATAAATGGAAAGCTCATTAAGCTCGTTTGCAGATTATATGATTGTTGGATTTATCTCGTTTTAAAGAAACGAGAAAACCGCTTATACCGCTTAAAGAATAATTTTAAATCCTGAAAAAAATTCAATGCTTCGACTATTACGTAGAGATTGTAAGTATAGGTTAAAAATTATAATTGATGAAGAGAGCAAGTTTTGGAATTCGTCATCTGTTAAAGACTTAAAATTATAACGGTTATCTGATCATTTAATTCATATTGCACTGAAGTTTAAAATACTTTTGAAATATTAATCAAATGGCGTTTTATAACGGTGAAAGGATTTACGGATAAAATAAAAATAATTTTATTCTAGCTTATCTAGTTTACCTCAAAAAGCTAGATTGCGTCGTAGCTAATGTATTTGTTGATCTTAAAGGCAGGCTAAACAATAATTAAACCCGGAAAAGCTTGGATACAAGTTTTGGGGAAGCTTTTAACGAGCTTACAACAGAAGCAACAAAGCACATATGAATTCTTTCTCACGATAAGACACGCAACATTCATGACTCACGATGAGACACGCAACATTCAAGAGTGGACAGAAAAATGGTTCTACCTGTTCCGGTAATTGGCGGTGCAGTCAGTTGAGAGCTGCTTATATCCGGAGGTTGTGTTTGTGCAGTTTGCTGCTGTTGCGGCGGTTGTGCCGGCTGCTGGGGACTGTTGTCAACGGCGCTGGCGGTACCTGGACTGCCTGCGCTTTCCGCCATTCCTTTTTATTTTTTTGTGTTGTTTCTTTCTGAATTTATTTCCTTTCGTCTCGCACTAAACACCACTCTTTGTCCTTTAAACTAACAGCATTTCACACTGGATGTACTCCAACGCACTGTACTTCTTTTAATTGGACTAACTTATTTTTACAACTGTTATCCTAAATTCATTGTCATTCATTAGTGGACTATATTATACGTGTGTGAATGTACATGCATGCTTTACAAATACAGAAAGGCGCTTAGTTATACGCATGCGCGCAAACATACAAACACACACATTTATTTACTTAATAAAATTTCTGTTAATAGATATGAGCAGCGGTGATACAAGAACACGATTTGAAGTCGCGAAAGCAATGCCACGTAAACGAAAATCTGTTTTTATTACAGACGGCGTTTTTTATTGGATTAAATTGCCTAATTACGAAATTCATTCATTTATATTCTCTTCGCTTTACGTATATCGAAAAATTATTGCAATTCTTGACATTAAAATGTTGTTTGTTGATTTGCGCGATTCAGGAGCCATTTTAAATGCAGTTTATTATGACAAGTCTGAAGAATTGAAGAGATTCCAAAAGCCTGTAAGGAAAATATTGAACATTTAATTTTAATTTTTTAATTTTCAATATTCAGCCAGATTTTCTACGGCGAATTTGTCATAATTTCTGTATCACGTGGTACTTATTACTTATTAAGATAAAACAAAATTTTCTAATAAATATATTAATCATTTTTCTAGCATTAATTTAAAATGAAACTTTGTAATAAGTGAAGTAGTATTCATCATTCACTTTCAGTGTATCATTTATTTATGCTACTGTTTTCTAATTAAGTTTTTCAAATTTCATCAATGTATATTACTTTGTATTCGCGTTATTATTAAAGTATTCAAGTAATAAATCGATTACTCTTATAATTTTGCTTTGAGTTTAAGTGGACTAACAAAATTAAAGTAAACAGTGTGATTAACACGTAAGTTAAACATTTTTTTCTCTTAATTCACAACAGTACAAATTATATTCTAAATATAAATCTTTAAAATAAACTATTATTCAATAATATTAGAGATTTAATTATTTAATCATGGCGAATAATAATATAATGTATACTAAAAACTGCGTAAATAAAATAACTACGAAAACTTTCAACTAGTTAACTCAATCCAATCCAATAAACACTATTATGAAATTTCCAAAAATTCTTTGAATTCAATATTGAAATATGTGCTTAATAGGAGCAGACATTCAATGTTATTTGGACATTATGCTACTACTAATATCTACATAGTGTTGTACTTACATGCATGAGCACAAGTACTTGAAGTGGGAGCAAACGAAAGACCAGGGTACAGAGTCAATAGGTCAGCGGGTTTTGTCTATTCACAAGCCCTCAGAACAGAACAGGCATCGTTGTTTTTAATTTTTCGTCAATTAAAATTTACTTTTAATTTTGTACCCGAAAGCTCACTTTCACTTCTTATTCCTACTCATGACTTTTTCATTTTTTCTTTTAAAGAATATTTTTATTTCATGTTAAAATATTATCTTGCGTTTTCTCATAATCATTATAGAATATAAAAAAGTTAGGGTGAAAGGATATAATGATTAATAAAATAACGCTATAAGTGAGAACTATAATTGAGATTCGTTTTCAACAATTTTGAAAAAATATGTAAACTTCTATTGAATATATCTTAATATCTACGGAAAATTACTTTTCATTTTATTAATAGTTACAAAAATTATCTTAATGTATGCATGGAAGCTTTCAAAGATCTTGTACTTAAATAGTTTAGCTAAATTAATTACTGTAATTTTTAGTCGTCAATATTTTCAACGATAAATTTTATCCATATATTTTTTAATAAGGTACGTATGTAACGTGATGAAATAACAGAAAAATTTTTATTTACCTTTTTTTATTTTTTCAGTTACATAAGAATCTTAGGGTTTGATTTGTTTATTATTTAGAATAAGGTTACAGAAAAATTAGTAATTTTAGCAATGATCGTACATAATTCTCTAAATGGATTAGTCAACCTTTCGTCATAATCAAAAAACTACTCAGTCATACTGTCAAATACTTTTAGTTATACTATAATATAAATGCAGAAATAAAAAAGAATAAGAAAACTTATTTATCCGCGACATCTCTGAACTACGTAACAGTGTTTCACGCACTTCATACGAAAAATCGATATCGTTCACCCTTCCCATTTCTAGACTTTATCAGTCACCAATTTTCATGTTAAAAATATTTTTTTATAAAGAATATCTATAAATAATTGTTTTATTATAATACTGAAATTCATTTGAATTTTAACAAATTAATTTTTAAAATACACAGAAAAATTACAGATACACAAAAAGAATGTTCGATCGATCATTGGTTTTTTTCACTATTATTCCTGCATCTAATTATGAATCACATATATACAAAAGGCCAAAGCACATTTAATTAACTAGAAGTCGAAAAGCTTCAATACACGTTTGTCTATATAAACCTACACACCCACGCACACCCATATGTTCTATAAAATTACATGCATGTACGCTTAGTAGATCAACTGCACAGATTTAAAGTTTATCTTGTACTTATACTACCGCCCATCAGAAAATCTGGTTTTAGCTCTATTCAAGTTTTTTTAAGCATACCCTCAATTATAAAAGAGAAGAAAAGAAGGATGAGATGGCCTCACCTTCACTGAACGAACGAACAAGCCTTCCCTCGAAGTAGATAACGACCGCCGCACCAAATTCGACTTCACCACTCACACCTTCATTTAAGCTCCGACAAAGAGAATTACTCTGTTACTTAGAAACTATCTCATTTGCTTAGATATTATCTTTATAAATCTAACACAGTTTTATACGAGGAAAATGGTGGCACAATCTCTCGCGGATAGAGAGTAAGCAAGCAACCCTTCGCGCGCACCTCTGGGCCTCGCACAAAGCTCTCGCTGTCGCTCTACCGTCAAAAGGAGAGAGAGAGATATATATAGAGGGAGGAAGAGAGAGAGAGAGAGAGAGAGAGAGAGAGAGAGAAAGACAGGCCGAGAGTGAGATAGAAAGAGAGAGAAAGAGAGAGACAGAGAAAGGACTAGATAGCGAGGACTTCGAGAAAAGCGCAGGATCATGTACTCGCACGTATGTATCCGCGTATGAGTATGTGTATATACGTGATGTTTGGTTTCAAGCGCTGCACTTATGGGGATAAAGCGTTACGTACGTATTTCTATACTATGCGCACACGTAGCACGATGCTAAGGCAGCTGCTGCTGGCAAGTCGAGTCGGTAGATGGCGCCCAAGACTTGCCAGGGGATGCTTCTGCGCGAAGCGAAAAGGCGCGTGAGTAGCCTAACACAACTTCCCTTATCCAGTAGTTGACTTATGCTTGTAGAGCCACCCTCGCGAATGTATTTTCATGTTGGGAGAACCTAATGCTAGCGCTATCTATTGGACATTTAAAAAGATATAATACAAAATATTGACGATATTTTTCTATTCATTTGTTGAATAATTATTCTTCTATTAATTATGCTATTTTGTTGCAACAATTGCACTAAAATCAAGACATGTGTTTTAAGAAATTTGACGCGCATAATACTTTAGCCCTTATAATTAATTTTATTTTTTCAAATACATGAAAATTTTTATCTGCTTATTAATAATAAACGTACACTTATTGCTTAAAATAAAATAGAATCCTGGATGTAAATTTAATTAAATTTCATCTATTCTCAGAGCAATCCTCAAATAAGCAGTGTCAACGCTATATCTTATTCTCTGTTGGTTCGTTGATTCTACTATAAATTCATTATAATGTAGAATTTTAAGTAAATGTTGATTATTAGACCGAATCTGAAAACGACTACATTCTTATTTTTTACTTATAATTAATAACGTTAAGTTAATAGATAGTATAAAGTTAAACTGGAAATTGAATATAGTTTTTTATTATTTAATTTATAATAAGTGGTTTTTTCAGGTACTAAAATAACACAAATTTTTCGTAGAATATTGTTTTTGATGAGCCAGTATTATAATAATTAATGGCCATTGTAATATTAGCTAATAAACGAATAGAAATTGAAATTTAATTATTCCAACCAATCCTTAGATGTTTCAATTAATCAATGATTACATAGGTGGATAGAGCAAAGCTCAAAAACCTGAAAGTGAAAGTACACTTCCGAGTCGCTGTCTCTTAAAAAGGGTTGATGCGATTTTGCTGTCTCATTTACCTTACGTCCTAATTGATTCTCTAAGAGCTCTATCCTATTCTTTTTCCATTACTGATTACTTTATTAGAGTTTTCAAAATAAATCAGATTTTCAATGGTTTAAAAAAACCATTCAAGATCATTAACTTCCTTAATATTGTTACTCAACATTTTTCTCGTTTCCTTTGGAAAGAGTCAAATAATTTTCAATTATTATTTAACTATATATAATCTTTTATTTATAAATATAGCAATTTCTAAAATAAGTTCTTTCTATATTTATTTTTAAAAGTATTGCTTATTGCTCTTTAAAAATCATTATAAGAAAGGTTTAATCGATTTATTTAGTCGTATATTATAAAATAAGATTTTATCATCACATTATGTATTTTAAGTTTGAATGATTTTAATCCTTTACAAAGTTATCGGTATCATATAATCAATAATTTATATTTTTTGTCTATTGAAGATAACAATATTACATATTATAAATTATAAATATAACAATAAAATCAACATTAGATAAAAAACTTGAATTTTTAAATAAGCAAATTTATCGACGATAATTCCTTATAACTTTAAATTTTCTTTTTTCAATACATGAATTCATTTTCCTTAAATTGC
Organism: Platyscapa corneri; assembly: GCA_018907185.1. Lineage (NCBI taxonomy): Eukaryota > Metazoa > Arthropoda > Insecta > Hymenoptera > Agaonidae > Platyscapa > Platyscapa corneri. The sequence continues at coordinate 3,940,055 of JACCHW010000026.1, read as the reverse complement.
TTTATATAGTTATATATTATAATTATACTTTCAGACTAAACAAATTTTTTTAATTTAAATTTTTCAAGAAATATTTTAATTTTATGTTGTTTGAAATATTTTTGTAATTAGAGAAAATTTTTTTTTTAATCTTATTTTATTTTGCATTTCAAAACATACGTCTATTAGAAATAGAATTTTTGTAGAAATCATCGTTTCTCCGACAATTATGAAGTAATCTTATCATTAATTAAAAATACTTGATTAAATTTAAAGTTTAGATTTTGTAAAATAAATAATATAACGTAAATGGATTTAATTGTTTCATTTTTTATTGCACTTTATTAGTGTTAAATATTAATGTTTATGAAAAAAAATGATGAAAATAATAATAATTTTATTAAGTTATGTCTATCTAATACTTTATTTAGTAAATTTTCATTTTTATTAATGGTCATTCAAAAATAAAAAAAATTAACTCTTTTAACGTAACTGAATTAATGTATTTAAAACAATGTAATATGTTTTTAAATATTTTATATAACTATTTATTTAAATATTTAATATTCGTTACATTATATTACATTATTTTATATTTTATATACATAAAGTTTATATCTTATTATAAACGAATCTTACATTTTCAAATATAAATCATCAACAAGTTTTATTTTTTGCTGTATAAAGGTTCTACCACCTCCTTATAGTAATATCTGCCGTTATATTATAAAATTTCATATAATTTGATTATACTTTTTAAAAAAATGGAAACGTAAAGTTAATTTTTTTATAAGCAAAAAATTATTTAGTTAAGAAATTATTAATTATTTTAATTTTATGTTAACATCGAATTAATTAAATATTTTATTTCTAATTAATTCAAATTTACCATCAAAGTTATTTAATTACTTGAATAATTTATCTGAAATAATTTAAAGAAAGTTAAAACATTTTAATTATTTAAAAATAATTTAAAATTTTGGTGCGGTTATATTTAGGAATAAAATATATATTAACCAATAATTTAATAACTAGCTCTCTCATAATTACATTATTTTTAATTTAATAATTAAATATAAATTGTTTGTTCATAAAATTTAAAAATATTATTTTAATTTATTAATTTATATAAACTTTCATTTTAAATATAAAAATTTGATGTACACTATATATGCAGATAAAAGCGCAAGCTCGAATGTTTTAGGAAGGAACCAAACGAAAACGCAATAATATCCCAGACTTTAAATAAATAAATATCAGTAAGTGTACTTGTAAAATAGAAATAGTTAATAACTTTGCAGTATTGGATGATATAAAAAAAATTAGAATTTTTAGAAGGAAACTTGATCTCGATTCAATTATATATACAGTGGAAATTAAAGTTCGTTGCATTTTCAGGTATTTTTTATTTTGTATATAATTTAATTTTAAATTAACTTAATTGGATTAAATTTTTGAGATCATTGAAAAAAAAATAACATAGAGATAAAAAAATAAAAGAGAAAGAGATAAGATGGAAACCAAGAATAAAAGAAAATATGGACTTGAATTGAATACATATTTTAATAGTATTAATAAACTGTTTTTATTGTTATGTAAGAATCGTTTTGAAATTTAGTAGAATTTAATAGTTTTTTATATGATATTATTTTCATAAATACATAAATATTAATTGTTTTATATTTATAATTCGTAGGAACATTTGAAAAATACCAGGATCTTCTATGAATTAATTTTCATTAAAATTAAATTCATCGAAAATAATTAAAGATTGAAATTTATTATTTTATTTCATTTCATTTTCGAGAAAATTTATATACTGTTTTTGTTTTAAATATATTTAGTATCTTATGATTTTTTAATTAATTTTAAAATAAAATTGGAATTATTTGATAACTGTTTCTCTATTTTTAATATAATTTCATACTCAATTTAAAATTTTTTTTATAATATCTATACATTAAATTAACAATAAATTGAGTACTAATATATCTTAAAGTACTTTTTTATAAAATATTATAATTATTTCTTTTGAACAATATCGCTGAAACTAATAAATTAAAAAGAAACTCGTGATAATAAAAATCATAATAAGAAAACTGTATTTGAATCAAGTTAAGAATATTTATGTTTGCACTAGATCTACGAAATCATAATTACAACATATAAATAAGTATGAAAAAATTTAAACAGTTTTTTTTAACATAAAAATATAATTTTGTATTGCATTTAGAAATAAAGTATTCGATAATTTTTAAAGGGAAATATTTATGAATAAGAGGATAGATTGGAAAATACGCTCCACATTTTAAGTAATACGCATGGACTTGAAAAGACTAATACTTAGGAGTTAAGCAAAGTCTTATATGATAACATGCGCTTGTTTTAACGAAGCTACAAAATTGCTCAAGAATGATAATGTTTTTTAATCATAAACATTAATTTGATCCTATTAAAAATGTTGAATTTCTTTTACTTACTGAAGTAGATGTAATTAATGATTTATTAATTTCTTATGAAGTTTAGCGCTTATTAATTAGAAGCTTCTCTCTACTTTATTAAATAATCTATTTTTATTTTATTCTAGAGTTACTTTAGACTATATTAGAGATACAATAAATTTGTTAATGAAGTTTCCGAATTAAACGTAACTTTGAGCTTAATAAAATACGATGGATATGCGTGTTTGACAAGATACTGCCAGTCCTGACAATTATTTTCTTCTCAAGAAAATACAGTGTTCACGTACGCTACAAGTAGATAAAGATCAAGTATTATGTACAGTTAGGAATACCGGTTTCGTGAATGTGCTCGCTCAAACTACATTTAAAGTCTCAACTAAACAGAAGAAAATGGATAGGCAAACAAGCATATAACCGAAGAAAAGCACTAATGTGATTTATGTTACATCAATTGAATTGAACCAAATAGCGGAAAATTTATTTACTTTTTTATTAGACAAAGATTTTTCGTCGCAAAAAAAATTTGATAAAGATCTATGATTAGCCGTCGATAATAATAAAAATTGAAGAGAATATAGAAAATTCAAGTATACAATCATTTCCTTTAGCGCAAATTTATTTATTTTTATGGTTTCTAGCATTTATCGGTTATTCAAATTTTATAATAACAGCGCAGTTGATTAAACCAATAATTGTAATTTGAACATCGTCAAAATATTTTAAATCAATCGAGAATAATGAAAATGGATTATCGAATTATGAATCGATTATGAAGTAAGATTGTATTAAAATATTTGAAGCACATGAAATAATTGAGTAATTATTGAATGGAATTGACCTACATATAAGGCTCAGATGAATTGCCAAACGCTTCCTGCAACAAATTTGAAAAAGCAACGGTGTCTGATTTGCTGTTTCTTTACATTTTCCAAAGAGGTTTTAAAGTTGTAGTTCACCCACGACGACGAGTAGAGAAAGTCAACGCACATCGATACGCCGTTATAACGAGACTCTCCTTCTTTCTTGCTCGAGAGCGCTCTCCTAAGTTTTGCACCGTTATATGCACTATAGTAAGGAAGATGCCGTTGCGCGTCTTCGCACAGCTGTTTCAAATGACTCTCACAGTAGAGAAACACGTGCACACGTGGCTGTTGGGTGGGGATGCTAAAGGTCTCTAAAATCCCGCTCTGATAATTATCGCTTAACAAATATAGATCATGTATTTTATTGTTTATTTATTTTTTACGAATCAGGTTTATTCAAATTTCTATTAAGCTGAATCATTTTAGAAAAATCATGCGTGTATTGGTGATAAAAAATTAGGAAACATATTTTGCTTTGTTAATCTAGTAAGCCAAATCGAAGGATTTAACTGCTGCAAATTAATATTTATATTTATTACTATATTTATTTATAGTTATTTTTTAAGTCATTTTTTAAATAATTCTTGGATTTTTAATTGGTAAAAGGTTTTTACCAGAGTTATTGAAATAAAAAATGCATACCTATATCTACAACTAATTATATCGTACTAAAACAACAGTATAGTTAATTACGTTTAATTTCAATTATATTATAGTTATTAGTTTAAAACAATTTATCTATTATTTGATCTCACAATTTCCTCAAAAACTTAAATTTATATAATCAGTTTACAGATTATTCATATAAGAATATATATATTTCGAAAACTGTTTTAATAAATAAATTTTACTGATATTGAATGTTTTATTTAATGACAAAGGCATTGAAAATCAAATTTTATTAAATTTTTTCTTATAATTTTGATTGAACTTTAAAAAGATCTTTCCTAAATATTATAAATGAAATATTAAAAAAAACTTTTTCTTAAATTTACTTTTAAAATATTATAAAACATATGATTTCTATTTTCTATTTACACCTATATTCATATTATATTGTAGGTATTAGAGTAATTATTATATTTTTAGTTAATTATTTGTTTGATACATGAAAGGGGTAGATTAATTTGAATTTTAACCGACAAAATTTAATATAAATGTTTTTTATAACTTTTTAAAAATATTTTATTTTTTCACTTATAATATTTTTATAACATTATGTATGAAAGATAATTTTAATGAAAGTATTTATGAAATAATTTTAGTTTTATCGTAATTTTAATTGTGCAGAAAGATTCTATAGACATATGTGAATACAGGATTAATATTTTATGCTGACTTAAATTCTAGTTTTCTGAGATTTTTTTATATTAAATTTTCTAATAACGTAGCTTCTTCATTAAATTATTATCTATTGAGAAGTATTGAAGAAACATCAGTCACCATTATCAGTATATTTTTTATAAAGAATAACAATCTTTGCATGTTGCGGAGGTCAAAGACACGGGAGATCGAACCGTGATTTTATAGCAGTATACACATGCTAGAAGGTGGAATAGCGGAAAAGTCTCCCCCTCTTTCACTATATTCCTAGAGAGACAGAGGAAGAGAGAAAGAGAAATGGAGAAAGAGAGTGAGAAATCGTAAAAGAAGGGGAAAAGAGCGCGGAAAAAAGATTGGGAGGGAGTTAAGCATCAAAGCTTGTTCGCGGTCACGTAATGTAGGCTCGTCGGCGAATGTACCGTAAGACTCCAGTTACGTCACTAAAAGAGAAAAAGATGTGAGATTACCGTATAAATGAAGGAAGATAGTGAGACAGTAGGGAAAAAGAAGAGAAACAGAAGAAAAGAAGGTGTACATGTAGAGACAAGCGATAAAAAATGAATAAAAAAAATACGTTGGTCATGCAAAAGGATACATGATGTCGTTTGATTACATGTACAAGATTATTTTTAAATAAATTTTTTAAATGTTTATTAATAAATTATAAAATCAAGGTTTGTATTACAAAAACATGTTAAAAAATAAAAAATTTATAACTTCACTATAATTTATTAAATTATTACTAGATATTTTTTGTTAAAATTACATAAAATTTGAATTTAATATTATATTAATACAAAAATTGATATACAATAAGAAAGTTAGACATGCGAATAGAATGTTAGATACTGTATAGCATTTTAAAAAAATTTTTAAATATACAAAAATATATAAATATATTATATCATTTATAATTTTAAAATTTGTAATTAATATAGATAATGTGTATTGATAACATTATTTGTAGCATTTTTAGTTCACTTGTTATTATTTAATATTTTATAATCAATTCGAACTTTTTTTTATTCCTCGTTAATTTTATTTAGAGTATTTCCTAACATATTTAACCTAAGCTAATTTAAGACTGCTATTTCTGCCTTACTTATCTAAATATATATTAATCATATTTCTATTTTCTCATCAAAACTTTAAATTATACTGATTTGACTTTAACTTGTAATTTTATTTTGGTTTAATTTATAAAAATAATTATTTTCTAAATATTTGGTATATATGAAATGCATAAGAGGACTTTGAACGTTTCATACATAGTGCTTTTATAATCGATATTATAAATAAGTTTTAACATGAATTTAAAAGTAGAATTTCTTCAAGATTGAAAATAGCTTCTGACATTTTATTAAGTGAAGTAATCTATGAAAGAAACGTGGCAGAATGATGTTAAGCTTACTACAAATAATAACTGTTATGTTCAATCAATGATATTAAGTCCAACTATTTTATTAAATTCAACAACAAAATTTTAAAAAAATTTTTGCATACATGATTTATTATAAAAAATAATATTAAAAATAAAAATATTTTTGAAAATAAGAAAATTATTTATAAATATTATTTATATGTTTCTTTAGAAAATTATATTTTTTTTTAGCCTTTCATAAAAAATAAAAACTTTTATAGTAGTTTTTATTAAACCAATACTTTTTTTATATTTTATGCATATGAAAATCTCAAAAGATATTTTCTGCAATAAATTAATAACACAATAATATTAATAGTGTATAAAGAATCATTTTAAACGTATTAAAATCAATTAATTAATTTAGTTTTTTACATGATTTTGTAATTGTTTCTCATATTAAACAAGTTACTTTTATTTTTCACCAAATAATTTAATGTACTCATTATTTTAAGAGGACAAATAGTTTAAAAAGTATATGAATTTATAATGCAAACCTTAACAAATTTCAACCAAAATTGTTTACTAATACAATATCTTTTATGTAAACAATAACATCTATAAACTTCTAATAATTGCAAAAAAATACAACTTGAAAAATATTCGGAAAATGTTCAAATTAGCTGAACAAGAAAAATTCTTGCATATGTAGAATTAAATTGCAAAATAGTGGAGTCATTGCCCAGAACAACTTCAACATATAGCTATCGTTATAATCTGCAAACGTAGGCAAGTTAATGACGTTTGCGCTTAACTTTGTCAAGTCGTTCATTTAATAAAATTGACAATATTTAATAATGCTTTGTAAATTATTTATTTAAATGACAGATAATTATATATCTGAACGATTAAAAAAAAAGCAACACAATTACAGACACTTATTACATTAAATGTGAACTTCAGAAAAAAGTAATTTATTTCTGAATTATGATTGTAACTGTAATATTTTATACAATAATTAGAAATAAATTATTTTATTAATGTTTAAATAAAGAACTATCACAATTATTATGATAAATAGAAATATAACTTTGCAAATACATTATAAACGTCTTTAAATTTTTAAAAAACTAAAGATTTTAAAAATTTTGCTACCTTATAAAATAACCATTAATATTTAAATAATTTATTCCATTTAAATTATATTACTTTAAACATGCGTATTAAATTATTTAATTTTACTCAATAATAAATTTTAGAGATTAATCACGAAATTCATTTTTAAGAAAAGATTTAAAATAAATTAAAAATTTGAAATTAAAAAAAAAAAGAATAATTGTAAAGATTATATTATACTTTTACTACATAGCTTTTTATTATAATTTTCTGTTTACACCTGACCTACTTATTATACTCACTATATATACTTTTGTTACTCGTTAATGTTTATTAAGCATTATTACATTATGATCTATTTATGTTTAGGTAAGATAGTATACGAGTAAAATTAATTTATTGTTGAAAAAATTTAAATTAAGTTTTTAGTAATGAATGTTCACATAAATTGAATTAAATTTTTAAATCTTTTACTTTTGTTCGATAATATTTATTAAACTAACAATTTAATTTAAAAAACAAATTATTTTGTTACAGAGATTAAATTTATTATTTATTACAGAATGAAAAATTATATCTATATTTATTTAACCAATAAATTATTTATAAATATTCTTTAAGAAAATACATAGTATATTTTTTTATAAAGTTACAATTGAAAGCTATGATTTACTGTTTGAAGACGAATTAATAAATTATAATTGTGGAAATATAAAATATTTTAAATTTATTCAATAATTATTTACGTTAGTTTGTTAATTATATATTGTTTATTCGAATTAAAAATATTTTTTTTAACATTATTTTAGCTTTATGTATCATATATGAAATTAATACCTTATAAATATTTAAATATTAATAATTTTATAATGCTCATTAACACACGAAAAAAAAAATTAAATCATATTTCTAAAGAAAATATTAAACGAGATTCAATTTAAATTTAATTATTTTCAGACATCAAATATAAACCAATAGAATAAGAATTTATAAAATAAATATAAATATAAATAATAAAATAAAAATATATCAAAATATTTATGTATGAAACTTTTATCAATGTGCGCAAAATATTTCATTTTAATGTTATAAATTTAGTAATTAGTTTATATATATATAATACTAATAATCCTACTAAATTATTAAATTAAATAACGAATTTAACTCTAATACGGTTCATAGATAATCCTAGGAGTTTTTTTATGTTTCCTCATAGATATTATTATTTTGTTGGAGATATATTTTAATTTAGAAATTAATGTTTGATATCAAAATTCATATTTGATATAAAAATGCACTTACATCAATTTATATAATAAATTTATGATTGTGATAGAAATATCTTGGAGAAAAATTTTAAAAAAAACAGATGTTTACTTTAATTGACCAGAAGTTTAACTAATACTTTTTGTTTTTGATACGTATATATTTATATTGTAACATAGTCGTCTGAGTTTTAAATGTTTATGTATTTTTTTATTGATAAGTTCTTATGTCATTATCATAGTACGAAATCTAAAATTTTAAATAAAGTCATGTATATATGATTAATAACATTTAAAAAAATTTTCAATAAATGTTAAATATAAACAAATCATTGCTTTTAGTTTTCATTGAAAGTGAGTGTAAAAATAAATTTTTCTGTTATATTGATTTACATTACGGTCATTTTTTTTCATAATTAAAAATTTTTTTATTCCATAAAAACAGATAAAATTGTTTTTACTAAGAAATTTATAAATGGCTTAATCCTCGAAATAAACTGAGCTAAAATATGAGAAACGATCTGTTGGTAATATTTGATGCAAATACTCATGTTATTTACAGCAAGGAGTAAATTTTAAATATAATGCACCCATAAAAAGTATTTTAAAAATTAATTAATAAAAATATAAAATAAATAAATGAAGAATGGAACATACGCCATTTTCGAATTATAGCGATAACTATGCAAAAACTGAAGAAAAATTGCTTCAATGTAAAATTTTAGTTTATACTTTCTGAATTGATGAAACATAAACGAAGAAGAACATTAATTTATGAAGTTAATTATCTAATATAGCATTGTAAATTGAAATTAAAATTAAATTGAAATTTTTTTCTCTATCGTTAATTAAAACTTCAAAAAGAGTTTATCGAATCTATATAAAATTAAAATGTACTCTTCAAAATATTATTTTCTATAACTTTTATGTGCAAATTTTAACGTGCATCAAATATGTTTTATTTTATTAAGAATATTCTAATTTTTTATTGATATGGTAATTGTATTTTTTACGAAATACGTACCAATTCTATGCAAAAATTTTTTTATTATATATAATTGTCTAAGTATTTTTTAATATAAGAAAATATTCGATATTTTTGTTTTAAAATAAAAATTTCACGTATAACCTAATATATTCTAGTGTATTATCATTACACCTTGAAAATACACCTTTTCTTTTAAATATAGTACTAGTATCAGTTTAAAAAAAGAATTTACAAAATAAACTTCTACATTGTTAAAAATATATTTAAAATATCTACAATAACGATTACTCAAGATATAATAAAATTTTTTATCTTGTTAATTTATCTTATTATATTTAATTAATCTTATTGCTTAAACATTTTTTTCAAAATTAAACTTATTTTACAGTTAGGAACGGCATTAATTCTTAACTGTAATTATCACGCTGCTTGTTGTTATCTTTATACATAAAAATATAAATATTGTAAATATAAATATACAACATCTCATATTTTACGAAATATTTGAGTACTTATTTTTTATTTACCTGAAAACATAACTTTGCGTTTAAATCATATAGGTAGAATTTTGTCACAATTTGAATATTTTTCTAAAAAGCGTATATTTTCCAATACTAATGTTTTTAAATAAAATTTTTAATATTTTTGTAATAATAAAATATTTGACAAAAATTAAAAAAAAGGTAGAAAAATCTAACTTTTTACTGTGATTAACTGTACAATTAAATAACTACAAATAAAAAAAGTCTTTAAATGCATATAATATAAAGATAATAAGGCATATAAGCTATAAGTTAATTTATGCGGCATTCAATGAATTTTTACGACCATCAATGTTTATTATCACTGTGATTACTTTAACTAGAAGCACCAGTAGATTTGTAGTAAATAACTATCTCAAACAACAGCCGGATTCTAAAGAAAAAAATTTCAGACTGCCAGCGTTTATTACCATTGAAAATAAGGGCAAATTAAAAGGGTAAAAATAACAAAATGGACAACTGTTCCTTTTCTATAATTAATATATTTATATATAAATACATTCCATAATATAAAAGATTATCCTATATTTATGTATTATATATTATATAATATGAAATAGATTTATGTCATATTTATGAATTCTTTAACATGTTTTATGTTTTAAAAAAGATGTTTCTACAAAAAATCCTCTATTCAGATAAATAAATATTTTTAATTGATTGATTAAAATTATGATTATAATTATAGGTTACTATGAAGTACTTACATAGTATGTAAATTAAAATTTCCATATATATGTATATATATATATCTTGTTTATTTAACTTAATGTTTTATATGCTATCGACGAATGGATGAAAAAAGTAATATTTATAAAACTAATAACTTTAATACGTCAATAATTAAATTTAATACTACATAGATTATTTATTATTTTTTATTATACTACAGTTTTATATATTTTAGCAACAACTGCCACTTTCAAATATATTAATTTTTCTCTATCGGAAAAAATACTTTATTTAAATATTTTTAATAATGGAGAAGAGAATTATTAATTATTGACGAATTATAAATAGAATTATAAATTAATGAAGATATAAATGCAAGTAAAATGATACGGCGATAATACGAGAATGCTAAGGAGATTAACAAACTTAGATACTAGGCTTGATTTTAAAATATATTATATTTGTAATATAATATAATATTGTGTTTTAAAAGATATATATTTGTAGGGGCGATGCATAAAACGGATGAGACAGTGTTATCCGATATTACGGTATGTTTGGGGCTAACGCGCTTCTTTTGCCGAAACTCGATATCATCTTTATTATTGCGTACAGCTGGTTACGATACAATATACGTATGATTAATTAAGCAGTGGACCGTGATTTTGAACATTTGTTTGCGATGTGTCGTATTGTAAATATTTTTTAAGCCGAATTCATTCCATTGTAAAATTTGAAATGCGTAAAACTGTATTTACACTCTAATTGAATTTATACTTTAATCGAAGCTATTTATAAAAAATAATTTTAATATCAAAAAATAATTGTTAATATTTATTGTAATTATCTGTTTGCCACCATGCAGTGGTAGCATGAATAATCTTTAAATTGCTTCAATTTCTGAATGAAATTAAGAAAAGTTTTTTGCTTCAAGTAAATCGGCAGAGTATAAAGCAAATATAAATTTTTAGTAATATAAATTAAAAACTTACAATAAATATTATGTATTGATTCACTTATCACCTATTATTTTTCCAATATTGCATTCTATAGTATTAATTAACTCATTTAGTAAAGTCATTAAAGTCTTTATTTAAAAAATCTTAGTTATTTAGAGTAACAATATTTAAAAACATATTGATATTATTAATACGTATAAGGATATGCAAATAATTACATATGAAGTTATACAAGGTATATTAATTTTTAAATTGGAAAAAATTTTTAAAGCATTTTCTTTTAAATTATTCATTACGCAGTGGTAATGAAAATATCAATTAATTTACAAAAATTTTAAATATTTGTATATACTACAGTTAAAACTAAATTTTGAATTTGTAAATTGAATATTACAATATAATTGACATTAGATATTTTATATCCTTTTAAGTCTATTTCGTGCATAAAAATTTATTACCATTTATTTTTATTCGAAAAATGCAAACAAATGAACACAAGAGGTAAAACTAAGAATATTTGAAGAAAAGAGGTAGGGTGGAGGGGGGAGAGAAAGGGAGGGTAACAAGGAGTTGCTTGACTATATAGAGGTACGTACGTACGTTTTGTAAAGCGGGACCCCGAACACCTGCGGTCGACGACCCTGTATAGGTACACAGTCCTCTCCGACTCAACTTGAGCGACCAGCCTAACGAAATTCCTCCTGACAGCGGAGCCAAGTCAAGGGAACCCACCGACAATGATTGTTGCGTAGAGAAATGCCTGCCCAGAAATTTAATGCGTGCGCCCTACGATCTTACGAAGGGAGACAAGTGATTATTATATCACGGTAAGACATGGTTACTGTTTTATGTATGCAACCCTTTGAGATATATATATATATATATATATATATATATATATTGAATTGCGGACAATTTACAAAGTTTTATAATCTTTATAAATTTTATATCTTATAATTAAAGTTTTATATCTTATAATTAAATTATATTTATGAGAATCTATAAATACCAACTGCAATTATAAATAAGATATAAATTAATTTTTATACTATTATCTTTAGACTTTAAATAAAATATCGTCAGAAAATCTATTGTTTTCTCTTTATTATAATGTAGAGATTTTATTTTTCTTAGTCTCACAATCGGAGAAAATTTAACTTATAATTGTACTAAAAACAATAATTTTATTTTTAATTCTTTAACGTAAAAGGACAAATAAATATTTTTATTTTGTCGCTCTTATTATATTAAATTCATATTTTTTCAGCAAAAATCAAATATATAGAACCAATTATTTTACAAAATTATTGTAAAGGAATTAATTTAAAAATTAATACGATAAATAATAATACGTATAATATATAAAATAAAAAATCTATTATTGTACGAACATAAATTTAATATAAAATTCAATTTTTATATCTTTAAAGTTCTAATATAAGATTTCTACTTAAATATCCTGATTTCCAAAATACATCTTAAAATCTAAAAGGAAATAAAATCTTAATAGAAACTATATTATTTATCTTCGTGTAAATAGATGAACAAAATAATAAATCGAACGCTCAATTTTTGAGCAAAGTATGATAGAAACCTTATGTAGTATAAAGCAAGATTGTTGATGATGAACGAGGATGATGGACGTTGACAACGATAACGACAACGAATGCGTAAAGAAAACAGCTGTTAGGTCGACAAGAGAAACAGAACGACCGAGAAACGAGTCACATCAAGTTCAATGACTTTGGTGTATCTGACTCGCCTTGAGCTTCCTCTTTCTTCTCTTTCTCATCCTTTCTTCCCTACTTTTTTTTGTTTCATTTTTTTTTACAGATCTAACAATCTTAATATTATCCTAGAATCTATATTTTTATATTACATTTTGTTCTTGTTTAACTCAATACAATTCATACATGATCATGAGTTTTAGTTATAAAAATTGTGATAAAACAAAACGACGGAAGGCAACAAAATCGTGTTTATGAATATGAAGACACTGAAATTAAAAAAATTTTTCAATTTACAATTACATATACTAATGCCTAAAGCAATTTTTATCTAATGAATATTGTGTTTTTTACATTTTTTAAGGAAATATTTGCAAATAAAATTAATTGCTTAAAAGAAATTTTATCAAAGACTAAATTACTTCTATCTTTTTCTGTTTAAATATAAAATGGAATACTAATAAATACATTCAATTGCTAAAAATCTGTTAAAATCCAATAAAATTTAAACAATTTGTGAAATATTAAAAAGCCTCGAATTTTAAATTAATGCCTTGTGTGATACACTCATTATTCATATTTACTCCTTGAAATATACGTGTGATACACATTCTAAAATTATATATAATATTATCATTAAGAACTTATGTAATATTTGAAAAAAAAATTTGAGTAATAAATTGAAATTATCATTCTAAATTAATTAAATAAATTAACTTCTGATAATATTTTCATTATTTTTATTGATTTTGTGTTTTCTATTTTACTATTTTTTGTTCAAAAATTAATTTTCTTTATTGATAATTAATTAATTTTGAAAAAATTTTGTAATTTTTATTTTTTAGTGAATAAGTTTATTATTGTCGATTTTTTTTTCCTTAATTTATCTATTTTTTAAATAATTAGCTATTACACAGTAGAGAAAAAATATTTTTCTAAATACCAATATATCTTGTACAGATATAATAAATTATTACAGTTACATAAAAATCAGTAAAAGTTAAATATTAAATTTATATTATGGAAGAAAAGTTGCATTTTACAAAAATCGTTTTTTGTTGATCGATTCCTGGATTACATAAATATAGCAGTCATAGTAAAATGACATAATAACATCAACTATTATTATTAGCTTATTTATTAACTAATATTATAATTTAATCTACCTTCTAGTTCTTATGAAATAATAACCAAGAATCGTCTTTATAAAAAGAAACTAAGAGAGCGTAATGCGCTTAAAACCGATCATATGCATAGCAGGTATAACGGTATTAAACTTGGCTCTCGCATGCTCATTATACATCCAGACACGAATTATACAGTCGAACAGGTACCTCTGCTCGATTTGGTATCTTTGAGTAATTTTGGTCCTTTCAAGCTTATATATACATATATCAAATACAATGAAGAAAGAAGTAATTTTTTGAAAAGTTACAATATATATTTTATTTTTATATTCTATAGTTATTAAGGAATTCCTATAAAGGTGTAATATTGCTTATTTGCAATACAAAATCAGTCAGGAGCTTTATAATCGGATCTAATATAGAGACAATTAATTTTATTGTTCATATAAATAAAATTAATAGTTAATAAATATTTTAATTTCAAAAATCAAAAATACAATATTGAATCTTCTTATTCCGTTGATATATGGATAATATAAAATAAGTAATTAAAAATAGAAATAGTGATTCATCGGATAAAAAAAATTAATAAGGCCTAGACTATCAATTTTATCATTTAAAAATTAATATATAAATTATAAATAAATAAAAAATCAAAAATGTATTCATTAAAAAAGTTACCAAAAAAATTCTTAAAATAATAGAATATTTTATTTATAAAATATTATTTGTTTAATTTAACGTATTATGTATTTTATGAATAAATTTATTTATTTTTTATTTCATTTCTTTATATTCGTTTTACGAGAGTGCTAGAAATAATCTTTTAGGAATATAACAGTCATTTTAAATCGGTCAAATTATTATAATTAGAATAGAACATTAGTATATTTAATCTTTATTTAATAAATCATATCTCTTAAGGAGTCAAGCTCATTTTGATACCCCTAATTTATATAAGTTCGGTACTACAACTTCTTTCAACAAGAGTTAAAATTTGTTCAAAAATTCATTTATCGGAACTAGAAAAAATTTCGTAAAATGTAATACATGGTATTGTATATATAGTGAGAGAGAGAGAGAAGAGGGGAAGGAGAAAGAGATAAGGCGTGTCACTTCTACGCGCGTATAACTCAGGTAAAATACAGTTGCTTCTACATGCGTCCGAGTATGTACAGGTATATGTGCATATCCACCTTTGCGGGGACGACGTTGGAGAGTCATTGAACTTGGCTTTTGTTCGCGGCCGCCGTCACTTGTTCTCTTTGCCTCGTCTTTGTAGCGCATGGGTCAGCCGAAACTTAATGTCTCTCTCACTCGTGAAACTCCTTTCCAGAACCGATCGGGAAAATCGATCGATCCTATACAGCCTTCCAAGGTCTTTACCACCTGTTTCAAAAAGTTTCGATCACCACTGCAATTAAGGATCTTGAAAAAGGCTATTTCTTCAATATTTATTATAAATTTTAATGAAAAATTTTTATGTTCTTTGGCATTCACGAAATTTTTTTTCCATCTTGTAAGAATATTGTAAATCAGTAAAAATATAGAGAATTTCAAATTCAGTCTTTATAGTAGAGTGTATAAGATTAATCCTTTAATATATGAAAAAAACTTAAATTTAAAAAGAAACAAATATATTAAACTAAAATTTCTCAAATATTGAATTTCTATAACTACGCGATAAACAGTGATAAAGGATTTTCTACATAATTATATTACTTTTTATTGAATTAATTATAATTTCAAAACTGCAATGTTTTATAATTTGATAAATTTAAAAAAATCTGTTTAGCTACATTTATCAGTACGAACTCAAATACTTTATTGCAAATTTGCTGCTAATTTTTCAGAAAGCAACATAAAGCTTAACATTATTGTTTATTTATAATGAAGTGTTGTATAGTTGAAAAAATAAATTAATGTTACACGTTAAAACTGAAAATTAATTATCAATATACCCGACCTAGTTATTTATATTATACATTTGTACATAGAAATTTATATAATTTACATAAACTTGATAGATATTGAATAAAAATATTTTTAAGGAACAAATATATGCCGGTCAAGTTTGTTAGCATAACGTTAGTGTGCAGAAATTCTATAATTAAGAACATGCGAATTATTTACTAAGTAAAAATAAAACGAAGACATTTATAAATGAATTTGAATTATTTAGATAACATGAGAATGTATTAATAATCGAAAATATAATAATTGCTTGATAATATTGAAATATTAACATAAAATGAAATTAGATAAGAATTATTTATTTAGCTTAAATCATAAGTTGGTTAATGATTTAAGAAATTAAGTTTATTTCAATAATTGACAAATAATTGAATAGAATTTTTACTTTATATTCATGCAAATAATAACGTCAATAACCTATTTAAAATATAATTAATTTCACTGAATGATAAATAATTAATAAAATAATTTCCAAAGATATTTTTACACAATTTTAAAGAATAATCCTATTATTTATGAAGTATTTAGCACATACCAAACAATACTAAATGAATAGTACTCATATCTATATTTATAAGTCACTTACAGTATGGTATAATTGTGTACGTTTCTTATAGACCTTTTAACGAATAGCTTGTAGATAAAGGATGTTTACCCTTCACTTATTTTCCATACGAGCATTTTACGGCTTGATTTATTTTGCAACCTATGCTTAATGTATTGATAACTGCAAAATAAAATTAATCTCCAATTATTCCCACAACTCGATAAATTGTCCCCAAAATGTTAAATTGAAAAAAAAGCAGAAGCAGATCATCTCGTTACTGATATTAGAGATATCTATAATTATTAAATAAACAAAATCAAGATAACATTTATCTAAAAACGACGTATAAGATTCTAAATTCACTTACGTTTAGCTGATATGTGTAAACATTAGGAGAAAATAATATAGTTGAGCATCCATGATTCCTCTAGCACTCAATACCAAGTGAAAAAGGCGGAACAAAGCAGAGAACACAAAATAGATCGATGATAATATTGCATCATTATGACAGCCTTACACAGGTTCCCTCTTCCTCTTTGTTTATTAATTATGGATCGATACATATACAAGGGGCTGTTAACACGCACGTATATACACCTGTTCTTTTCAAACGCAGGCAAGCACACGCGTTCATGGTGCTGTGACCGTATCAGTTCGTAGCTCTATGCATCACTCTATGTCCTTTCCTAAAGACGTCAGTATGTTGCTGACCCCAAGTACCCCCTGTACTAGTCTGTATATTCGTGTATACCGTGTACTAATTAAATTGCATGCTTTAGAGGAATTGATTTCAATTTTTAAGACATTTTCAAGACAAGAAGAGAGATGAGTTATTATTTCATTTCTCTTCCGTATCCAAATTTGGGGAACCGCAGTATCAAACAATTCAATAGTAAAGTAACTTTATCCTCTGCCTCGTCGCTACGAAGCTTTTGATTTGCGTTACATGTTTATACACTGTGAGTAAACCTAGTGCTAAGTCAGAAGTTGCGCCGCATTTTGAAGTGCAGTAGCGTAAGCCTTTGCAAAAGTTCACAATTATTAATTTTTAACTTTCAAATCAATCGTTACGCTTACTCAGCTTAGTGGCTTATTTCGATTCAGTTCGTTATATTTATTCTTTTTGTTTTATTTTTTCCAAACTTTAAGAAAACCTTTCAAACGGCTCGTGATTGCTTTAATTACATTATTTCAGTTAATGCTGAACATTTTATATATAATTATTAAATTTGTAATAAATTTCACGAACTTTTGTAATGGAGAGCTGTAAATAAAATAAAATATTCTTAACATAAAGCAAGTTGAAATTCTATAAGAATGATAAAAAATTCTATTACATACGATGCATTATTGAATTTAAAAATTGTTACTCGGATTATAAATCCTTAAAAAGGTAAATTTACAAAATATCGTAATAAAAATAATGAATCATTATTGTATAATTTATTTGCAGAAAACATCAATGATGATATGCACGTACGAATAGAAACTGCGATGCGTAAGTTACTTGATCGATGTGTAAACAACGAATAAGCGAAACATAGAAATAGTAAGACAGACGAAGACGGATAAACAGACGATTGGAGAGCAAAATAGAGAGAAAGAGAGAGAGAGAGAGAGAGAGAGAGAGGAACTTGAGAACTAACGGCAGATTCATTCACCGGTTGACTCGCGGGATTTGCTCGAGCGCGCCGTGAGAAAACGGTAAAAAAGGCGTTTGTCGACTATCAGGATTCGTGCTATATTCCCTTTTAAATCTTCATTATTTTTATCTTCTTCTATTCTATACACGTTGAAACTCGTTGATTCAAGTACTTAATATTTAATTAAAGTTAGTACTTAATTGACTTTCATATGCTTTTAATAATTATTTGATTATCTGTTAAATGATTTTCAAAGGCGTTAATAACTATTAATTGTCGGTCCTTAAATTTATATTCATTTCTATTGTTTATTCGATATTTGTTTGTGTTACTTTATGCATATTATTAATTTTATAATTAATTATAAACAATTTTTGTTTTTATATACATAAGATTAAAAATTCTTCTATCATCGTTTCTTTATCGAATAGAAATATTTTGAAAAACCAAATGAAAACGTTTTAAATAAATTGGTAGGTATGTAAACTAAGTGTTAGTTAAAAATGAAGCGAGTACTTACCTCTGATGGTGCTAGGCATGTTGTCAGCAATCACATATCCTGTTTTCCACAGTAAAGGTTCAATAAGCACTCCTCAAATATTAATTTTTTTCTTATTTTTTTCAAAGAAAACACGAATCAGCACAAAAAGTAAACAGAGAAAAAAATATCAATTGAAAAATTTTCTTATCACTTCACTAATCGGACTTGGCTATACTTTACCAGTATAATTATAATTCGATGTTCAATGTTTCTTTTCGCGCTTATTTATTTATACCTTCTTTCTACTTACCAAAGTCAATGGCCTCGTGGCAATGTGTGACTTTTGCTTTGCACTATATATCTGTATATTGCACGTAGACGCAGTGTCAGGTGGAGAACTTCCACCGCATTTTGGAGCTCGGTAACGTACTTCCAGTTTCAGCGGCCATGAAATCTCACACTGGCCTCGTCTTTCTTTTTCTTTTGCACCTTTTTGTTCTAATAAAAATCGTTACTGATTTACTGACCAATAAATTTCAGTATCCATGTAGAGGCACTGGATTATTATCTTATTTTTCCAAAGATAAAAAATAAATATGAAGATAAATGAAGATCACAAACACCGATCACTATTATTGTTAATTGTCCGAACAAATCTTTACCTCAGGGTAAACACCACCGATTTTTAAATATGTATTATCGATGCACTGTAATTTAACTAATTAATTTTTTTCTCGAATATAAAAAAACGATGTGCGCGATTATAAATTAAACTCAAGTCGGACTGTGGTGTATTTGAAAACTCTAGATAATAAAGATAGAGGGAAAGAGAGATAGTTAAACAGAGGAAGACAGAAAGAGATAAAGAGCGATAAAGAGAGAAAAAGAGATGGAGATAGAAAGATTAAGGCGTACATCCAGGTTTAGGTTAGCGAGAATAGAAGGAAGGTTCAGTGGTGGTGGCCGATGAGTGACTCGTATACCGGCTTACGGTACAAAGATCCACAGGTGCTCGCTTCACTCTTAGTGCGCGCGCCCCCTTATCCCCTCTACGAGCTCAACCCCCTCGAGAGAGATTCTTAGTCGTCCTCCCCCACCATCAACTTCGTATAATGTATATATGTGAATTTGTGTGTGTTACTATGCGCGCACACGTATATAGGCCCACGTGCACAGATATTGCTGGGTCACACATAAGCGTTCTTCTCTTCTCTTCCGTACTCGTTGAATTCTCTCCTACTCCTTTTCTTTTACCTCCTTCCTCTACTTCTTTCAATTTCTACCTCTTGAAGTTCTGTCCCCACCATCACTGGCTCTAACTACTTCATTTTTTCTTGTATTATTTTTATCGTTTTGAGGACGACCCCGGAACGACCACGAAAATCCTTGCATAGCTTAGAAAAATCAGAAGTTTCTGTTACCGCATCACGATCTTCTTTTTAATGTTGATTTTCTTGCTTTTATTTACACGAAAGAATTAATTTTTTTTAATATTTTTTTATTACGCATATTTGATTTGTCATTAACTTGATGTTACTTATATAATGCATGAACTTTAAAAGTTAATCAGGCTACAAATATTTTTATCAATGAATGAATTATAGTTACAAAAGTTATTATAAAATAAAATACAACATAATATTATGTTTTTAAAAACTGAGAAAAGTGTTACTTCCTATGAAGCTATTTTTCTTAAATATTACAGAATGAATTAAATATAATGAAACATAGTCATTTGACAAAGAAGTAATGTTAACTACAATATATAAATATATTAAATTTCTGACACATTTTATTTTCATAATATTTTTTATTATACATTACAATTAAAAATTTTAAATAAATATATTTGATACTTTTATGACATCAAATATTTACATTAAAAATATATTTAGATTTAGTTTTTTCGTATAAAAACATTGATATATTTTAAGTTATCCAGTATAATAATAATTATCAATATTTGAAATACAACTTACTTAATATTAATTAGACTTTACTTATAACCTTTATAGAACTATAAAATTCAAAGTATCGCCAAACGTAATAACATAAATCAGAAAATCGTTTATTATAAATATATTATTAAAAACTTCATAAGTTATTAATTCTTATTCGGTAATAAAAATCGAACCTGAGAATATATTGCAAATAAAAAGAAAAAATTATTAGTCCAAAAAATCAAAAACAAATTTCTATAAAATATAATTTTTTTTAAATTTACTGCAACTTAATTATAGTAAAATAACATATTCATCTAAAAAACCGTTTTAAATAATATTGAGAAATTAAAAATTCATTTTTTATAATTTGAAATCGAAACGAAATTCTTCGTAGATATATGAGTGGGATTTAAACATTATGGCGAGTACTCTTGTATTAAATAAATATCATTAATTGGAAATTGTGAAATCATCAATATGTAATTATATCATAACATTACATGATGCATTATGAATATAAAATTTGTTTTTTTCGTAGTTTCTTCATTAATATAATTTATATGTCCATTGAAAATATATATATCAAATTTAATAATTGTAATATTAATTAACTTGACTCTACTTGCAAAGATAGTGATTTCTTTGAAACAAGTTTTTAGAATCTTTAATTTTTATAATGTTAATTCCTTATAAAATTATAATATTAATTCAATCTTAAATATTAAAACTTCAAAATCTAGATAGTCTTTTTTTATAAATTAATATTTGCTAAATTTTTATTAAAATTTGAAATTAGAGAAAAAGTATGTAAGAAGAATGAGATAATTTTAATTTTTATTTCATAACATTCACAATTTCAGTTTGATATCAGATAATAAGATAAATTTTTATAATCGATAAATTAGTCAGCAATGAATGTTCGAAAGAAACGTTTTAAAATATATTAAAATATATAGCATACATATGTACGAAATAAGTACTTCAATAATATAAATTTAATACTGCGATGTTGACCTTGGATTTCAATTACGGTGGACAAGTACTTCTCTTTTTTCTTTATTACTTATTATTTGTAAAGATGCGGAAGTGACGTGTGAAAATTGAATTTAGGTAAAGTATACCTTTTCTGCTTACTACTGAAGCATACACAAATGAAGAAGAGGGCAAAGGCAATGACGCAGAACCCAATGACGGAACCAACGCTCGACCGAAAAAGATGAGTGGAGTGGGAGAATTCGGGCCGTTGCCATTTCGGAGATTGTTGAACTATGCGGGTTGATGACTCCTTTGCCGCACAAACTAAGACAAAAGTGTCAAAAAAGCGAGATAGATATATCGATAGATATACAGATAGTTAGATAAATAGGTGGAGAAACAAAAAGAAAAACGAATGAGTGACAATGAGTTACATAGGTGGAAGGGAAAGAGAGATAAAGACAAGGTAGAAGCATGAAGACCGAAGAGCGAGAGGGAGAAGAGGAAGAACAAAAGTGTCATGGAGGGAGGTTCGGATGGAGGGAGAGACGGTTTAACTTGGTCCGAGGATTTTAACAAGGAACCATTAAGCTCTTCGTTCAGATAGATTCATTACTATTTCTTTCGTTAGACATACTCTCGTGTAATCTGAGAAAATATTCTATTAACATTTTATTCTTAACCATTTATTTTCTTCTATTATTTTAATTCAACATAAAACAAGATTAATTTAAGTAATTATTAATTTATTAATTATTAGTAGGTATTAGATGCTATATATTATAGTACCCATATATAAAGCGTTTATTAACAGTTTTTTTGTTTAAGATATCTAGTATCCTTGTAGTTATCTTTTTTTATTTATATTTTTTTAGTTATATTTGCAGTTACATTTTTTTATTTAAAAAACATGTATTTAAGAAGCTTCTTTTAAAAATATTAATTCTTTAGAGATTAATTATTACATTTCAAGTCTTTTAAATTTTATACACGTATAGTAAAGAAATAATTAAATAATAATAAAATAAAAATACTGTGCAGTATATTGTAGTATTTTTGTGTTAACTAATTTTTAACAACGAAAGAAGATAAAATAAAATTTTTATTTTTTAGCTCGATAACAAAAGTTTCTAAATAAAGATAATATTTTTTATGGTGAAGGATTGTACTTTTTTCAAGTATTATTATGAGCACACGATAAAAAATATATTTACAAGTATCTACCCATTAGAATAGATTGTACAATATCATTAAGTCACAAACCCAACAAAATTCTAAAACAAATTTAAAGTATAATGTGTAATATTATTGGTTACTTAATAAGCAATATTTAACTATGAAATTGTATGATAACTCTACTCGATGTAAATCTTCTTAATAAACCAATTCTGAATTTAACAAAAGTTTCTTATCCTTATTTTTTAACGCATCTTTTATCTTTGTCAACGCGTTCATTTTTTCCTATATAGATATAATTTCAGTCTCTAATGTTTTAAATTTTCTCGTCAAATAACCTACTAATAGTTATAACGCGTCGAGAAAATAAACTATATATACGTACCATTCGAAACATGGAGAGTTTCGTAAGGTCATTTTTTATATTTTCGGAATTGAATATCAGTAAATTGGTAATTTCAGATAAAAAATTATGATAGATTGTAATGATTAGTATTGTCTAATATCAATTACAAAAAAAGTACTTATGCATTCATACCCCTTATATTTATTGAATGAAGTTGGTAATCGATCGGCAGGCACATTGGAAGAAAGAGAAAGACAAGTATAAGGTATCTTTGCCACCTAAAGGCCAAGCCCGGTTGTACGAACTGCGGAGCCTCTCTGCGTCTTATAACCGAACGTGAATATTCCGATGGTCAACGACCTCAAAGCCACAGCAGCAGCGGCGGCCTTTGGCACCAAATCCAAACCACTCTATATGCTTTTGTATGAAAGATGAATACCCAAGTTATAGATAATCATTTATGGCAAAGTATCTGTTTTGCACACCATCTCGTTCTCATATTTTTTATTCTTTCACAATAATTGAAAAATAGAACAATTGGAAACATATAATTGAATATTATTGTATTCACCTGCACTGTGTTAAGGTAAAGTTACCAAATTTTTATTTGAAATTTCATTTTCATTGCTATTCCGTATGCAATATTATAATTGATATAAACTTTAATAACGAACAAATTTAGATAGACACTAGTAATTAAATATCCGTACGCACTATTGTTAGAAGTCTTAAAATATCCATTTCAATAAAATTATTTTTGAATAAGTAAAATATTGATTATTTATGTTATATATTGATGTTTTATATACTTAGTTATATATTTCAATTATAGTTAAAATTAAAAGAAATTTAATGTAAAATTAATATATTTGAAAAAAAAATTCTTGATGAGTTTCATGAATCTTACTTAATTCTATATATTTATGTGTGTCTTAAAAAAGATTAATATTCATATCTCATACTTTTAGATCAGATTTCGAATGCTATTCATGTTCAAAAAATGGCGTGTCATAAAAATTTTCTATATACTTATAAAGATACGTATAAAGTTTTTTTTCATTAAATGTTAAATTATTCTATTCACAAGATTTATGACGTAAAACTTGTAAGAATTAAGAAATAAAGAAACATATCAATAATTTCAATGATTTAACGAATATTATATAATATTCTAGATTTATGAGGGTGTGTATGCGTGGATATTTTATTATATAATTAAAAATAATATTGGATAAGATAAGATTTTAATATTTAATTAGAAATATACCATGAAACGTTAAAGGACTTTAAAGTTATAAAAGGAAATCATATATTTTTTAAAAAGATATTTAATTAAAATAGCCTTCTAGTATATTAATATAATCTCGTGATTGATCAAAATAGAAAAAGACGCTGTATTGGTTCTTATGCCGTATTTACTATTCGATAGAAAAAATCCTTATTTTTTATCATCGAATTTAATTAAATAGAGCTGATATATCTTAAATATTATATTTAGGTGTATGTATGCACCTAATATATATATTAATGTATATACGTGTGTGCATTTGTGAAGTGTTATAAAATTCGTTGTTTTAAGTTAACTAAGTAGAATTACCATTAAGTGATAAAAAGGTGATTTTATAGGTTCGTTAAAATATCAAGTTTGTACTATTAGAAATCATAAAATATATACAGGATAAAAAAAATTTCTATCTCTGAAAGTTCCAAGTTCATTTCACGGTAGTCGTTCGCATCTCATAAAGGGGCAAGTCTGAAGAGACAGTCCGGCAGCAGCAACGGCAAGAAACGATTCAGAGGGCACGAGAACCTCACGACCGAGAGCCCAAGGAGTCAAGAACCTCCCGCGTCTTTCTCTTGCTCGCTCACTCTCTCGCTTGATGCATCTCACATCTGTATAGTTGAACGAACTGTGTGGACCGAGACTCGTTGCCTCGCTTTGCTTCTTTGCCTTCGTCCTTCCGGAGAGCAAACAAGCTGTAGCGCATAGCTATGCCGGGGCCTCACAAAACGGTAAAAGCTTATACCGGTGTGCATCTCCTTCTCTCTCTCTCTCTCTCTCTCTCTCTCTCTCTCACTCTATCTCTCTCTCCCTCTTTATACATGTACATCTCGACAAAGAAAATGAAAAAGAAAGAGGGATAGAGAGAGAGAGAGAGAGAGAGAGGGAGAGAGAGAGGGAAAGAGTGGGCGGAAGGGAAGGAGAATCAATGTAACACTGCCAGCAGCTAGCGGTAAAATATCCCCACCCTATGGCTTTAACAGCGCAACCAATAAAAACTCGTGCATCAGCCGAAACTTTATGATTTCTGCATTAAGCTAAGGCACTGCATTAAAATGATTTCACTCAAGTTTTTTAAAGGTCACTTCTTTTACCTAATGGAAATATAATTTTATAAATCTATTATTGCAAGCGACTAATTATTTGTTTAAGCAACAGTTTTGATACTTAATTAAAATAATTAAATAATAATGCAGCTATTTATATTTTTATTTTTTTTTTAAATTTCAATGCAGTTTTTTAAATATTTATACTGAATATTTTATTGAACTTCATGATTTACAAAGGAACAATTAGTTATGCAAAAAAATAGTAATTATTTTAGCAATATATACTGCCCTTGCATCATTCTATGTGCACAAGTGCTCATTTCATTTTATTTAAAATTCATTCGGGTATACAATATAAATAATCACTTTAAAATATTTATTAAACTTAAGTCGTTTAAATTTAATATAAAATTAAAGTTTTATATTTTAATTGAAATTTAGTTATAATTAACAATAAACTTAATAGTACTAATAATAATAATTTAATTAATATTTTAGATATTTTATTTTAAAATTAAATTTCAATGAAATTATGTGTAATTTAATAAGAATTTTATATTTTGAATGATTTATGTATTCATACTAGATATTATAAGACAATATATTTATGTAGTCAGATTAATCGAGAAATGTTTATTAATAATTATTAAATATTATTAGTGTAAGTTTTTTAATAAAAATCTTGAAACGTTGGCATTTAATAAAAATTATGAAAAAAATACGTAATCATCAAGAAAAGCGTAACCTTCATTAGTCATTTAATTTCTGTACTCATGTTATAATTTATTTGACAAAATAGATTTAAGATGTAAAGAATATTTAGTAATGAATAAATTATATTATAAACTAATTTAAAAAAAGTAATTCATGAATTTATACTCAATATATTAAATTTATTTGTCGATTTATTCGCAATAAATTACAAAGTAAAATTGATTTTAACAAAATTTAGAGTTTGATTTGCTCATATGCAAATGAAATGAATTGAATAAACAAGTATAGGTTTTTCCTACTTAAAACATTTTAAACGAGCTTAATGTAAAAATAATAAATTAATTTGAAAAATATGATTTACTGAAAAAACTGGTTTCTACTTTAAAGAAAACTAGAATGATCAAAATGAATTTTATTTTTATTAAAATGTTTGTATTGCATAATTTATCTAATTTTACTTGTTTCCATTTACTGAAAATTTTTTGATAGAATTCATATTATTTTTATATATGCAATATTTTAAATAAATTAATATCTTAAATAATAAATATATAAATAATACACAGCATAAATTTATTAATATTATTTTATGTTTCTATTTTATTTCAGAAATATTATTACACCGATAACAAAGAATGTTTTACTGTATTTTAATGGTCTGATAGATTAAATTAAATTAAATTTTAGTTAGAGCTTATAAAACTTTTTTTCGGAAAAAATAATATCGGTTTTTATTCGGTAAAAAATAATAAGTCTTATTATCGATTTTTTTACTTTCATTAAAGGTATTAAATTTTTTTTCAAGCAAATCAAATAATTATATATTAGAATTAAGGAATTTCATGGAAAGAAATGGTTCTTTTCAAGTAACTTTCAAATGAAAAAATATACGAGTTTTTAATCGTTTTTCAGATTCATATCGATTTATGTTTATATAGTAAAGTAGAGCAAGATGAAATCTATTATTTAAATTCTTTTTACATTAAATAAATTTCAAATATTATCTTTTAAGAAATTCGAAGACATTGATCTTTTGTTGTATCTGAATATCACTTCCTTTCAAAATTAATCCTAGTTTACATTTCAATTTCGTTGATATTTAGCTTACTAAAAGATCAAAATAAGCATTTTTTTGATAAAATATTCTGTTAGTTTATTATCTTTTGGAAAAGAAAGAAAATATATTATAATTTTAATTTATTTTTTTTTCAATTAAGTGCAGAAATTATGTATTAATTTTTATATTTGTATGGTAAAGATAATATTTTCACAAGTACTAATTATATCATCAACTTTTAAGTGAAAATTTTTCGCAAATATTGAAGAAATATTATAGCTAAATAAATTAATCAAAGTAATTAGAAGGCTAGAGAAGTTATTTTTGTATTAAATGTATAAAATCTATACTCCTTATTTATAATTAAAATTACATTTTAATTTAAATTTAAAATCATAATCTTATAGTTAAATACATATAAAATATAATAAATATATATATTTTTTTATGAGTAATACATTATAATTAATATATAATTAATAAATTATTAAAGTATCAGAATTATTGATTGACTGAATAACTCACATTTGTGTGAAATTGATAGAAAAAAATTAATTAATTGATATAACATCTAATTAAAGCTTGTTTTGATTATTAATCATTTCGTCTTTTTAATAATATACTATTGTATCTGAAGCTCTTAATCTACTTCAACAATAAGCATTTACTGTCTGAAATAATTCTTCTCCTTTTCTCCTAACTCATTCACTTGCTCAGTTATGTATTCTCTCTTCCTATCTCTCTCTCGATCTCTGCCTCTCAATTTTCATTTATCTCTCTCTTTTAACCATCCTACAAAAAATATCTTTAGGTCAATAGTCTCGTCACTCACACACGAACTCTCACCATGAGAAAAGAAGAAAACAAGGAAGACAAAGAAGAAAAGAATGCCCTGCAGCTAGGCGTCATATTTACAAGAATTGCTAGCACTTCCGTTGTCTTTTAGCGGTACAACGTCCTTTCTCGTATGTATATTACTTTACGCTATCGTGCTCTTTTTCACGCGGTTCTCAATAGGTATATTTTAATAAATTATAATTAATACAGATATAAAGTGAAACAAGTAAAACTTGTCTTTCACCTTAAAGATATCCCATCCCTTCGAGCAATTTCTTTGGTTTGTACCACCTGCGTATCAGTAAGTCGAATTCACTATTGTTTTTTTTTTATTCAGAATTATCGAAATTTTACATTTATCTTTGTTTTCGATATGCTGGCATGAAATTTTAATCTATAATAATAATGAAGGGGACCTACATTGGCCTACATAATTTATTTTCAAATAAAGTTATTTAATATTTTCTAGATGTAAAAACAATAAATTAATGTAGAAATGATACCGAAAATATTTCTAAAATATCCTATAGATATGTATGTAAACCTAAAAGAATTACGTTGTAATTAGTTTATTTTGTATTGCAAAATATTTATATCTAAAATTCTCAACTTCAAATTCTAGATCAGTCATTTATACTTATATTTATTCGTGTAGTTAGAAATATTGTAATATATTTTATCCTTTTCAAATAAAAAAATGTAACCGCATTTATTTTTAGTTATAAATATAAATCAATTAATATTAAAAATAAATACGTTACTGTAAACACGAACAATAATTTTTAAAACTATTATTATTATTATTATTTATCAGTTGTAATTCCTGTAATAATTCTTTTTCAGTTTGTTACAGATTGAAAACATATACACTATAATTACATAAAATTTTATTTTTTATCATATTATATCATGTATGATTGAAAAATGAATCCTATGAAAGATTGTTGATTCTCAATAAAATATGTCATTTTATATAATTATGATACCGATTTCATAAAGAAATATATAAGTTTAAATTAAGATTAAATGAAATTATAAATATGAATATGTTCATGATTATATGATGTGTATTTAAAAGTTTTTAAAAAATAGTAGAATTTCATAAAATTTATAAAATGTTCTTTTAAAGCTAGTAATAAGATTGAAAAGTTTCTTTAGAATAATCTTATGAACTTCTAACTTATCCTCTAATTCGATATTGTTTAAAAATATTCACGAAAAACTTCCATCTTTAAAAAATTGTTGCTAAATCATATCATTTGGAGAAGTAAGAATTAAAAGCCAATACATTATTATAATTATGTCTGATTATCAATTAGTTGCTCAGTAGAAATCCAACGTGGTCGATTAAACTATCCATTAACATCGAATAATATGTTACGAGTATCCAAAATCCACTTTTTTGACATTCTAGCCAGTGTTTATACTCACATTATATTTATTGTATAAACATTTCTTCTAAAATAAAACTTTCTATTTTGTATAAACATGGATTTTATTTACATTAATTATACAAAATAATTAAAAATTAATGATCATTAATCAATATCAATAGAATTTTTTGCTAGCCATAAATGAATACTTAAATTTATAATTTTTAAACTGATTTTAATAGTTTAATAGAAAAATTATACCTAAAATTCAAATCATATGACTCATATATTCATTTATTTTCTTTCAAAATAGCATCATGTCGCTAATGGTGAGAAACAGTATATTCTTGCGTTTTTTTTAGATGTATCAAGATACGTAAGCTCTTATGGATTTCAATAGATTACTTGAGCTTCGATATACACGTGAAGAGAATTATATATAATGATGGATATATTTGGAAAATTATAAATATAATCTTATAATCTTATATAATTATGGGGCAAATTAAAAAATAAATTAATAATATTTCATAATTCTTATGAAATAATAATATCAACTACGATAGTTAGTTAACGTTGCCTATCATTCTTTATTTATTTATATTACATACATTTTATTTTACATTTTATTTTACATTTTATTATTATTATATATATACATATTTCAAGTAATTTCATAAAATTTAAGTCGATCATTTTTTTAATATTATTTTTCGAAATACATTCGAATAAAACGTAAATTTCTCCATTTTTAGAAAATGCTTAAAATAAATAAAAATAATTTATGCGTATATAATTTAAAAATCTCACATTTGTTGAAGCTTCTAATTATAAAATATCCTAATAAAAGTACTAACATTTACTAATTAAAAAATCTATACAATATCTTAAAAATCATTTTTTGATTTCAGTTTTTCGAAAAATACTGTAATTACTGTCTACAGTAAAGTACAATTTAATTGACTACAAAATAAGAATTCAAAAATTTCAAGTTATTATTTAAAATTTGTTTCAATTATCAAATATTTCATTATAAATTCATTTTATATTTAAATTTTTATTTTCGATCTATTTCAAACATTTTTGCAATATAATTTATTATAATTCTATCGATAATTATTCATTTAAAAAATAAACTTTTTATTATGATTAAATTATTTAATTTTAAGAAAGTGTAAATATATAGAATATGCCCAGATTTGTTATATATAAATTGATATTTTCAAAGTTTAAAATTGTATATGAAATTACCTTACATATTAATTTAATTTTTAATTTTTATTTTAGTAATCAATAAAAGTAAGATATTTTAAAGTGTGTTTATTAGTAAGATATTTTAAAGTATAGAAAATCTTATTAACACCAGTTGGTATTGTAGATTCTTAATTCATAACTTTGTAAAAACAAATAAATTCAGAAAAATTGTTAAATATGTATTAGTTATTATCATATCAATTATATTATAATATTACAGTAATTATATTTATAATTAGCATAATTTATTCATTAGCATATTCAATTTATATTTTTAAGCAAGATTTTCTACTATGCTATTTTAATTCCTTCCTATAAACTCATTATTGACAATCGTTCCATTCAAACTAATAAATTAATAATTATCATACCTTATCGATCCTTTAGTATTTCTTATCATATTTCTTAGATACCGATCCTTAATTTTATCTTGTGATATTGTAAATTTAATTTTTTTATATTGGATGTAGTGCTAATTTTGCTAATTGGTCAGTGCTTTACTAGATTTTATTGTTAATCATGTAATTTTAAATTTCTAAATAATGAGTCAGCTTAAAATAAACTAGAATATTATGAAAGTTTTATTAAAATATAAATGTATTAGATTTTATTCATTTTAATATGAATGTTTTATTGTTTAAAAAAACCTTGGAAAAAAGTATCATAATACTAATTGAACAGCTGCTCACCGTAACGTGTCTTTAGAGACGAATTAGTAGTTTTTAATTAAAAGCAATTAAAATGTTAGATATAAATTTAAATGAAGTTTACGTTAAAAATAAAATATAACTGTGTGTAAAAATTAATTTTTATTTTTTTATAAAACAAGAATTTTTAATTTACTTTCTATTTTGAATATTCATTTTTAAATTTTTATCAAAATCACAAGTATATTCTAATATTAAGTATTAATATTTAAATTTCTTATAAAAATTCTCGTTAATATAGAATCATAAAAATATTAAAAAATATAACAAAAACTCATGACATATATGACAATATATCATTTTTTTTTGTAAATCATAAAGGTAGTCTTAAAAGTTAAAAAAAATTGATTTTCTTAAATTTAACAATTTCTCCTAGTTGTAATCAAGATGAAATTAGTTCTTAAATAAAAATAGTGTGAATTGATAGTAAAATAAATAATAAATTACTATTCCAATACATGCATATATACAATTGTAGACTAATATGTTAAATGAAGAAAAAAATATTTAACCTGAAAAAATATTTTTATAAATAAAAATCTATTAAGTTAATTTATAAATTAAAAACATTTTACTTATTAAGATAATAAATAAGTTTGAATATAGTAAATATTGTAAAGAAAATTTACTTAAATCAATCTTAAAAATATTTGATTTGTTAATTAAACAACGCGAACATAAACATTAATTAATCAAGAACTAGATATTAAATACCTTAAAAATTTACATAAAGTAGTACAATACATATTTTAATTAAGTTTGTAAAATTGACAAATTTCTTATAAATATATTGATATTATTTTTAACAATTTTTCAACATATTTTTTTAAATTAAAAATATATAACCATAACTTAATAAATCAAGCTTGATTGTTATGAGGACGGTTAATAATAATTTTTGTCTTAATTCCTAAATTTTCTATTAGAATGAAGATTTTATATGGAATTCCATTTTATAATTAATCTGATGATTAAGGACCACTTATACCATAAGTAAGAAAAACAAGCAAAGGGGCTTATATACTACGTAGTAATTGCAAATGAAAACTCAACAGTAGGGGTTGTTCTGCATTTTTGCACAGACTAGTGTTAAAAAGAAAATTTTTTGATTGCCCTGATTTTTCATTTTCTTTTACTTTTAAAGAAATCAAGAAGATCGTGAATCTACTATATGCGACTTTGCAATAATGTAAACAAAGGACCAAATAATCGGGGAAATGTTATTATAATCATTTATAGCAGTAAAAAATTTTTATTTTGTACAAACAGTTATATTTCTTCTATAGAAATCGTAAATTTGATACTTTGATAATTTTATGACTCATATATGCAGATTATGCACAATAACAATTTGATATCAATATTGCTAATTATAACACCAAATTCTAGTTACTCTTTTATTACTTTTTAGATTAATTATAATGTATAACCTTAACTTTTATATTTTAAACGCGTTTTTAATTATTTTTATTATATCTATTATATAGATTGGCTTATTTTTACTAAAATTATAAAAATGTTATGGTTTAAATATTCGAATATTATGAATTCAAGTATAAGTTTTATTATATATTTGTTAATTACATAGTACTCGAATTTTTTTTAAATTTAATTTAGTTGAATATAACTTGCAATTTTTTAAAATTAAAATAAAAAAATGTAAACAACTTATTCTTTGAAAATATAGCTTTTTAAAGCCTTATTTAATATAACATGTAAAATATAACATGTGCATTACAAAAGCGCATATAACATAGAAAATATTTACTAAATACGTTAATCATTATTCATTATAAATTTATTGTTTTAGCCAAATTTACAATAGTACATTTTAAAGTATTAATAATTTTTTCACAAAGTTTTCGTAAAAATGTGTTTCATTTTTTTTTAAATTTTTAATGTTTTATTTAAGATTATATAGATTCTTATAGCAGATTTTAAAAGATTTTAAGTTATATGTATCAGATTACATTATAAGAAATTCATTATTTCATGCCTTCATATATTTTATATAGTCGAATATGGTCATCTAAGTTTACATGACAATTATGATTATTAGAAAATAATACTAGTCAGTTATTGGCATGATTTTTAATATATTTAATTATTTTTAATAGAATATAGTTTCATAAAATATGATAAAATTATATTAAAAATAAACTTTTTATTATATATCCATTTTATTATAAAAATATATTTTCACATGTCACATTGTAATTTCTTAATTTACAAAGTGAGAAAATGATATTCTTTCCTCAAAATCTAAAACTATTTTTACTAAATAGTATGAATATAAGTAGTATGATGCCTTTTATTTCAGAAACTATGTCTAATTTATTAAATAAATGATTTTATTTGACACAATTTTTAAATTACATGTCAAAATATTGTAGAAATTTTTTTGCATATATTATATAAATAATTCATTAGCAGTAACAATTAATATTAGTTTTCTGAAAAAGTAAAATTATTTAAAACATGTATGCGTATAAATTTATTTAATTAAATAATTATTATTTATTATTATTATTCTTAATTTTATTGAAAGAAAAAAATTTTGAATGCTAAAACAATAAAATTAAATTTATAAGGTATTAATAATTGAAAGATACCACTTTTAATTTTTTTAATTTTTGTAAATTAATAAATTTAGAATTTAAGATTTTTATTTAAGAAATGGTATTAATAGATGTTCAAAAATGGCACGTGAATATTTGTAAGAGCGAACATTCTAGAAATTATGAAGTTTTTAATTTTTAATAATGACTAAAATTATAAAATATAAATTATTGAAATTAAAAAAAATATTTTTTATTAATATGTGAAATATTAAAATATTTGTAAATTAACAAGAAAGGGATGAAAATATGGATTTATACAATAGCTTATGTAATTTATAAATGTCAAGTGCAGACAAGAAAATCCTAAAAAAAAACGTAAAAAAGGGTTGAGAGTCAACGTAAATGTATCCCGCAGGAGCGCTTGCGCTCCTTTTTCTTTCTCTTTTCTTTACGATTTGTGCAAGAGAGAAACTTTTCTATATAAAAGCCGCCACTTGTTGAGCAATGTCCATACCTGCGCCACATCGTGGCTATCATTTTACAGATTGTACAACTTTGTGATTTTACAAATTATTTTCTACGAGTTTAAATCAGATTTAGTGGATATCTTTCTTTCTCTTATAGTGTTAACATTATTCCTTGAATGTACATAATTTTTCTATTTATTTCATAGAAACGTGCCGCTGAATTGCGATCGGTTTCAAGTATTTTATTGAATTATTATCATACAAAGGTATGTTATTACTACAAATTGTTGTTGTTCTTTTTATATTACTTAAACCAATAATCATTCGTCATATTCTAATTGAATGAAATAACTTGCTTTTTCAAAATTTAAGGAAACATATAATTCATATAATTATGTGTTATTTTCTTTTTGAATTTTATAAAAAATTTTTTATAAAGTCTTTTATTTCATTAAATTGAAAAATACGAGGAAACGAATATCCTAAAACCACGGGAAATTACAAAAGTCGGAAGCGGAAACGACAGAAGGCTGTGCTTTTAATAATATCGACTGTTCTCCTGATTTAAGCACAGAGTTGCGTCGCTGGAAACGAATCTTTTTCTCTAAAATATTAAATTACATATGTATATACTTTCTAATTGTCATAGCAGATACAATTTTTATGTTTATAAAAAAAGTTTAATATGTATTTTTAGTTTAATCTAATTTCAGATTTTGGAATTAAATTCATTGAAATTCATAATATTTTTAGATTTCAATTTAATATTTTTGTATTTAAAAATTTTTTAAATTGTAATACAAGAAATATAGATATATATTAATAAAGACAATATTTAATATTTAAAAGCCAGAAGCATAATATATAAATAAGTTTTTTAATTGTATCAAATAATTAAAAATTTAACAATTACGTATTTGTAACATCATAGTTAATAATATATATATATATATTTATATATTCATTTAAAAGTAAATAAGTTTGATCAATTAATACAATGATTTTACAATTTAAGATGTAGAAAATTCTTCACACATTAAAAAAATTACTTAATTTTTCTTAATTCGTATCCGTTTATTTTTATTTGCTTTTAATAAATTTAATTGAAGAATGAATTAAAATAAACTATTAAAATAGACTAACTATAAATTTATAATTTACAATATCTTTATCTTTTACTTGTGATAATTTCAATACAGCCACTTAATATACAAATCAATTTCTTATCTTATATTCTTGGATTCTTAATTTAATTTTTAATTCTTAATTTCTATTCAATAAGGTTAAATTTAATTAACAAATAATTATAAATATTTAAAATTGTAAGCAAATATTGTTATTTGATATTTTTAATGTCTTACGATATATAATTTTTAATTTTAGGGTATATTTTGAAGAAGTGAAACAAAATATTCATAAATACCGCATTTTTATAATGCTTATAAGAATTATTAAAATTTAATTATAAATTTTAATACAAATAATTAAAAAAATTTAAACGTTTTTAAAATTTTACAGTTTTTTCATATGTTTATTACTTTTAAAAGTTTTAATGTATTATACTAAAGCCATAATTTCTATAATATATTTAAAAATACTGTAACTTATCTGTGATAAATATTCTTTAAATTAAATAGACACATTTAAATATACTTAATGCTGTTTTTCTATGCTATTGCTACTTATTAAAGATTTATTCATTATTAATAAAATACGATAATAAGAAAATAAAATAAATAGAAAGTTAACATGTTCTTTAAATTCTCAGTTTTTACTTTATTTTTAAAACTATAATAGAGTTATAGCAGTAGTACTCCAATAATATCTGATCTAAATGACTATTTAAAATTATAAAAAATTAATTTTGAAGGATTTTCAAAATTTTTAATTATTTAATTTGTATCAAAATATTTGAAAAAATTTTAAGAAAATATGTTTTTTTATTCTTATAATATATATTTTAAAAATTAATTATTTTAACTACATGTTTAAATAAAAGGGGTAAAGTCGTAATATATGCGCGGGCGCGCGAGTGTATAATTATATTCACTGATTATATATATATTCTATACTTGAACTAGACTAACACAATAAAGACATGTGTCACTATTGGCTTTCGATTCCGTTTTTAAATTCTTCAAGGCTTAAAATCTTTAAAGGTTGCTTTACAGAATAAATATTTAACGATTGTTTTAAAACTGAATTTTCTATAAATTCATAAAATTATTTATAATATAATTATTACATAAAAATGTTGTTAAAAATAAATTTTTTATTTACGAAAATATTTTTCAGTACATGTGTATAAAACAATGTATACATTTTAAATAAAGATTTAAATTATTTTGTATATTAAAAGAAATGAAGTTAACGTTCATTCGGTTAGAATATTTATTTCATATATTCATTATCTTGTACAATGTATAAAAATTTATTTTCAAATTAAAAATCGTATTTAATGTATACATAGTCAAATTGTGCAATAAAAATATGAAAATAATAAATAATTCATTTATATTTAACACAAAATGATTAAACATATTTTAACAAGCTTATGATGTGACATTTTAGTTATGAATTATAATTTCTAGGAGAATTTTATATAAAATATTCATTTTTTTTAATCATATTGAACTTCTATAAGGCTCTTAATAACTTTAGCTTAAGAGTACAGATTCTTAAATGTAAGAAATGCATTACAAAATATAAATCCTGTCCATTTCATCTGATTATTTTTCATTAATAAATAATATCATATTTTATAAATAAAAATAAATAATTACTTAAAAATTTACTGATGAAATAGATGATATTCATTGGTATATTTATTGTTATAATTTTTTATTCTTATCTACTTATATTAAGATTTACAAAAAAGTGATTAATAGCTTATGCTTTACTTAAATGACGTAATTATCCATCTTCTTTAAGAAATAGTTATTATTTATGGAAAAAATAACAAATAAAATGCCAATATTAATGAACTAATGAAACACATTCTGAAGTTCAGTATGGAATTTTACCTATAGAAAATCGTAATGCAGCCGATGTACCGCGGGAATATAAACATCGTGTAGACAAGAGTGTAATTTAAAAAAGGTAACCAAAAAGAGTATTTAGCTCTAGGCCATAAAATACCTGTGACACTACCCTAATAAGCTCGAACTCAATGACAGTCGATCGATGC
This sequence comes from Platyscapa corneri, assembly GCA_018907185.1. NCBI lineage: Eukaryota > Metazoa > Arthropoda > Insecta > Hymenoptera > Agaonidae > Platyscapa > Platyscapa corneri. Next base: position 3,902,099 of record JACCHW010000026.1, on the reverse strand, counting down.
AAGAATCCGTACAAAGAATCGGGCGACATTTACATCCGCAAAGATTCCCTTCTGTTGGCTAACGATGCACGCACATGTCGTTAATAACTTGCACTATTACTTTTTTATCAAACTGGTGCATCAACTATTCTCTTTTTAAAAACATTTGTTTAACTTAATTATTTTTAATTTATTTTTTAACAATAATTTTTCCTCATGCGTGTCAAACGGTGCGATAGAAATTTTGAAATTTGGGTCTTGTAAGGGTTAAAGCCTAACATAATAGAGCCGCAAAAAGAGTATAGCATTTTATTATTTCATATTCGTTTGCACTTCTTCAAGGTTTCAATTTATTATAGAGGGTGAAATTTCCATATTTGCTGCAGACACTATGAACCTCAATGAATATCGGCAACATGGTAAGTTATCCAATAGTATATTCTGATATTGCTTGTTGTATTATTTGGTAAGTTTGGTTTTAAGATTTTTTTTACTAAGAAACAAATTTGCAAGATTTTTGCATGAACTTGTGCAAAAATTAGTTAGTTAAGATATTTTTGATAATGCTAAATATATAATTTTATTCACAATCAATTTAAAGATTATCGAAATTAAGTTCAGTAACTGTCGCCTCGTAGAAATTAAATTTTTTTACGGAGAAGAGAATTATTATCACGTTAATGCATTTTGTTGTTGACGTATATGAGGTATAGTAATATTTTCAATACTTAATTTATCTGAAAAAACAATAAAATTTTAATTTAATTTCAAATAGATTTTTCCACAAATTTTAAAGGACGAGAGTGCAAAAATTATATTATTATAACCTAATATTATATCCTAATAATAATCGCTTCATTAAATATTTTAATTCCTATTCAATAGTAAATACTTTACATTTATTTCATAATGGTAAAAGATTATAATAAAAATTCTTAATATAATACTAAAATATAACACTTAATATAACACTATTAACACTCCTTAATATAACACTAAAATAATTATTGCGTCATTTTTACTTAAAGTTCTGATTTTTATTTTCTCTTCGCTTATTATCCACTAATGTCAATTTAATTTGTATATACATTAATATTTTGTTAAAAGCTTAATATATTATTAGGTTTATTGTCACATTTTTAAATCAATCTTTAAAATATAAATTATTTTCAATCTTGCACATGTCGTAAATTTTGTGAATTAGTACAAAAATTTTGGAATCCATTCAGATAAAAACTGTAGTACTATTGAAATAAGATAAATTGAATTTCCTTACGAGGTGCATTTGAATAAAAGATAAGATTCAGCTATAGATCCTTCCAGATGTTAGAATGTGCGTCAATAAACAGAAATTTTAAAGGAAAGGTAAGTTTATGGGCTTGATATTGTCTTCTCCTACAGTCCAAACAATTCCATAGAATGTACTTTCAAACTCTTTAAGCCGACAATAAATGCTTTTATATCAATTGAACCTTCTGTATCTCTAGCCATTTCAAATGTTTACGCTCTTTTATTTGATCAGATTGGTAAAGGATCTAGTACAATGTTGTTTTCAAGTTTATTAAGAAATAAATGTCACTGAAACGATCAACTTTTTTGCGATTACTGTTCATTTTTGGAAAAAAATATTTCAACACTTTTTAAAATTAACTTCCACAATATCATATTCAAAATATATACAACAGAATTACAATCATTTCTTATTTTATGAAAAGTATTGATTTCAAATTTTTAATTTTAACATTAAATATTAGTTTTGAAGAATTACAATAGACTTTTAAAGAATTAATAAATCATAATCTTTACTCACATATTGATTCTATTTATATAAAATATAGATTATGTATGCCCATATATTTATATTTCATAAGAATAAATTAAATAATTTTCTTAAAATTTGTGTACAGGTTTTAATATAAAAATATGAAAGTAGAAAAGTTAAAACTGAAATTTAATGTGGTACTTGAAATTTTTATTAAAGCTAATAGTGATATTGATTAAATAGTTTAGTTCGTTGCAATTTAAAAATTGAATGCTTATTATTTAAAAAGGGTCTTTTTAAATATAAACAAATACAACGTTTAATCTTTCATCATAAAATTATATATTATTTTAGTTTTACTATTAACCCATATATTCTTTTATATTGGATCTTTTGAAATGGCTTTTTTAGAAGTATTTGTAAACTATTTGGATCATCTGATTTTGTTTGATTGTATCTGTTTTTTAATTACAAGGTGTACAATTATAATTGTCGAGAATCGTATCCACAAAGCACAATGTACATTGGCATAGAAACGATGGTTTGTTCATTCACTCTTCTATTCATTAAAGTCTCTTCTTTGAAACGATTTCTGATTGTATCTTTATCGTTTTCTTTTACGTATTTCAACAAACGCTTTCGAATCTTCTAAGACTTTTTTAATTGCTGAATCATTTACCATTTAAACATAACTTTTATTTTTTTAATTAATATTATCAAATATCATAATTAACATTATTTTTATATGTTTATAAATGTGTTCGTGTACACGCAAGCAAGCACGTAGTGCGTGCGTAATACTTAAATAAATGCAAATAAAACTTTTTAAGTTTAAAACACTAGTATTTTTATTTAAACTGAAACACCAACAACTGCTTTCAAAGTTATTTCTTGAGACATAATTATTATATACTAAGTATGATTACAAAAAATATTCTTATTAATTTTCATATTTACAACAAATTTTTTTTTACTTATTTTGCAATCAAAATTTTTGTATTTTATTATTAAATATATTATATTTCCAAAGCTTATTACAAAAAATTTTGAAAAATTTAAAAACGTATGCGGATAATAACTAATTATTCAAATTAATCCGTTTTTTGTTACAATGCAATACGTTATTTAAATTTAATATTTTTTAAATAGTGATATTTCCCAAAATTAATTAAACGTAGACCTCAAATGTCATGTCGCTTAAATAATCAATCAATTTTATCAAATTAATGTAATTTGTATCAGTGATTTTATTTCTAAAATTTCTATAACTATTTTTTTATTTGAACTATAATATTATTAAAGGACTTTATTATGTAGAAGTTGAGTTTTACGCATTTCTTGAATTCTACTTAATGATTTAAAAATTATTACAAATATTTTTATAGTTAGTTTCAGTTTTAAGGAAAATAAAATGTTCCATAGGTAAAGAAATGGTGGACTATATAGCGGATTACCTGGAAAATATTCGTAAACGTCGTGTCTATCCAGCTGTATCTCCGGGCTACCTTAGAAATATTTTACCGCAGTCAGCACCAGTAGATGGCGAACCTTGGAACAATATTTTTGCCGATATTGAGAAATGCATAATGCCGGGCGTTACTCATTGGCAAAGCCCTCATATGCATGCATATTTTCCAGCCCTAAATTCACCGGCGAGTCTTCTTGCTGATATGCTAGCTGACGCAATTAATTGCTTAGGTTTCACCTGGGTAAATATAAATTTCTTCTAAATCTAGTTATGTTATGCAAGAATTTAATAGTCACAGTTCACATGGTCGCCAGTACAATTATTTTAAAGAGGGTGAAAAGAGGAAAACAGTAAATTTTGAAAAATTTGTTCGATACTTTAAATTTATCTTGAATTTTTTGTTGTTCGACGTTTTCTCTTTTTCTTTTTAACAGCATTTATTCGTCTTTTTCTTCAAAACGGAATAAATCTAAATTTAATACCAAGGAAAAATTTGATGAAATAATAGTAATTACGTAAAATAATTTATGTTAAAAATGGTATATAAGTACGAATAAGGATGATTAGTTATTGAGTTGAATTAAGTATGGATTTTAAAGTTCCGCAAAATAAAGTAGTTTTATGCATGTAATGTAATTGCATTTAAAGAATAATGGTAAATTTTGTTTTATGATACGAAGTAAACGTGGTTGAAAATAATCGTAGATACGATAACATATTTTCAATATAAGAAGCGAAAACCAATTTTCCAAACAAATATATTCTCGTAGGCGTCAAGTCCTGTGTGCACAGAATTGGAAACAATCGTGATGAACTGGCTTGGTAAGATGATTGGTCTTCCAGATGATTTTCTTCATCGAGTGGGTGGTCCAGGTGGTGGTGTTATTCAAACAACAGCTAGCGAAGCCACATTGGTATGTCTATTAGCTGCAAGGACAAGAGCCATTCGAGACGTGCAAGAAAACGATCCGGAGCTAAAGCCTGCTGAAATCAATTCTAGACTCGTTGCCTACTGCTCGGATCAGGTTCGTTGGAATTGCTACAATTTTTGATGAAAAATTCGTGCTCTTAGTAATGATTACTTTATTAAATTTCGGTAGGCTCACTCGAGTGTAGAAAAGGCTGGACTTATTGGATTAGTGCAAATGAGATACATTGATTCTGATGATAATCTCAGTATGAGAGGTGAAATGCTCGCTGAAGCTTTGCAACGCGATCGAAAAGAAGGCCTTGTACCTTTTTTTGTGAGTAGAATTTAAAATCTTCCAATAAAAAATTACTAAATTCTTTTTTCATATAATGAATTAGGACCAATTAAAAATAAGTAATTATTAAAAAATGTATACATTTTATTTTATTAACAAAAGTACGTTTTTAAATGGGAACTTAATTTTTTTAATAAAAACAGTCAATTTTTTAATAAAAATTTACGTTAAAAATTGGAATTAATTTTTTCTAAAATTATAAAATCGACCGATATAGTCACTTGCTTATTTCATAATCATTACAAAATAACTATTTCACTGAATGCATACATTAATTGCCAATGCAGTGTAAATGCTATAAAGGTGTACATTGCCATTGGCTTCTAATTCTCTCCCCAGTTCCTTGAAGACTATTAATAATAATAACTATTTTTTTATAATTTTCGATTGTTTTAGAAATAAAATATTAATAAGATAAAAATATTAAGCTATACACGCTAATGATTGAATAGTCAGTCTCCTACATAAAAATGAATATTTTTTCTATAAATTTAAATAAAGTTAGTAACTTGTATTTTTCAAAGAATTATACATTTTTATTTCGCGAGAGTGCATTAAAAATATTTATAAATATGAATTTTAATACCTTCCATAATTAATCATATAATATACATATATTTTATAATAATATAAATAAAATTTTATTACATATGATAATAAATTTAAAAATATCTTTCATGAAATATCTCTACAATTACAATTCTACGTCATAAATAAAAAATATCTTAATTAATTCTGTATTTTCTATTCTAATTCAAATCAACGTTTTAATTATACAATCATAATTGTTTAATAATTTAATAAAATGTAAAAATTGAAAAAATGAAATAATTTATAATAAATGAATCATCAAAAGAAAAATCGAATTTAATATGTTTATTATAGTTATAAATAAATTTAATATAATACATTTTTGATACATAAACTATTTTATATTAAAATATTCATAAATAGTATGTTTGTCTTTTTTACCATTTAAAGTCATTTATATAATATATGATTATCAATTTATAAAATACATTCTTTACCCATGTTGTAGAATTTATTTCATTCAAACATTAATTTCAAATTAAAATTAATTAAAGTTCTTATACTCATATAGATTTCGAATTTTTTAAATTATAAGACACAATTTTATAAAAAAAAAATTCTTGTTTAACAATAAATGATTTAAATTGTCTTTTTATTAAAAATTTTAATTATATTGATAAAATCATCTTATTACGATACAAAACTACGGTAAACTAATGAACAATAATACAAATCCTCTTATATTATGGTTTCAAGACTGTACTCTATTTTAATTAATTTTGCTTCGTATTGGAATATTTCTTATTGCGCAGAAATAAACTGATCTTCGTTGCATGATTCCTGGGGGTATTCTTATTATATAAAAATGACTACAGATAAATTGGTTCATTATTTTGTAGAATATTTCAATTACTGTATTTGTCCTAAATATTGATATCTTGGTTGACAACAATAAGCTTGATAAAATAATGCATCTTTATTTCCAAAATATAATAAGCTACAAAGTAACTAGTTTTTATAAGCGATTAATTTTCTCAAGTTTAACAAGCTACGTAACATCAAATTGAACTTAATAATGTATAGTATTTTCTCAATAATTAAAATTATTGCTACATATTGTATTACGAATATTCATGCCCATTGCTTTGAAAAATTTTCACTTGAGCACCTAAAAAATTTTTTATTCAAACATATTACAATTAAATTGAATTTATATTACACTAAATCCGTATTTCTTGTAACTGTATTTTATCGACAATCTTATTTAAATTAAAAATGTAAAAAAACAATATCGAAGATTTATAAGCATCATGAATTTAATCTTTGTAATCAAAATTATTTGTATTAAACATAGGTTTGTGCAACATTGGGCACCACTGGTGCTTGTTCATTTGATAATCTACAAGAAATTGGACCCATATGTAAGGATATTAATTACTACAACAAGATTTACTCGAAATTTTATTTGTTAAAACATTTTTCGTGAATAGGTGAAAAGAATAGTTTATGGTTGCATATCGATGCTGCTTATGCTGGGAGTGCATTCATTTGCCCGGAATTTCGCAGTTGGATGAAGGGTATAGAACATGCCGACTCTTTTGCTTTTAATCCAAGCAAGTGGCTTATGGTTCACTTTGACTGCACGGCCATGTGGTATGTTAACTTTTTGTCGCTGTTCAGTCAGTCATGAAATTTATTTATAATTTTCATTTACACATGAAATCATTGCAACATATAACCTTATGTTAATCGAATACATCCCTTTTTCATAAAAATACAAACTTTTAAACAGACGAATGAAATGAAATTCTAATAATTTTTATTTTGAAGGGTAAAAAATAGTCAAGCTCTTCATAGAACCTTCAATGTGGATCCAATTTATCTAAAACACGAAAATTCTGGTAATCTAATTCATTTAATAGAAATGATTACTTATTCAATTTTTCATCAACATCAATATTTTGATATTCATAATTTAAATCGTTTATCTTGTAGGTCTCGCAATAGACTACATGGTGAGTTTTTCCAATTTATATCAATGGTATTTTTAGTGTGAGTTGTTAAAAAGATAAAATGTTGGTCAGTGTATTGAAAATTATTTTAGCACTGGCAAATTCCTTTATCTAAGAGATTTAGAGCATTAAAACTATGGTTTGTGATAAGAAATTATGGGATTACTGGGTTGCAGAAGCACATACGCGAGGTGAAATTTTTAAATAAATCTGGAGGAAAAATACTAGACAAGGTAATAAAAAATGTTATATTTTAGGGTGTTAGATTGGCACAGAAATTCGAAGCCCTTGTATTAGCTGATATACGCTTTGAGATTCCAGCGCCCAGATATTTAGGAATGGTAGTTTTTCGACTGCGTGGAGAAAATGCACTCACAGAACATCTGCTGAAGAAAATTAATTCTCGAGGACACGTCCATTGCGTGCCGGCTTCACTGCATGGAAAATATGTTATTAGATTTACAGTGACATCAACGAAGTAATATTATAGGAGGCTTGATATTAGTTTTTTTTGAGAAATAAAAATTTTTTAAATAAAATGCGTGCATTTACTTTTAATTCATTTTTAGTACAACTAATGATGATTTACTTCGAGATTGGGCAGAAATCAAGAACACTGCATCCGAAATGTTTGGGCCGTGCACTGATTCTCCAACAAGAGCAAAAATCTCATTGGCTGGTAAAATACTTCTGAATATTATTGTTTATGAACTATATTTAGAATATATAGCTTTAAAAGCTAATTTAATGAATATTAGTGACTTATTGCTCATCTTCAAATCTAATATTCCTTTAACGACATTTTTTATAAGGCAACTATGACAATTATCAAGAATTTAAGTGTGACCGGTTAACATACATTGTTTAAAAATTAATGTTAAATTTATTGTTTATATTTAATAGTTTTTAAAACCTTAATTTATCGAGTTTATGCATATAAAGAAAATTTCTTGTAAATTTGTTCCAAATATTTTAATGGAAATTGGTAAAATAATAATCATATAATTTTTTATTACTTAAAGGAAGAATTTATGTAATACTAATCTATGTAATACTTTTTCAAATAAGGCTTAGAAAATATAAACTTCTTTCTAATATATTATATTAACTTTTTTTAATTAAAGATTTATCAATAGTTATTTATAATTGATAATTATACACATAAGTACATACATTTCATAAACTTTTTTAAATATCCCGTTTTTTATGTTTGGTATTGTTTAAAATGTTTCGAATCTTTGATAATAGTTATTGTGGCAACTTTTATTAAGTTCTTTTTAAAATATATATTGGTTTAGATGGAAACCTTTCATTATATATTTGCAATTGTAAATATTATTTTATTAATAAATTAATTCATCAATTGTATTAGTTAAAAAACCAGTTGGTTCGTTGTTGTTAAAGGTTATAACTTTTAGATAGTATAGAATAAAAAATTTATAAAATCTTTTTATTATGAATCGAAACACAATCTTTTCATAAAATTATCACATTATTTCAGATAAATTAATCATTTAAAAAATATTTTTTATCTCATAAGTATAATTATTATAAAACTATTGAGATTATTAATCAACTTTAAAAATATTTACTACAACCGTTTACTTCTTGGTTGTTTTCAATATTGTAAATAATAATATATAAAACTTATATAGTATTATATTTACCACATTCTATATTTTTTATATTATTTATTATAATTTATTGCATTACTTTTATACTATGAAAATTTGCATCATCTTATTTATTCGTTTCTTTGTTTACATATTTACCTTTTTCAAATTTCTCGAACGAACTCACTTCCTATTAAATTGATTTTTTCATTTTAAGCTTTTATTATTTTTCTTAGGTATTCTAGTTTATCGCTTATATTTTATTTTCTCCATTAATATTTAATGTAATATTATCATACCATTTTTCTTCGTAAATAAAATTTATATTCAACTTATATTAGTTTTAGGATCGTATTTCTGTTAATTAATCAAATTTAAATAGAAGTAAAGTTTTCGTAGCTTATATATGAATTTTGTTAATTATTCGAGTAGTCATTTGTTAAAATTACATTTTTGAAATATTTTATTACTAATTTTATTATTATTTTGAACTAGCATTAATGTATTCTAAAATTAATGGTAAATGTTTTAAATGCATTTTTTTAGGCTATTGATATTATATCTTATATATTAACTTACTGATACGTTAAATAATTAATTATAGAATTAAAATGAATTTATAATAATTACAATACAAAGACTTTTGCATAATCTTTATAAAAAATTGGAAACTCTTTCATTATATTTGATTTATATATTGCGAATATTAAGAAAATTATTGATTTCAATATATATTGAATAGAAATAGGAAAAAATATAAAATTTTATAATCATTTTATAGTTACAGATATTTTAACTATAAATTTTTTATAATATTTATAGATAAACATATTTTTATGGGTTCTTTATTTAGTAAATTATGGAGCATATGTATTTAGAAAAATGTAACTAATAGACAGACATTATTTTTTCATAGATTGCACGTCTAAGTTATTTCATAATAAGTCTATTAATAAATAAAATCATAAAAATGAAAAATGCGGTATTTATATTAAATTATTAAATTAATAATTTATTAACAGCTTTGATACACAATTTCAGATAAGTACATTTACCAAAAACTATTTTCATAATTTTGAATTCATGCGATTTCAAAAATTCATCGGAATAATCAAAAATATAATATATTTATAAAAAACCAATAGTTGTTAGAAGTAAATTATCATCTGTATACATTTACGAATATGTATTGTTTGTATTACAATGTAGTTGAGGCAAATTAGACTTGTAAAATTTTCAGAAACTCGCGAGAGAAACGAAAATTTCGGCTCGAGCCTCCTGCTGGCCAATTCTCCGATGTCACCAAAGATAGTGAACGGCAGTTTTGCCGCCATATACGATGCGGCCGATGTCTTTAACGAATGCATGAAGACTTTTGGCCAGCTTCGCCTGGAGGCTCGGGATTAAGTCCAGGTACACGGTTTTGCATGCGAGTACCATATATATTTATATACTTTTTTTAATTTGAACAAAAGGATTTTCCAAAAAACTTTGTATTTGTACTAATTACAGTAAATAATGTTTATCGTATTAAAATTAATTGTATATGGAAATATTTAAAGGGGAGAAATTATCAATTTTAAATATATGATTTCAGTTTAGAAATTATTAATTTTTCTTCATCATTTTACAGGCTTATCAAAAATAATGTTTTAACTCGATAATGAAACAATCGTTGTTTCTTGGTTTGGAATCATTACAAGATATACTATAATTTATTGATGATTATAAATAACGTATTTTTAAACGAACACTGCTTATATCTAAAATTCATTTAACAAAATTTAGAATATTTTATTTATAACTACTTTCATTTGTAAATGCTATCTAGGAATAATATTGATCTTATATTTAACAACATTAAAAATTATACGATAAAATAAATGCATATTGATCTACAACCTAAACACCTTTTTCACTACCAATTTAAAATTAATAGAAACATTGATCAATAAGTTTAAGAGTATTTATTTTCTAAAAATATTAAGTGGTATATTTTTAGAAAATATACCACTAATTAATAAACTTTTATATTTTATGATATTTTCGATCAAATTATAAAACTATTATGAATAACATTAAATATTCTAAAATAAAAATATCTTATTTATTCCTTAAAATAAATTTCCTAGTTTCAAATGAAAATTTCAACTGCTTATAAAAAAGATCAATTGAACAATAAGTATATGAATTTATTCTCAGAATCTAACTAAATTTAAAATAGAAAGAATTTTTAAACTCATTAGATACTGTAATGATGTCTTATCAAAAACCGGAGCTTTCTTTTAAGTAATATTGTAACTGCATTTAATTTTATTAATTTATGCATGTCATCTTACATATTCTTTCAAAATATTTAAAAATATAATCTTATCATTATATAATTTGTTAGTAATTTTTTTTAATATGATTTTTTATAATGGTAATGATATTTCACTGACAACTATAGCTATGCGGCGACGCATCAGAGGAATTCTCATGTCCGGGAAACAATTTTCACTCGATTCGCGTATGGATTTGGTTCAGGTTAGTTTACGTATATATTTCGTTCATTTTTTTTTGTACTGCGATTTATTGTTAAAATTGTCTTATTAAATTATTCTATAAAAAAATATCTAAAACATTTATATAAAGTTGAATTCCAATAAAGCAAAATTTGTGTGTTTAGTTTATTATGAACGCATTGTATTTTTCGATATACATCTCCTATATTTTACTAAATAAAAAAATATTTTGAGAAATTAAGAAATAGATAATACAACTTCATATAAATATAAAAGATGTAAATTTTTTAATTATATTGATTAGAAGATTTATAATTCTTAAATAATATTTTAGTCTTGAAAATCTTTGAATAATTCTAATTTAAAGTTAAATCATTTCTCAAAATCATATATAATGAACAGATACGTACTGAGAAACATTTTGTAACTGTAATTAAATTTAGATAAACATCTTTTTTTAATGTCCTGTATACGTTTCCTAAAGTTCAAACAACAAATCTAGAAAGTATATTGTAATGAGACTGTAGAAAAACTTTAAGAAACATAAAGCTTGTAATTAATTTTTGAAGATAAGCGTATTTATAAAAATAGATCGATTTTTTTATGTTGAATCGTGTGATTATTAGTGCGAGTATGAAAAAACTTTTCACAGGGATACGCATCTTGCACTCGTCCACTATCGGAGCCTTGCGCAAATCTACTGCAAGTAAAAGAAGACGAAGATTTTGCCGGTAAAAGCGACTCCTCTCTAAGCATCGATAAATCAGAATCTACAATCGGTAAAAAAACAAAGTTCACTCGATAATACAATTTTTACTTTCTTTTCTAATTTGCAATATATTGCTAGAAGTTTTAAAGCTTATACTTACTGAAAATTAAATTTAGGAGATTCTTGCTCAAGTCTTGCAAATCACGTAGATTATGAAGAAAACAACGAGACAATTGTTAATGGATGCTATGAAAAAGATGATGCTTTAAAAGAATCTGACGATGAACATAGTTTCGCTGATAATTCTATAATTAGAGGTATTTCCAAAAGTGAAACTATTGGAGCTATTAGCATTTATCTGAATAATACTACATGTGACAACACACCTTGTCTAGCCAATGATAAGCTTCTGGAAAATGCACAAGTCTGCCGAAAATGCGGTCACTACGTAAAGCAGTAATAAACTAATTAAAAATTAAACATTTTTTTTTAGATATAATTTTACAGAGTATGTCACTTTTTTAATTAAGATTTATGATTTCTGATGTAATAGATAGTATGGTTCTGCAAAATTTTATTTAGAAAGAAAATGTGATCGACTGTCAAGTATTTAGAAAATTAAAAAATTACTATAAATATTTAATTCAAATAAGTCACAAAAATTATTACTTAAGGAATTGTAAGAATATATTAATAGCAGTATCAAATCATTACAAATAAAACTATTCTTGTTTACTGATCTATATTAAAAATTCTTTAAATATTTTTCTTTTTCAAATTAAAACATATGTGAATCATTAATTTGAAATTATAGAATTAGAGCGACTCTTATAGACTAATAGTCTTTATTTAACTTTATAAATTTCATTCATTTTACGGTTTTTCTTCTTGAATATTGTCGTTACTTATTTTATTGATTTATTAAATATTTATATATTTTTAACTTACCGATATATTTTATAAAATATATCAGTAAGTTTATAAAATTCAATAACTTGAATTATTTGTTAAATTCATCATAGTTTAAGATAAGATATATTAAAATTTTTTAAATTTAGTAAAATTTAAATTTTTTAACTACAAATTTGACTGTTGTTTTAAGTTTAAGTTTAAGAAATTGACATAAAATCATTTAAAATAAAAGATAACTAAAAAATTGATTTTATCGATCTTTATTCAAAAATAATTATTAAAATTAATTTATATTCAAACATAAAAAATTTTATTATAATCAATTTTTAATACGGAAGGCCCATATAGCCTTTAGCCAACCTGAGAGTTAGATTTATTTCGATTCAACGACATAGTATATTCGTATCAAAATGTTGGGCTATGATTTTTCTATCTTCTTTAACTATAAAATTTATTTCAAGAAAAGTATACTTAAAAAATGATGATTCATTAATATCGATAAACTCAATTTTAAATATTTATCTATAGAATAGATAGTTATCAATAAAGAAGATATATAAATAAAATAATGTATACATTTTTTGTTAAAATAAATTATTAAATTTATTAAGTATAGATAATTATATAATTAGATATTTTGTTACTAATTCTTGAATTAATATTTATATATCATATAAATTGTCGTTAGTTACATGTATTAGTATGTATAGTTTACCTTAGGGAACATGGTTCCTTAAAGTGCAGATATATTATCTGAGAAATTGTAACATAATGAAATTAAAAATGTTGGTAAAAGTATAAGAAATGGATTTCTTAATGTTACATCCATTTAATTTCCTTTTAATTTAAAAGTGATGGTATATTCTATTGCAAGATAAAAGAGCATAACCTTACACTTCACAATAATATTAAAGAAGTCCTCTCCATAGATAACAATTTTTATTCAGTCGCTAATGTTAATGAACAGAATGTTATAGAATTATAAAATTTATAAACATTAGATATATATATAAAGAGTCATGATAATCCTTACTAATAACAGATATTAACAATACTTTTATACACCATTTATCGAAACATCGTTTTTAATTAATTTCTTTTAAATTATTAAAATCGAATGTGATATAATTTTAAACCATTTGTTTTAATACTAAATTCATCTAGAATTCATAATTCTATTTTCATCATTGCATACAATATGTTTAATTTCGTAATATACAAATAATGTTCCTTTATACTTCTCATAGATTTTTATTTTTAGTGGAATTACCATGATTTATGTTGAAATAATCATAATGATAATATTAATTCTTTTTCTTTTTAAAAATTCAATATTCACTTACAAATATTCAAATTTTATTTTTTGCTATTTGACATCTCATCAAACATTTTCAATTAAGTTAAAAGCAATAAATCTCTATATATATACATTCATCCATTCATCCATGTATCTAACAATCTCTATGAATTCTATTTTCTAAGTAGACAATTTTAAAAAAATGTATACATAATTTTTATAATTTTACTTAGTTATATTTATTTTATCATTGATAACAATAAGTTATCAGTCTTTACTAAAGAGTTAAAATTAAAATAGTTTTTTTAATACGAATAAAGTTTCAATATTTCAAATTTTAATAAAATGTTAATTTAGTTATATACTTATTTATTAACATACTTGAGATGAAAATTTAATAGTTCATTCATCATTCTTTTATAATATTTATATAAAGAAACGTTTTATGAAGTTTCAACATATATATTGACGATAGTAATCTAATGGCTGAATTAAAAGTAGCAAGGATAATCATCTCATACAATGCCTTGTTGATAATATTCAAAATTTTTTAGGACATACAAGTGTTTTATTACAAAAATAATGAAGACAGTATTTTTTGATTATATATAACCACTATATAATATGTTATAAAGCGGAGATTAAAAACATAATTATAAACGGTAGAGCTTCCTAAAAAATATTTATTAAATAATATTTATTAAATAAAAATTATTCACATAATAATGTATCGAAGGCTTTGGAATAACTTGATTACTGTAGTTTTAATGTATAATACAATTGTACGTTGAATATCCGAAATTGAAAATATTTTACTTCTATAATGGGTATGTTACAGTCATACATTTTTTTATTAGTTTTCAATTTGAAGTAAGTTCGCTGGTGATATAATGTGTAGAAAACTTTCTGCGATGGTACCTCACATGGCACGTGGATTTTTACGGTTGTGAGGCCACATAGTTGCATATTTATAAATGACTTTGAAACAAAAAAATAAAATCCTTAAAACTAATTTATTTTATGAATATTTTGAAAATACTTTTAAATTTGAACTACCATCTTCAATATAGAGAAGATATTTTTCTGACATAAAATGGATGCAAGTTCTGGTACGAAAGTGTAAAAGGTATTTTGTATGGATAATAAATTTATAGAAGCGTCTTTTGAGTTTTACGCAGAAAATATTTTATATGTAGATAAACCTAAATAGGTATTAATTTTTGCTGGCGATGGATTCTTAAAAATTATCTATTATCTGCACCTAATTTACTATAAAAGTCAAAAACTTTGTATATAAAAATTTTATATAAAGTTTCCTAGAAGCTCTGAGGTACATAAAAATGGAAATATTGAATTATTTATTACATATTATGCCGAATGTATTCATCTTTCGTTGCATTAAAGCATTCGAATTATTTTCCAATTTAAAAAATGATGTTGACTATTGGTACAACGCTATCTCGGTAAGTAAAAAGATACATTTTAAATTATAATCATTACGAGTTATGTTACACAATCTATTTAATAAACTACAAGGTCTCCTCATTGTCTAAATAAAAAAATTGAATGATCAAGAGTTTTATTGAAGAATCTCCTAAGAAAGTTGATTGTGTAATTAGAAATTGACAGTTATAATATTACTTTACTTTTAAGAATTTAAATTTTATTAATATACATAAATATGAATAATTTTTTGTTTGATATAAAATACTATAGTTCAAGGTATAAATATAAATATTTAAATATAAATATCAATGTCAATGTGGAATCGTTTTACGAAGACTGAATAGATAAAATTTCGAATCGGATTTGCGTGAACGATAAATTAAAATAAAGAAATAAAATGATGTCTAATCTTTGCGTTATTTATTTACTTAATAAACACATTTTGTCAGTTTAACATTCCTTTAATTGTTTTTTTTAATAATTATTTATTATTGTTTTCATAACACGATAAAAAGTCATTCGTAATATATTAATTCAAATAACTCAAGCTATAACTTCAAATGTTTAAATAGTAATCAATGATTTACTTAGAAACCATAAAGTATTTACTATAACTTTTGTAACTTAAAACACCTGAGGTTCTTTGTTTATAAGCTGCTTATTATATATATAGAATAAGATAAAAGTGAAAAAAATAATTGCAGAAAAAAATTGACCAATTAATGACTATCATTAATAGAAAGAAATCGTTGTAATAGTAAGAACAAGGTTTCGATAGTAGCCTCACAACCGCGCGTGCTACAATGAACAAATGACGCGACACGAGCCGCATGGCCTGCCAAGGAAATATCGCGATGCTGCGACATTTATTTGACAAAAGGCTTCATTTAAAAAGCCTTTCTGTGAGGATAAGAACGTTCAGCTTAACTTTCGACAGTTTTAAACTGTTTGGCTCAAACTGAAGGTTCATGTAGTGCCTTTTTCGATTTGTTTTATTTTGTTTTTGTTTTTGTTTTTTTTTTTTTTTTGTTTTATCAACAGGAAAAAGGTAGGTTTTAATCTGCGATGCACTTCTTTATATTATTATAATTTTTAACTAAAAGAAACTCTAAGATCATAATTAGTAATTCAAGTAAAAGTATTTTTAATTAGATTAGAATAGAAAAGGCAAAGTATATTAATTATAAATCATAATTTAGAAGTGAAATTTAGATATAAAATTTATAAACAAGCAACTATATTAGAAGAAAACTACTTATCAGTTTTTTAAATTTACTGTTACATGCTGTCATGCTACCATGCGCATTACGATGGAATATCAGAAAATTTTTAAATAAATCAAATTTGTAAAAAATTTTACAAACTTGTTCTAATAAAACTTGATACTGGTAGGCTATCAAACAATACTTTAAAATCCTTCTAAAGAATAATAAATGATGGAGTGACGATGGAGATAAATTATTAAAAGACAAAATAAATGGCAATAAATAACCAGCAACAACGTTAAATGGACAAAACATTTGAAAATATGTAACAGTATCTACAATGTTTGTATAGAAAACTGCTAGAGACCCAAAAAAAAAATAAAAGATAAAAAACTAGTACCTAAAATTTTTAAAATATAACGAAATTGAATAAAAAGAAAGTAGATTTCAATACTAATTTCCTCTATCGTAAATATATGAAAAGATCCATTATGTATTTTATACATTACATTTATAGAGACTATTTTTTAATCTACGCAACGTATTATATCGTGCGATAGTGCTTGATTACTACATAGCATTTTATTTGCAAAGGTGAAGTCACTTCGATTTTAGATCACAATTAATTTTCATTTAATTAATCAATATGTTACTTTTTACATTATCCTTAGAAGTTAACTTATTGTCTATATCTTTTATGCAAAACGCATTTGAGTATTAATTTTATTTAAAATCTTTATGCTTTCATAATACTGCATTAAAAAATTTAATCTTTCTAATTTAATCTATTAGACAATCAAAGTGCTTCTAATAATGATGCTATTTTAAAGAGAAATAAGTCACATTCGTTTAATACTTTCACTCGTGTGGACATGCCATCACCACATGCCTTATGAAAACACATCTTTTACGACTTTTTTTTTTTTAATATTGTAAATTAATATTCGTATACTTGATTTTGTGCATTTATATTTTTTATGTCAACATTAACGATATTATAAATATTTGTAAATTTTAATGAATATATAACAGTAATATCTACCACAAGTGATAGAACTTTACGTTAACTAATAATAAAGTTTATTGTACTACTTGAATCAGCTATAATTAAAATACATACTACAACTAAATTATGTAAATATGTTTAAAACTATAATTTCTAAGTGAATAAATGATATTTAGGAATAGCGTGTAAATTAAGTAGATTCGAAGTCGTTATATACGAATAATGTTTCAAAAGTTGTTCGATTAGTTCATGTCTCACTAAAATTCAGTTTAATTCTTTTAGTCGAGTTTTATCGATTGTGAATTAGATTATTTTCTTATGAGCAAGAAAACTATTATTTTAATCAACCTGAGAGCTTGTGTTTTTATTTTAAAATGCAAATACAAGTTACTCTCAACTTGATAAATTTAAATTTATACGATTTTAACTATGAAAAATTTGGAATTCACTCGAGCGCTACTTTCGAAAGGGCTATAAGTTCAAAATTAATGCTAAATCCATGGGAAAGAATGATCGTCTAATTTTTTCTATCAAAATATTAACTTCTCGTGAATTTTTTTAAATCGTAAAATTGTTGTTCATATTTAAGGATTTAATCTTATAATTATTTTGTATAATGAGAGAGTTTTTTTAACTTAAGAATTAACTTTAAAGAAAGAATTGCTAGTGACAAAATAGTATTTATCACAGTGAGCTACAAAGCAAGGCAGGGACTCTAAGGACGTAATTCAGAGCAAAGGTTAAGGACATGAGGTAAGGAAAAATGGAATTTGAAATTACGTAAGAGGAGCCACGATTGCACATATCTTCCTCACAGAAGCACATGTGACCAGTGCCGGTACTTTCCATCATGCACACATGGTCCACCATGAATAAGTTTATCTGCAGCTGAGACGTACATGTTCTCCGTACACTTTCATAAGCTGTGAAAATTAATAGATGTTTTTTACCATACATCATTGTTACATCATACTTAACACTTTTATTTTCGTGCGTTTAACTATTGTCATTGCTACTAAAATTAGAATTATCGAATAATATTTACATACGCTACTTTAGAAAATACAAAAAAACTAAAAGTAATCAGAAGTAGATTTGAAACTAAAACAAATATTAATATTTTTTAAATCTTTATTAAGATATTTTAGATTACGTGCAAGGATATAAAATTATTATTTTATTTTACTTTTCTGGATGTATTTATTTGTAGATATTATCTTTTTGCTTTGAATTTTTAACTTTAATTTTTAATTTTTAATAATAATTCAATTTTTAAAATAATTTTTATTTGTAAATTTTAACAGGTCATACATTTGCACATACTAAAAATTGAACTTTTTCGATTAAAATATAATTATGTCAAATTGATGTTAGACTAATACGAAAATATTATTTTTTAGATTAATATTATTTTTGTATGTTTTAGTTTAAAAGCTGAAGTTATGAAAAGTGAAATTATTTTCAATCGAAATATTTATATTAGAAAATTATAAGAATCACCAAAAATGAGCCAAGATAGTTTCAAGTACTTTTGTCTGATTTATTTTTATAATTGTAATTGTATTTTTAAGCTATTTGAATACTTACGTGATTTAGCATTTCTAACCATTTTTACGCAACATCCATTGCATGTCATTAGTGGTGGTTGATCTCTTGGCAATGCTGTATAATTAAACGGATCTTTGCATCGCAAATCTGTCCAAGAGTCGCATTCGTAGCAATAAACAGACCTTGCTGTTAAAATATTATAGATATTTTATTAAATTTTGCAATGTCTCTAATAGTACCAATAGGGTTTAAAAGATTTCAATTTGTATATCTTTATTAATAATCAGTTATTAAAATTTTGTAATTAGCTTGTAAAAAATTTTAAATTTCATATGTCAATATATGTAGTTGCTGAATATAAAATTAAGAAAAAGTAATAAAATAAATTTGAGTAGAATATATTAAATTTTGTGATTTTTTTTGAAAAAAACAATTCAAGAATAGATAATGAGAGTTGGAAGTTTTTAAAATTTAATTATCAATAAGTAATTTATATATGTAGTGTAAATTATTATAGCATAAATTATTATTAAATGTAAAGCATAAATGTAAATTTTGTTAACCGACGAAAATTTTGTAATATCTTATAGCCCACAATTGTTAATTATTTATAATAATATTTTTTGAACTCACTTTGACATTCGGTATAGCAAGAATTTATGATTGTATTAAACACCATCATCACTGTAAAATACAATTATTTTCAATAATAAATATGAAAACAAAATATATACTTTTATTAAATGTTGATTCTAAATCTAATTTTCAATTTGACTCTAATTTGAGCACTTACCATCCATCCAAGCATTCTTATTTTATTTTATTACTAAACAATTATTATTGAATTAAAAAGTACTATAAACAGAAGACAAGAAAATTTTTTAACAGCTTAATCTTTTCTATTTAACAATATTTAATATTATTTTTATAGACTTTCTTAATTTACTATACTAATGTCCAATGTTAATTCATAATTAAATATTAATTAACAAATTGTTAAAAATAGCAAATCTTCAAAAAAAATATTACTTAGATAACTAAAACTTTTTGGGATATCAAAAATATATGAATATTTAATAAATAATTTATTAAAGAATAAAGAAGAATAAGAATAAGAGAATACAGAAAAACTCACCCAGAGTTGCATAATGTGGTGCCATTATTTTGACGTATTTACTCTCCAAATGAAATCTCACCTTTGCAAGTGAATCATATTGATAAATTTGCGATAATTTTTTTCGAACCCTTTCAATCTACTTGAAAGAAATGTTTATAATCGGATTATTTGTATTTTAAAATATTGAAAGCTCTCATAAATTTTTAATTTGTCTGAAATTTTAACAAAACAAAATTTACTTAATACTTTTTAGATCATTTAAACTAATTATTTAAATTAAATAATTAAAATACTTTTATTTTCTAATATAAATAATACTTTATATAAATTTTTAATATTAAAAAAATAAATATCTATTCTTTAATAGAATATTATGTCCTAATTTTTAAATATTAGATCAAAATTGAATTATTTAATAATAATAATAATAATAATAATAATAATAATAATAATAACAGTAAAAACGACAATATTTTATTGATTACAATTAAATATTTTAATATTTTCAATTAAAGAAAAAGTGTTGTAATTTAATTCACATATAAGTTGCATATTAATGTTATTTACCTTGACAAATCAAATTGTTTAGCTGATTAAATTAATTGATTAATCACATTTCTCATCCTGATATTGTTGATTTTTAATCTTGTATTTTACACGTTTTATTTATAAACCCTGTATACAAAAAATATAAATTATTAAATTATTTTTTAAATCCATCGGCTAACTCATACGGCAGTTTTTCATTTATTTTTGAGCACTGAAAAATAAGTAAAAATTATGTAATAGCTTTTTAAGAAAACAATTAATTTTTATTTTACAATAATCTATGATTTATTATAAACGACTCACGTGGATTTTAATTTCTCTGTAATTGTGTGAAAAAATAATGTTCTATGACAAAAACTAATATTTTTATATGAATTGCTATTAAATTTTATACTTAGTTATTTTTAAGAGTAAATGAATATCACAGCTGTAATATACTAATTTTAATTTGTTTCATAAAATTATTCAGAATTATGTAAATAAATTTCCATTGAAGTAGATCTTATCATTTTTAATATAAACATTTTTAATAATCAGTATTCTTTCCAAATTCTAAATAACAATAATTTTAATGCCATTGAATTATAAACAATTCAATTTTTAATAAATGAAATAAAAGGAGTATGTCTATTAATTAAATAAAAAATGCATTTAGTTTTTGTACAATAACTATATAAGATTCCATGTCAAACGAAAAATAAGTAATTTAATGGTACATGTTGTGTACTTCACGTATTACTTTACGAAATTGGATCATAAAAATTAAAGTATAAGATGAAAATAAGTGAGTTTTTTTTATTTGTACGAATAATTAAAAAATGAGGAATAGTTTTAATAAATATTTGTACTTTTATTATTAAACACATATTGTATTTTAATAACCCAATAACGCCGTTTAGTCGAAAAAAAATTTTTTGATTTAAATATAAAAATTCTGTCGATTAAAGAGTATGAATCTCACATGCTTCTTAAGCTCTACTAAATTATTTAATGCAGATAAATGTGTTGGCGTGTGTAATAAGTAATCCTTTTCTATTTCTAAAAGTGTAAAAGAGGTCCATTGATAGAAATTCCTGTGGACCGGTTACTTTCATAAAATAAACCGATACGTACGAAAAGAAGGGAAGTGTCCATTTGAAGAACCTTAACAATAACTTTAACAACCTTCCTTTAAAACTTGGGAGAAGTTAAACTATACGCGTGCTTGGATATTTACGGAGGCGAGTCCACCTGCGAAGTGCCGCAGCAGCTACATCAACTGCAATAAATACAGTTGTGTGCATGCGATTGCGTAGCAGCAGTGATCTCTAGTTGTGTTAACATTCACTGGTGTACTGCCGCCGCCCTCCAGGATCAATATAAGGGTTCTCTGCAGCGTCGCGGCGTCTCGTGATATGTGTACACTGCTAGACAGCGTGGCGCGCATGACGGGACGAGCACGTGGCTGACATGCGCTTTGGGTTAATGTACCAGATGACATCTTGCATCTACCTTATTTTCATATATCGTATAATATTCAGGTTCAGCGTTTCATTATTTATAAAAGAAATAAAATAAGATCAAACTATTTATCGGCACAACGGAAATTAATTTCTATTTTGCGTTTCTTTTAAACCCACATGTCTAACGCTTATCTTGACGCAGATGTGAAATATATTTCTTCAATATTATTCAAATGCATATAACACGATAGTTAGTTTCATTATTTATATAATCAATATATAATGCACGCTGAATTCTTAAAGTAATCATTTCTTTCTAATTAATATTTTAATTAATCATTTTACAAATACTTCATTTTTTTCATTCGAGTTTTATCCAATTATTTTCTACCTTTTATATTGCAACGAGGTTTGAAGAGATTAACATTTTATAATCAATTTAAAATTTTTACCGTATAAAATATTTTATATTATATTAACATCATTAAAAAAAATTATTCTGAATTCTCAAAAAACTTTTTAAAAAATGTAAAACATTCTGACTATATGTTTTCAGAAACTTTAATTAATACGTATGCAAAATAATTAAAATTTTATTGGCTTCAATTTAAAAAAAACTACTATTTTCTTTAATTATTAATGCATTAAATATTTTACTTCTTACATTTTTATATCTTTCTATAAGGGTCAATGTAATATTGCATACATATATTTTAAATTTTCTACAAATTTCAATACAAACTTTAATAAATTTATTATTTTATTTTTCAAAATCATTGTTATACCAAATCATGGAATTCATACGTTTAAATCCTTTTATTGCAATAAACTATTCCTTTTGTATAATAAATTTATTATATACAACTATTATTTAAACGAAAATCGTTGAAAAAAATATATTATATTATTTATTATTTTAACTTGCAGAGCATACAGAATACTTATTTGTTAAATTAGATACAATTTAAATTTACTAACAGATTTTATTATTATTAGAATTTTAATTAACACAAGTTTCTGGTGAATTTTACAACATAACTTTTAATAATTTTACAAAAGATATAGTACCAACCAATATCTTGAAAAGTATAAAAAAAACTATAAAAAAACGTACATATTTAGATGTCTGTATATTTAGCATTCTCTTTTTAATAATTATCGTATTGATATAGAATATTTTTACAGTGACAATTATTGTAATAAAGTATTAATTTTTAATTCAATTTTGGCTGTGTTAACATTTAGACACATATTATATTACTATGTAATTTTTCGAATTTTTATCGAATAGCCTTTTTTACTTAATACTTTTATTGTTCTGTAATATTTGTACTTCTATTCCGTGTTAGTATTAAAGTCAAAATGTAAGTAAATGAAAAAATTAATACAAGAAAGAGATATACATTAATAATTAAGTAGATTTTATTCTACGCACAACAAATATAGTAATAATTATTTCTCCGTGAATTTTTATTAATTTTGCATTTAGTACCAAATTCCTATCATCCTTACATAAAAAAGTGATGAGCAATTTTATAAAACTTTTATTTAGTTACAATTGAAATATATATTATAACTAAACCGAAAATCAATTACTAAATTAATTAAAATTATAATTTAATTGATAGAAGTAATTTTATTTAATGTAGTCACAAAATAAATATAAGGTTTCCAAATATTATTAGTATTACTTTGTATAATTGATTTTATAAATTATATTTTATTCATTTTCTAATTTATATATATATATATATATTTATTTATATAATATACATAAACATTAAAAATTAGTATGCAGTCATTAAATTGACCAAAAAACGAAACATGATTCGATAATATTAGCTGATATTTTTTTAAACAATAATGAATGGTGAATCAGCAAATTTTCAAGTAATTTATCAACCATTGAAAGATCCAGTTGTTGTATTCGAGGAGGTAATTTGTAAAATATTATAATTTACTAAATAAAATAAAATTTATACCGTATATTTGATAATTATTTTTAGAGACCCTTTTTGCATTTAAACTGAATTCACCTACTTATACGTGTATGTAATATATTTTTGGACACTTCATATTAATAATATATGAATAAAATTTATGAAAAGCTTATAGGAATTCTTTGAGTGTTTAGTCCTCCATACACGATAAGAACGGGAAGTAATTTATATATATAATATAATATAATATAATATAATATTCCTAAATTAAAATGTATGCCATATATTTCATACTAACTTTAAGAATCTATTAGCTGCATGGAAACAAAAGCAGTACTGAGTTCCCTAAGTCATTATAAGTCATATATTTTTAGATTTTAATACAATTCGACGTATTGTTAAAGAAACTAAATTTTGTTAAAGAATGCAGATCGTACAGTTTCAACCCCGTGATGCGTCGTTCTTTGATGGGATCGACTGAAAAACATTCTAAAGGTGATGAAAAATATTTCGAATAACATAAAAACATAATATACTATTTACTTCAATTTAAATTTACAATATATATATTTACTCTACTGTTAAAACTCATTACTGTTATATACTTTCAATTAAAATAAAATATATAGTGTAAAGAAATATTGATACAAACTTCAATAAATTTAAAAATCAATCAAATATCTGAATAATAAGAAATAAGGTATATTTTTTATTGTTGATATATAATAGCACCAATATAATAAAATAGCTTTGTACCATAATTTATAACTTATTAATCTATGATTAAGCATAATTCAACTTATTATTTATAAATGTTATTTTATTTGCTTTTTTATTTTAATTGCTTCGTTCTACGCTTCAATTAAAAAAAACATGCTTTACAGCTTAGTGCTGTGGAACTGAAATAGATGAATATTAGGTGACTTTAAACGGAATCCTAAACAACAATGAGTATATTTCTACCCTTATATATTTCTTGCTCAACCTCTTTCCAGCATAGTAGGTGACATGCTTCCCAAGTTTCTCTATAATCCGCTCAGTGATTCTCCTAAATATATATCGTGAAATTCTAAAGATGAAAAAAGTCATTTTAACTATAATTATAATCCTAACAATAATAACTGCAAGTCCACGGAAAATACTTAATCCTAGATCAATCCATAAAAAGTATTATAATTAATATAAAGAAAGAACCTTTTACTTAAAGAAATATAAGCTTTCTAATATAAGGATTAAATTTAGTTATTTATCGAAAAATTTATTGTTTTATTTTAATAAAAACATGCTTGTTTTTATCAGTGTTTTAAAATAATTATAATTATTAAGTGAATTTCCTTAGTTCAGAAGATAATCATTTATAAAAGTTTATGATTATAATAAAATAAAGTGCAATTAAGTACACAATTTTAATAAATATTGTGATTTCATTGTAATGCGTTCATATTAGATCCAAAGATATAAAATACAAATTATTAAAATATTCAAACCAAAAAAAAAAAATTCTTCAATTTTTTAAAACTTAAATAAGACTATAATATATTACTAATTTGTTTTTATTAGAAACATTTTTATATTTGAATTAATATTCAAAGTAAATTAAATGTTATTTGATTATTCATTTAAATTATAAAAATATAATTTAAACGTTAATATTAGGAATTTTGACGAATATAGATTCTAAATATAGATAAAAAATATTTAGTGTATTATTTTAATAAAAATAAGAATTGATGATTGTGAAAAATATAAATTCTTATTATTGTACTATTCAATTTTACAAATAGAAATTATATAACAGTAACATAACGTATACATGGTTTTAAAAACAAAAGTAATTTTGTATAAATGAACAATTTTTTTATAAAATTTTAATGTTATAATGCATAATTTAGTGTGCATGTAGTTCAAGCAAAATAAAAATAATGACTTTACATTTTCCAGTCAATCTGACACTTTATTATTACTTAAAAAATTAAGTGCACTCTTGCAAGTCATGTGATTTAATTTATTGAATATAATTATTAGCATTAAAATAATAGTCTTTTAATAATATATCAGAAACATCTATTTAATTTTAAAAATTGTGAAAATTTGATTTATACAGAAATTTTGGTTATTAAATTTCTATATTATAATGTTTTTATATCATAATTACTATATCATAAAGTTAAAAAATTTTTATTTTTCTTAAAATAACGTATCGTGAAGTAGATTTTAATATTAAATTTGAAAGGTCATATCTATCATTATCAAAAATAAATAACTTAATATTAAAATCCTAAAAATA
Source organism: Platyscapa corneri (assembly GCA_018907185.1). Taxonomy (NCBI): domain Eukaryota; kingdom Metazoa; phylum Arthropoda; class Insecta; order Hymenoptera; family Agaonidae; genus Platyscapa; species Platyscapa corneri. Next base: position 3,875,507 of record JACCHW010000026.1, on the reverse strand, counting down.
TGAATATTTTATTTATTCAAGATAAAATAATTTTATACTTGCAGAAGTATTTTGGAAATTTTAATTATGTAAAAGAGATTAATATTTCGCAAAAATAATAAATTTAATGCTGTGAATTTCAAAAAATTTTTTTCCAACCTTTAAAAATTATTTATGTTTAACCTTTATGAAAAAATAATACCAATTTCAATAATATTAAAAATTCATTGGGTTAAATAAAATTATTTTTTGTAAAAACAAAATTTAGATTGTCTTGAAATACATATTTAATATAAATATAATAGTAAATTTAAACCATTATTAACATATTAAATCTGCGTAATATAGCTTTACATAATCACATGAAATATGCATATTACTTACAATTATGCGAAAACTCAAAGAAATTTTGTAACGAGTTATAATGTTATTGTTTTTAAGTGTAAAACCATCACAAACAATTAACACGTGATAATTAAGAAATTATAAAAAACTTGTACATTTTTCAATACTGAGAAATATATCGTTAATTAAATATAAAGTGCGTAAAATTGATATACAACATGATTTTGTTTCGTAATTATGATTTGTTTGTAGATAAAATTTCTATCCAATATATTATTTAGTGTTATACTAATTAATAACTCATAAAAGCTAGCATAATTCGTTTACTTTAATTAAACTGAATTAAGTTAAATAATTCAATATTAAAATTTAATTTAAAGAGTAATAAAACATTATTTATAGCTTTTTACTACTAATGTTTTAATAGATAACGAATATGGCATGACTTAATTACATAAATAATTGAATGATTAATTAATACTTTGTGCTTATGAATAATTTATGTCATGAAAAAGTTTAGCTTATATAAAAAAAAGTTACTACTGTCATTTTCTTACTATGTTAATCTATTAAAATTTAGCGTTATTGGCAACGTCGCACGACACGTGTCGTAAGCATACGTTCGTAAATCCATGCACGGCTTTTTAACTTGGCTACTCTGCGTGTGTGGGCGCGTATACGGTTACGAGTGCGTGGCTAAAATTTATCTATACATAGCTATTACACCAAATCGCATGTACAGTGAAGAGTATATACATTATTTGCAGTATCGAGCGATAACTGATTCGCTCGTAGTGCATTGTTCTCTTTGTAGCACCGATCTCAGGTGAGACAGGTGAGACTCATTGAGAGACTGAGTTTACAGTTAAGTCACAGCTTAGAACTCAATGCTATCATCAGTTCATAATAAATTGTCGAAGACGAAGTTACTGTGTTCCATCCTAAGTATCATCCGTTCTCTGTGTTAAGCGCTATATACTTTACTTAAGATTCGAAACTTGCATGTTGTACGGTAATTATTTTTCTTTATTTGAGAAAAATGAAATGTGATTCCGATTTTGTTTTTCAGCATTTTATATTTTAAGCTTAATTTGTATGGTGAACAACGATCATTGCTTGACATTTTATCATTAGTTTACATTATTATTTTCAACTTATGCGTGAATGTGTGCGTGCGTATGCGTCGCAGCGCGTATATGTGTGTATTGTGTAAAAGTTCAAAATATATATGCCCATATAAGAACACGTGTTGTCATTGAAAAATAGATTTAGAGTAAAACATTGGTAGTTCCAGAAAATATTCTTAAATTACCTGTGTGATAATCAAACAAGACTTTTAGTACGATATTTTGAGGTTAGGAAGATCGTGCGTATTATAGGGTAATATAGTGAAGGTATTAAAGTTTGGAATTGACTTGCTATTATTTATTTAAATTATGAATTTGTAATCTTGTGTGTTGCAACTGTTAAATATAAAAGTGTATAAAATATTTTTTACGCTGATAAAAATTATTTTGTAATTATTCGTATAATTAATAATATTCTTTAAAATAATAAAATAATTGATAATCTACGTCTCACAATTTTATAAACGTAGTAAATTTAATTGTTTTAATAATTTACGTATTAGAAATAACACTGATTTAACTTTATATGATTATTTCTTAATTTTATATCGAGCACATTAATCGTTTAACTTAACATTAATTCTATATTCTTTTAGCAGAGTTATAATATCTAAGAAATTGAAATCATAATATAATAATTTGTAATTTATTATTTGATACAAATTGTATTCACGGAAAAATTGGATCTCGTATATTAAAATTATTTCACTTATTGCTACTGTCTCAATAATATACAACGTAATGTTTATATAGTAATTCTTTGTAATATTTTACGAAGAGAATATTTATATAATAGCAAGTCATTTAGATTAATGTGCAATTGATTGTAGATAATTTCAAATTCACAGCGAAATATAAATAATATATACATAAATTTTATTAAAGTTTAAAAAACTTTAAAAATAATTTTTAAAGAACTTTATAGATCGAGCTAAAATTACATTTAAATTTACTATAGAGCATAAAATAATCATAAATATGTATGTAAAACATGATGATAGCATTTATCGATACACATAATAGCTTTTTGAAAATATTAAGTCTTAAATTGTTCAGAGTGAATAATAACAATCTATTTCGAATAGCACTGATTTCATGATAACTAAATTTTGTTCGAAATATGTAAGTTTGTAAACACATATGTTTACATTATCAGTCTAAGGTGAGAAATTATTATTTTATCTATTCATAGATTCCAGAAACATAATGGATTATAAGAAATAATTTAATATCATTATAATGTATTAATAAAGAAGTATTTTAGAATTTATATGAATCAACTCTCTATTGCGTATATAAAAAAATTTACTTTATCTGTTAAAAGTGATTTTAGCAATTTATTTGAATTAGAAAATTTTTCTTTATTCATTAAATGAACAATCGAAACTTCGTATTTTACATTTTTTAATTTTTTAATATTAATTCATTAAATAAGTCGAAAATATATCTTGATTTGTAAATTGTATTTAATGCTAATTAGACAAATATACAAAATTAATGATTCAAGAAATAATATTTTAAACCAATTCATATCTTCACAGTGAATGGAAATATTTTATTTAAGTTATAAAATTAATGAATAAAATTTGGCGTTATTATAATTCTTATTTGCAAACCTCTATTATGCAATAAAAATTTTTTAAATTTTTATTAGAATTTTTATAAAATACATAATAAGTTTTGTAGAAAATGATAACTTTTAACACCCTTTTTTCATGCCTTTAGAAGAGAAAATTCAAATATACAAAAATTTCGAAAAAACTCGTATTAAATTTGTTTATACATTTCATTTAGATAAAGTTTTACATATTATTTCTTACTAAAATATGATAACATAAATATCTTGTATATATTTTGATATCTCAAGTAATAAATATAGATAGTTCAATAGTTTTATTTTATATTAAAACATAATGTTTTATATAAATATATGGGTATACTTCATGAGATATTTATTTAATGTTTTGCTTTAAATGCATATATATAATTTAACATTTCAAAATTTTTATAAATCCATTTACACAATTTCTAAAATTCTATACAGAACTATAATTGTTACATATATTTACTTAATTTTTTTCCTATTTTTCTTTGTTACCGCAAACAGCAACTATCTACCCGCGTCTGATAAGACTAGCAATACGAGATTTGGGTAATGCTTGGAAGATGTCGCCATGATTGCATTTTTTCTATTTGTCATTATTATATCATTAGAATTTAAATTGTGCCTTATTTAATTTTAAATTATTAAAATTTTTTATATTAATTTTTTTTAATATTTGAAGCTCTGTATATATTTTTTTATTAAAATTAAAATTTTTTATATTTTTTAGGGAATTAAAAAATTCTTAAAAAAATGTACACATATGTATTTCAAATATGTGTATATATATTATATTTAACATATATATAAGTATATATCAAATTCAGAAAATAATTTATTATTTGTAAATTATGAAAGAAAATTAACAGATTCTTTCTTAAGCAGGAATAATATTAATGTAAAATACCATCAAAATTATATTAAAAAGGTTTTAATGATTTTAAAGCAAAATTTATTTATCCTCTCAGTCTGCAAATTAATTAAACGAACTCGATAAATTTATATAATTAAAGTATATCTGTAAAAATATCTAAATGTTAATCGTTTAGTTTGAAAACTATAATTTTGATTAAAAAATATATAAATATTTTATTACATACCTAAGAATAACTTAGATATATACAACGGTGTTCTAATTATTTTTCGATAATTATATTACGTGTTTATATTTTTTTATTATATAAATAATATGATTATTATATAGAGCTTTCCTGGTAAATCAGAATAATAAAATTGAATTTACAAAATTTTTGGAAGTAAATTACGGATATTATATTCTTAAAAAATCATGGCTACAATAATTTCTCGTGTATTTCGTGTGGGAATAAACCTCGAAGCAGCAAGTAGAAATTTTATAAAATTACAAAAGAAAAGAAATTCAAATATGGTTCAAACGAAAGTTCTTGAAGGATTGAATGGCGAGAAAATTATTACATCACCGTATGGGCCAGTCACATATCCAAACGTTACTATAAATGATTATGTTTGGGAAGGCTTAGAGAATTATTCTAAATTGATTGCCCTGGTACGTAAATCTTTGAATTAAGTCTAATCAATAATAGCGCATAAATCTATTATTATAAATCAAATTAATTTGTTTATATAAAAAATATAAAAAATAAAATAAATTGTAAAAAAAATTTAATAAAAAAATTTTTTTAAATTAGTTGTAAACTGTTAAATTTTAACACTATCTTGACATTATTTAAAATAAATTTGTTGGTAGATTAAAAATACACCATATGCTATATATTTTTATACATTTAAGTGAATACGTATGAAACAAAGATTTAGTTTTATAGAGGAAAAATATTTTATCTTATAACATTTATTACTAATGAGTAAAATTTGATTTCAATTAAATATAAATAAAATTAGTTTTTGATTAAAATTTTAATTAAACGTTCACATTAAATATTTTTCTTATTATGATTTATGCAGTTTTAAACTAATTATTTTAACACGTATATTTTTAATGGCGTTATTATAGATTTATTTACTATTGTAAGTATTTTTTAACGGATTAAAACAATAAATAAATTCATAAATAAAGCAATATAAAATAGTTGATTTCAAATCATTAATTTATGAATTACTTTTTCGATAAAGAAAAAATATATTATTTTTATATTTTAAATGAAGCATGTCTACATTACTTTAGCAGCTGTATATACCTAATATGCTATAATGTACTTCCTTGATCGGAAAAGAGTTTGAAGAATGTTTATAGAATCTTTTTTTAAAAATTTATTTTTCAGACATATTTTATTTATATCCATATTCGTATCTTTCTAAATTCTAAATTAAAAATATTTTTAAATTCATGTAGAAGACATGTATTGAACGATTTTGTTAAGAACATGCCCAATTAAATATCAAGATATTGGAAAAATAAAACTGTATTGAAAAACTTTTTTGTAAACGTTTCAAATTTGTTTTATTCAGCAATTTTATCTAAAAATTTAAAAATATGAATTATCAAAATTAAATTATTTAATTTTATTCAAACTTCTTTACATAGCTTTAACTCTTTGATTCTTTACATTGTTTAACATTTGTTTTAACAAATAGGAATGTGGAATAACAGGGAAAAAATATACTTATGGGAAAATGAGGGATTACTCCAATTATGTGGCAAGAAGTTTATTAAATATGGGAATTCAACCAGGGGAAGTTGTTGCTCTCGTGTTGCCAAATTTACCAGAAAGCCCAATTGCATTTTTAGGATGTTTAGAAGCTGGTATCATAGTTACAACGGTAAATCCTATCTATACTGCTGGTAAGAATTCAATAATACTTATCATATAATTCACAAAATTGTTAATATTTTTATTCGTTATCATAATAAAAAAATGCATACTGAATATTGGAATATTTTAAAAAGTATTTGATTAAGAATTTAATACTTTAATTAACTATTCCCTTAAAATATACATTTTTAGCTATTTTTGTACATTTATCACTTCAATTAATATTGAACTTTATAAAATATTAGATTAAAATGTTTAATAATTTATTTATTAACTAATAAAAAAAGTATTCACTTTTTAAATAAGGAATAAGATTAATAATATGTAATAATTGAATAATTAGAATTCATTATTAGGTATCATTAAGATGATTCAATTTATAAAAAATGTTATGTACGTTATAAAAATGTATATAATTTATAGATGAAATCGCCAATCAGTTGATTTCATCTGATTCGAAAGCTGTTATTACTTCATCAATGATATTACCAAATGTACTAGCTGCAGTAAATAAAACAATTCCAAATGCTAAAATAGTTGTTATTGATGACTACTTGAAACGAATACCAGAGGGTACAATTCCATTTGAAGTATGTAATTATTTAAAATAATTTTAGCTTAAATAAATAGACAAATTCAATTTATGTAACAAATAATTACAAATTAAATAAATTTGATAAGCGCAAGTTAATAAAATATTTATTTTATTATGACTCATCCGTTTTTACTTGCATGTCATTCTAATATATACGAATAATATTTGCATAATTTTTAATTATGATGTTAGCAGTGCTTATAACTTAAAAATTTTATCTTTCAATAAACTTGCAGACATTTCTTGAAAGCTTTTAACAATTGACGATTATAAACGTATGCTCAGAATCTCATCACAAAAGGAAAATCACTTCCTGGAGTTCCCACACGCCAATGGTCATCAGACGATGTTGCAATTTTGCCATATTCTAGTGGTACAACTGGTCTTCCAAAAGGTGTTATGTTGACACATAGAAACATAGTCTCCAATGTGGAAATGCTGAAAAAAACTGTCGATGAAGGAATGTTTCGAGTGGCAAATGGTAACATTATTTCTTATTAAACTCGTTATTAAAACTAGTTATTAAATGAGTATTGAGAAAAAGATTTATTATTTAAGAAAAATCATTTTAATATACTACTTAATAAGGAAAATGGAAAATTATAAAAAAATAATTTAACTTTAAACTATGATTCTCTGTAAATATAAATCAAGAAATATTTTAATCCTTTTAACAGGAAAAATAAATGTTCAACTACTAAATAAATTAACACTTATCATATGTAGATAACGTTAGATAAGCTTTCTATTATTCTTGATAATTCTATTCTGATAATTTATTAACTTATCGATTCTTAAAATACTCTGTTTTTAAAAAACTCAAATATAAACACTAATTTTTATTCTTTTATGAAATGTAAAATTAACGGTATAGTTCATTTTTAAAATATTTAAAATTAAATATAATAAAATTCCAAAGAAATTCTAGATACAAATAAAATTTCTCAATGATTTATTCCTCGCAAATAATTTTATTAAATAATTATTCCTAAACGAAAAATTTATTTATATCTATATTTATTTATTTTATTCGTAATAATTAATTTAATTTAAAAGTATGCATTTATTTTTATAAAAGAAAAATTAATTAAAATTGTCTTTTGACGCGACGATGCAATTCCACGATTCCAAAGAAAAGCTGCATCAAATTTATTATTGAATAACTACACAATCTTTCAATATTTAGCATATAATTTAATAATATAATTAAAAATATTGAAAAATAATTTGTTAAATTAATTTTTTCGAATTGATTTCCATAAATTTATATTATTCTTATTTAAAATTTAAACTTTTATATTTGGTTATTAAGATGCATAAATTAATTACATACAGTATATAAAAATAAGAAAATAATAAAATTAAAAGCCAACGTTGCAATTTATTTAATGTTTAAATTAAATGAATATTTATCGAACTTAACCTTATTGATAACTTCTACTTATTTAAACTGCGAACTCACGTTTGTTTGCATTTAATCAACACTTATCTTTAGAATATTGGGATCATGAATATTTATTTAAGCAAGTGAGCAAACGATTGAATGAGTTAGCACTATTAAAATTGATAACATTACACATGACAATTATATATTAAATCCTATAACAGAAATCATTATAATGGGAAGTAATTATTATTAAAATTATATTTTTACTTATAATTCTTATGAAAACAATATTCATGAGTGTTGAGTATAACTGATATAAAAAAAATTCTATATATATTAAAGGTATATTAAAGGAAAATGAGATCTTTGAAATCTTCGTTATATATACGTATATGTAATCAACAAATAATGCTACCACATAAATATATAGTTAATATTACAACGAGAATAATAATAGCGATCGTTATAACAGAGCACATTTCGTATTATTACTTGTCATACATGTATTTAATTATAGATATACTCATGAATGCTCCAAAATAACTTCCTATTTCATCCTTTTAATAATATTAGGAATAATATCTAATAATCTGTACATTTCATTTTCTTAGAAATTTATTTTTAGTAATCATGTTTTTATTAAGCAAGTATATCAATTCATATATAATATTTAAAAAATCTTTCCTCGAGTGCACCGATCGTTAATTTTTTTCTAAAATAGTTTTAAAATATATCTTTATCGTTTGTAAATGTATATTAATTATTTCTCCTTAAAATTTAAATAGTATAATCTATAGATATAAATATTTATAAAATATAATTCTTCTTAATTGAAAATGTAAAAGCTTTTTAAATTCTAAAACTTGTACAATATTTAAATATAAGTCATATAACACATGCATTTGTAATAAATTATATATACGTATATAATTATGATAAACTTCATAATTCTATCTTACAATTACGTATATTAAATCGCATAATTTTTACGTAATTGTGTTGGTTAAGTGCACGGTTGGCTACTAACACATACATTTAAAAATGAAAAAAGATGTATTTTTAATACTTATAATCTATCATATATCGTATGTATTAATTTTGTCTGTTAAATAAAATATTTATAATTTTCATAAATCATTTTGTTAATATGAAATTCATTCAGTTGATATATGAGTAAATAAATATTTAGAAAGAGAAATTTTTTATTGCCAAGCAAATTTAGATGAAGCTATTACTTATTATGAATTTTCTAATTTCAAACTATATTATTTTCAGGAATTTAAAAATAATTCTTGTTAAATAAAAATCAAATATTATTTCAAGATATTGAAGCTGTTAAGATAATGGCTATAATGCAAACCATAAGATTCTTCATGATCATAAGCTATGAGTAAGTTATAGTATATATATAATTACTGTAATTATTCGACTACATAAAAACAATCTTAAAATACAGTGGAATTTTACACTTTAATATAATGTTGTAAAAACTTATTTATAATTTTTATCAAATGAATTATCTTCTAGACTTCCATGCATCAAAAAATACTAATAACATAAAAAATTTTTTGATACAAATATCGATATCATGCGGTAAAAAAATAATTTTTTGGTTGACTCACTCAAAAAAAAATTATTAATTCTTACTTTCGAATAAACAAATTATTTTTTAAATGGAAAATTCATTCTAAGTTATATCTTCAGAGATTTAATAATATTCAAAGATTGTAAAACTAAATCAATAAGTTATTTAACTGCGTTATGGGAACATAGCGAATTTATTTTTCATTTTAATATTTTATAAAATCAACTTTTGATTTTTAATTTAAATATTAAAATTTTATGAATTGAATATTTTATTCATCCAAAAATATAGCATATATAATAAAACGATTGATCACATAAAAATACGTTAGTAAAATACAGTTTTACTTTGTATTTTTCAATTTCTCTCTGTCTGTCTCCTTCTCACTTATTCACTCATTTGCTCCATCTCATTTTCAATGACAATTTATTGGTTATATAATTTATAGTAAAATTATACTTATATATGTAAAAGAAAATAAATTTTTTTATAAAGTTTATATTATAATTTTCATGTATACATTAATACGTGAATTACATTCGAAATTTCATATTTACTATATTTACGATAATATTTTCATGACTATACTTAATAATAAAAATAATTTTTTAAATCTATAAACTAATTCGTTTTATTTAGCTGCTGTATTTTCCTAAATGTTATGAATTTTTTTTTTTAATATTAGTAATTTTTATAAACTTTTGTAATTAATTAGGATAAAGTTTATAAAAATTCTTATTTTATTTTTTTTAACTTACTAATTTTCGTGATAATGATATTTTTTTAAACTAATTATTTTCTTAATATTTTAGTAATTTTACGTCAAAATTATACCATAAATATTAATTATGTTAATTTTTTTCAAGAATACTTTCTTAGATGTTTTATAAATAACTTAATCCGCTTATTTTAATTTTTAAATGACATAATATATGTTATAGAGTCGTATCAAGAAATATTACCGGCTGTGTTACCTATGTATCACATATATGGAATGAGTATGGTTTTTCTATCGAAACTTTCAATTGGTAGTAAACTTATCACATTACCAAAATTCACTCCAGAAACGTACATTAAAGTTCTGGAAAACAACAAGGTAAATTTACGATAAAATTTTTCATGTATTTAATTTGATTAATTTTTATTATATTATAGATTTCAATGTTGCCTTTGGTACCTCCTATAGTTATGTTTTTGTCATCTTCAAAATTAGTGAAAAAAAAACATATTGAGAATATTCAATTTATTTTAAGTGGTGCAGCTCCTCTTTCTAATACTGATGTAGAAAGATTTTATAATAAATTTGAACTAGACCATAACAAAATTCGATTTTTTCAAGGTATATTAATAAACTATTGAATTACATTTAAATGATCTATTTATCATCATTAGAAATTCTATAAATGTGATAAAAAAAAGTTACATTTCAAAATTGTGCTATAATTATAAATTAAAAATTCGAAATACTCAATAGAATATGATGTAATGCATATATTTTTGTTGAAATATCTAAATTAAAGTTGTTTTATAATTATTATTTATTATTTATAATTTATAATTTAATTTGTATGTGTAATTCGGTAATTAATGAAAATAACATAAGAAAGTCTTACAGATAATTTAATTTCAATAATTCAATATTCCACACAATGTTACATGAAAAAGTATTTAATAATTAATTAGAAAACATTTCAATAAAAAGATGTCTAATTTTTAATATTTGATTTTATTGAATAACTAAATTATTAAATCTAATTGATAATTTTGTTTAATTAGTCTATAATAATAATAATTTTGAAAACACACGATACGTCAATTTAAATATATTATTCTATAAAGAAGTTTCATCTCGTTAATTAATCTTTAAATTTAAATTAATTGAAAAAAAAAATATTTACAATTAAATTTATTATTTTAGGATATGGCCTAACAGAATCTTCGCCATTGGCATTTTTTGAAAACACTAGTAACAAATTTTCGAGTATCGGCAAGCCTGTTTGCGGATGTGAAGCCAGATTGGTGGATCCTTTGACAAAGAAAGATGTACTCTCGTTTGGTCAAACTGGCGAATTGTGGATTCGTGGACCAAATATTATGAAAGGATATTTGAAAAATCCAAAAGCAACCGAAGAAACTATTATCGATGGCTGGCTTCTTACCGGTGATATTGCCTACTACGATGAAGACTTTGATTTCTACATTACCGATAGATTGAAAGAGCTTATCAAGGTCAAAGGTTTTCAAGTAAGAACTTTCTTATTTTATTAATGAATTGCGCGTGATACTTAGAAAAATTTGAATTTGAGTTTCTTATTTTATTTCTAAGAAAAGTTTTTATAGAAAGTTGCTGTGATCTCGATTGACATTGTCGAGCTTTAATGAAACAGTCTGTTTGCAATATATCTTACATTCTATTTCCTTTCATCTCGAGTTTTCTTATGTCTGGATAATCTGATAATTGTGTTGTTGATTATCTAGAATTATGAATGAATGGATTTAATTCTTAATGAAAAATTAAGTCTTTAATATTAATTATCGAATTTGAATATTGCCAACATTATAAATAAACACTAAAAAAATTTTTAATTATGAATAATATATTAATTTTCTTATATTTAAACACCGAAGAAAATATGTTTATTATGAGTCAGTAGAATACTTAATAAAAATATTTAAACTTGCGGTAGTAAACTTTTTAATGTTTCTGATAAAATATATATTACGAACTTATTGTATTTTGTAACTAAATAAAATAATCTATGTATACATAATAAAAAATTATTATTTCAACAAGGTTGCCCCAGCTGAACTCGAAGCTCTTTTGAGGACCCATCCAAACATAGAAGAAGCAGGTGTTGTTGGAATTCCGAATGATAGATACGGAGAAGTTCCTAAAGCTTTCGTTGTATTAAAAAATCCGAATATTACGAAAGAAGAAGATATTCAAAGCTTTATAAAAGGAAAAGTATCCGAATTTAAAGAGATTCGAGGTGATTTAAAATTATTATTATCAATAATATTTTATTATAAACCGGTTACAAAATTCTTAAAATTGTTTACAGGAGGGGTCCAATTCATTGAAACTCTACCGAAAAACCCTTCAGGAAAAATCTTACGATCTCAGCTTAAACAAACTTATTGTAAATAAAAATGTATTTTTAATACTTTTATTTTATTTTATATTATATATACATTTTTAATCTTAAAAGATATGTAATTTAAAAAAACAATTTTATAACAAAATTTTTAAGGCCTTAATTGTACGATATTATTATGAATTACTTGAAAGATTATAAGAGGTTATAATACTAATTGTTAATTACAAATATAATCAAAAAAGGTGTGCGTATACAAATTTTTAAGGGATTAACTTTTATATTGCATATTTAAATAAAAAAATTCAATACTGTAATTATTATTGTTATATAAATGTTCTGTGTTTCTTTTCTTTTAATTTTTTACACAATACCTTTTAAAAAAATATCTATTTTCGCATTATCTCTCATAAAGTAGTTTTTTCTGATCTTTGTATAATATATTAAACCTTATGACTTTTTTTTAAGTGGTGACGATTCTAATTTATCAAAATATAAAAAACTTACTTCAAAGTATACCAAAAAATTTGAAAAATACGGAATATTTCTAAAATATAATTATTGAAAAGATTTTTAATATTATTTACATATACAAATATCGATGAAAATCTTTGATTAATTTTTAATCACTAAAAAAATATTTAAATCATTAAATTCGTACGTGATTAACGGCATCGCATCAATTATATTTATTAGATTTTATTTTAATTTCATTTTATTAAATTAAATAAAAATTAATTTAATTTTAACTTTTAATTTAACGCTAACAATTTTTTTAAATATACTGTTAAACTAAAAATTCATTAGAGAAATTAATCGATAAAAAACTAATAATAACTACTGGGGCGCCTATACTTAACAATTTTAAAAATATATACACTATGCTGCTTGTACGGGTATCAATGATCCTTAAGTTGAAATTAAATATGAAATAATTAACAATTTCATTGTTATCGTAATAAATTACTGTCACTATATAATTTTAGGACTCGATTTTTCAGTATCTAGATTATGTCGATTCAATATGTAACTTTCTTCAACTATTTCTTCTATCTCTCTCTATGTCTCTCCCTTTAATGCATCTGAATATTAATTAATTAAACTAAAGAAATTTAAAAAAGCGTTAAGTTCGTACTGCGACAAGGGGGAGGTGACATATAATTCGGGCCTGACGAGATTTTGAGGAATGCCCTACGAAAAATATGAATGATTTCTTCGTGCACGAAAATATTGACATATGTCGGTTTGCATAAAAGAGATTTAACACAGTAAAAGGCGAAAGCATATTCGAAAAGTATTGGAACGCTTTATATATAATACAAAGAATAAATAGATCTACAAGTTTGTTAGAAACAAATGAAAAATATTTTCGCCGTCAATAATAAAATAACAAAAAAATACTTAAAAATGTTAAAAATAAACTAAAAACAACGCCAAAAAAATGTTAAATAGAAAAATATTATAAGAGAGGTTAGAGAAGAAGAAACTGGGGATTTATTCGAAAGGGTGTCATAGATTGGAATGAAATTGCAATATTATAAAAATAATTTAATTAAAAATATTATCAATGTGAATTTTTTGTTTTTAATTGAGATTCATTTAATTTAAATAAATATATTCTAATTAAACACGTTTCTAATGGAATTACCTTAAGATAGATACTGGAAAAGATTAAAAAAATTTCTGAATTTTATGGTAAAATTTTAAATGATATTTACAAGAAGATCGACATTTATTAAAAGTTATAAATAAAAAGAAAGTAAAAATATTACGTAGATAAACAATATAATCTATAATAATTCAAAAGATTGTCGAGACCATCGAATTATAGACTTCCTCTTTATAGGAATTCGTTCATACATCCGAAGTTTATACTAATATATGAGTATAGAGTTATTTTTCTTATTTTATGAAAGAATACTTATACGACGATATTATGTACGTACGTCCTAATCTCTCCGAATTTAGTGATGCAAGTAGCGTCAGAAACAACTGATCAACAACAACCCAAGTAAAAACTCATCGTCGGCTCATACTTTAGAATGGCCAAATAAATAAGTTCAGCGTGGCTTTAATATTTGCGTAATATGTTCTCCTGACAAAAATCTCTCTAATATTCTAATTTAAAGGCTATCATAGAGATTTAGTATCGATATCATTTATCAATTTGTTCAAAACGTCGACCCCTGGACGTACCAAGTTTAGGCGTGTTTAATGTATCCGTTTTAGGGTTCGTAATTGGTTCACCCCCCCCCGCCGTATTGGGTAAATAGTTATTGAAAAACCAACATGAGAATCATGAGTGTATTAGAGTAAGAAGTATTTTTAAATTTCAATCGATCCGATTGCGATAATCTACTACATTCTAATTGGAACAGGACATGGACCAATAAAATTAAGCTGGTGCCAATATTTCGATACCCATTAAAATCGAGGACATATGTACCATTCCTTCGGTATCGTTGTAGATTTGTACTGTTAGTGTTTAAAAGTAGATTACCAATGCGTAATTTTCACCAAATAATTAGTCTTAAATAGTCCTCATAAACATTTCGTTTAGAGAACCTCGTAGTTTGTCATTTATTTAAACTATCATTAATTATAAATTATAAGCAATAGAAAAAAATTATTTTTAAATTTTGAAAAAAGTTTTTTTAATACTTCTGTGTAAAATCTTATTCAAAAATCGTTGAATTTTTAACTATTATTCATTCATTTCCATTTTCGATTTAGTATAAATATTAAATATTGTTATGTGTATGCTGTTTTAAAAATAAATCCATTAGCCGTTTTAGTTCAAATACAAATATTCACTTTAAACATTTTCTATTTCATTTTATAATTTATTTTCTATTAAAGATATGTGAAAATTTTGTTCTTTAACAGTAAATCTTCACAATAGTCGAAATACATTTTTGTGTTTTTTGGAATTTTATTATATTTAATTCTTAATTGGAAAATTTTTGAATCAATAAATTACTTATTTAGCGAAGCATAATGTATTATATCAATATTTTTTAGATGTCATATTATAACATGATTTAATTGCACAATTTGATATTATACTAGCAAATAAAATTTGTTTATATAATTTTCAATCTTTAATTATCTCCTAGAATAAACAAAGTATGTTAATATTCTTATTTATTCATAAAAAAGGAATGTAACCTTTAATATTACGTATATTGAAAATTTTTAATAAGAAGTCGATTAATTAACATTATTTTAAATGTGCACAAATACTTCGCTGATTGTTAAGCCAATTTTTGAGAATTATAAATAATCGTGTTTTCTTTTAAAATCACAAAATTAGAAAGCCAGAGAAAAATTTTATTTAATTTTTTAATATTTATGTATTAGGAATAGTTGAAAATTTCAATAGATCAGCTCCGGATCATATAAAGTTTATTTTTCTCAATAATTCATTCTGTATTTTTATTCAAACGCTCACCTAATTAATTGATTCGTATGAAAAAACCACAATTTCTATATTGCATAGAAATGCGTAGTATATCTCAGAATTTTTACTACAACGAATTCGATGTAATACAGGCAATCAGTTCTAAATCGAATCGATAACGCACTGACAAATCTTTGACATTGGCTGCATTCCGAGCAGTGGTGACATTAATGTTCCGCATTTACCAACTCGCGACTCTTAATCATACGATCAGTTTTAGGAAACTATTGTTAATGTTCCCGACCGATTATTACATCTCCAATGTGCGGTAAAGAGAAATAGAAACAATAAGCCATAGGGACATACGGGGAGATTCTCCTTTTCACTCAAATGATCGGATTTCTAATTTATGAGCACCATCCGAATCCTTACCTATGCTTTCCACGATTTTATTATCTTGAGTCTGACGAGGACAAAAATCAAACTTCTTAAGCAAGCGCTTATCCGCACACACGCACTCGTTCACTCAACGACACTTCTTAGACAACATTAGCTAACATTTTTTTACATTATTCAATATTGATTTATTATATTTTTAATTAGGAATTTAAGAGTTTTGTTTGATTTTTTTTTGTGCGTGCGTGTGCGTGTGTGTGTGTGTGCGCACGCGTATAGAATAAATATGATACATTCGATTTCAAATACTTAATATTATATATATATATATATATATATATAATTGAAATATTATATTTTCGAGTTTCAAATGAATAAATAGCATAATTTGGAAACAAATGACGTCTGCGCTTTTTAATAAATCTCTTCACACTTTTAAAAAAATCTGCAAGAATTGTATTATTTCAACTTAACTTTAATAATCACAATTTTTTATCTGCAAATCCTGGCGTGGCGAAAATTTTTGTTCTTCAAAATAATTTTCCTCTTTTTGATATATGAATTCTTCATAATTTCTTTTATGAAAACATGATTAAGAAAAAAAACTGATCTAGTTTATGCCCACTAGTTTTTGTCAATTGTACTTTTTATCGCGCCTTTTTCAAAATCTTTAAATTATTTGGGTACATTCTAAATTTTCGAGTCTAACAAAAGGTTATAAATTCTTTCTTTTTTTCATCAAATTTTTGTTTGTTTGCACGCTCATTATAAAATAGAAGGAATCTTCTATTTATCAGAGGAATCTTCTAATTTTATGTATTCAAAAGGAAAAACTTATTACAGTTATCTTTTTTTCTATCCTTTTATGATATAGATATTTATAAAGACTTTCTATTTTATTTTAAAACTACATAATATTATGGGGAACAGCTGATTCAATGATATTTTTTAATTTCCAACTCTTGAATTTGTTGAAGAAGAATGTATAAAAAATATATACGAATCAGTCGGTATAAATCTCTCTCTCGAATTAATACTATTATATAATAATATTTTTATTCTATAGTATACCAATCCTAATTAAAGTACGTTTCAGTGTTATTAATTCAATAGAATATAGGCGAGCACTTTACGCGGAGATATAGATCTTCGAAATATATAATTATAAAGCAGAAGCAAGTGCCATTGTATGGTTCACTTCATTTTATATATACTTCTTAAATGAGAGATTAGCTTTGAAGAGAGCCTCTGAATATGTCATAGTTATTTTAAATCATGCTAATAGGCATACTCTCTAAATTGGAAAGGATAATGACAACAAATCCTATAGATCATTTAGCATAAATCGTTTTTGTTTTGTTCCCATTTAGCATAAATCGTTTTTGTTTTGTTTAAAGTAGTAAAAATTGCAATAAGTTTTAACATCAACGAAACCAGTCATAGTATGCAATTAAGAAATAATTTATTATATTTATATAAATAAAAGTTAATTATAAACAAATTTAGTATCTTAATACGCTAGAAAGTAGTTTTATAAAATAAATAAATTTTAGAAGTAAAATTTTTTATTTAAAAATAAAATATTAAGGATCAATGGTTTTGTTTATGAGTCAAGTACGTAAAAAATTAAGATGGGTTTAATTTGGTTTTAAGCTACTGTTTCTTTATTATTGTTACTATATATCGCTTTCTGATTTCTTCTTTATGTTTGCAACATCAATTTGTATATTTGGCCCATCATCATTTTACCCATCCTTCTTACAAATCTTAATATCGTTCCTACTTTACTTTCAGCATTGGCCCGCTTTCAACCCCCACCCTCTCTCCTTGCGGCGGCGGCAGCTGCCTACACCCACACGTTCTAGCTGCTGCCGTCGTTACAGTCGTCCACGCACCCTCTAACGAAAAGGGTGGTTTTATATATTCGTGTTCAGTGTTACTGCTGCATCATCGTGTAGTATGTGACTATATGCGAACTAATAAAAAGGCAATCATTACTGATCCTTCTTCTTTTATGATATAAACTAATTCGATTTATTGGGATTCATGGTAGTGATAATAACAATTTTTTTAGTGTTTTAAAAATAAAAAATCTTAAAAAGGAAGTAAGAGGAAAAATAAAAAAAGATAAATAAATTGATAGAAAGAAAGGAATAAAAAGAACAATTCAGTTAAGTTTGGTAATTTGATATTTTTTGAAAAGGTAAGTGTGCTTGAATATTATATTTTTTAGGTTAGGTAGAACATATGTGTTAAATTAGGTAATTACTTTGATTATTTTAGTGAAATACGTTCGCTCATTTTAATTAGAATTCTAGAAAACTGTTTTGTCTAATTTCATTGAGAAAAATTATTAAAATTTATACTTAAAAAATGAGAAACAAATTTTTAACTTTTTATCTAGGTTGTTTTAATATTGTTTGAATAACATAATTGATAGATATTATTTTTTCATGGAAATTATTATATAAGTAACGATGTTAATAATGTTTATAATTATTAACATTAAATATTTTCATTTTTAATAAAAAATGCATAAAATTGTAATAAGACTTTACAAAACAATAAAATTTATAATCGTAACTAATATTTTGAAATAATTAAATATATATTAATAATAATTTAAATACACAGATATCAAATTTAAATACTTAAAAAGAAAAACATTTGTAATTAATGCGATTATAAATTATCTAATAAATTATATTTAGTTCAAATAATATGATATATTTAATTAAAATATAATCAATAGATTCACTAGTATAGTGATAACAAAAAAAAATTTGGTAATATTTAATAATATGATTACACAGTACGATATTCTAGTAATGCAACATTTTTTGTGCAAATTATTTATTCGTGAAGATTAACATTTTCAAATATTATTAAAAAATAAATTTCAGCCATTTTAATAAATTATAATATAAATAATTATTCAAGAGTAGATAATAAAGCATTACTATATAGTCTATGCGTTTAAGTTATCTAAAACCTATAATATTTGTTCGGTATTTTTACCAATTTTTATCGAAGTATTAATTAAACAAAAGTTAACATAAAATAAGTGTATTATATACTTACTATTCATATTTAATTAAAATGCAAAAAAATAATACATGAAATCGTCAATTTATGCTTCAAGAATATTATAGTTTAGATTTTGATAAATTATTTACTATTTTGTGTTATAAATGATAAAAAATTATAGATTTTAGAATCACAATTAATTTTATATTTGTTAAGAAAAAATAGCGTTTATATAGTTTAATAATAACTTGGATTTATAGACAAAATTTTCATTTGAAATTTATTTTTACTACGAATATATTATATTTATATTTTAGAATTTTACCTTTTTTACGTTTTATAAATTTCTGACACCCTCGTATTTAAAAAAATATTTTTAAAGTAAGGTTTTTTCTTTCTATTAAATAGAATCAAATAAATCAATAAATAAAAAAGCATTTTTTCTAAAATTTAGTTTTGATTTTACGGTTTTCTTTCTTGTTTATTTTGTTATTTTCATTTCGTATTCATCATAGCCGTTTTCTTGTGAAAATTAGATAATCGCATCAATTCAGTACTATGAGATGACTGTATTCAAATGTTGCAACGGTAGAATAATTTACGTAAACTTCTTTCTTTCTCATTTTCTTTCTCTTGTGCATTTATTTTCCTTCTCATTTTCACATTATTTCTCTTCCACTTTACGTTTTTCACTATGGAAATAAAATTGAACATGAATTTAGTATTCTCACTATTCGTCTCAGGAGGTTATAACCTTTGAACTTTAAATAAAAGGAAAAAGAAATAAATAGGGTGAAACTAACTGTGAGGGATGATCCCATTTTTATTACTTATTTACAACGAGGATTATGTTAATCCACTTATAGCTTTAATGTTTTTTATGATTGATTATTTTTTTATCTCAATGTTCTTAACAGTAGCTTTTTCATAAATATCTATTTACTTCAATTATGTAACAGGTATTATATGTATTGATTCCAATATTTACTATCTACGAATATATAAAAATATACGAAATTTTAATAATTAATTATAAGTTATTTCTAAGAGATAAATTGTTATCTAAATAGGTTTAACTATATTTATTGGTGCAAGCACTTTCTAAATCTTAGTATTAATTTATATTTAGTTATATTTTAAAATAATACTTCATGATCAATCAACAAGCACAAGATTTAGGTAAAGGTAAAAGTTTCAATTGAATCATAGCATTTAATTTATGTTCTGA
The DNA here is from genome assembly GCA_018907185.1 of Platyscapa corneri. NCBI lineage: Eukaryota > Metazoa > Arthropoda > Insecta > Hymenoptera > Agaonidae > Platyscapa > Platyscapa corneri. The sequence goes on along the minus strand of JACCHW010000026.1, from coordinate 3,854,990 downwards.
AAAGTTATTTAATAAAATGCTATAAAAAATTCGATAATATAATAATACACTATAAAATACTATAATTAGCAAAATTTAAATTTCATCAATGAATTATTCATGAAAACTACATTCAAGTTTTATTTTGTCAAAAATCTAGTGTTTATTTTTTTTTATTCACCAGATACACTTCAAATTTAAAGAAACTATTGACAAATAACAATTGGAAATAGCAATCTTAAAAAGATTTCACGCATTTTCTTGTATTGCATAATAAGTTCACTAAATATATTTCGTGCTTTTAAAGTTGTTTTTAATAATAAAACTTTAATATGTAGTTTTTATAATTATTGTATAATTTTTTATAGATGTACTTTATTTGTTTTAAAAAATATAATATAAAATATTTATGAAATTACATTTTATTTAATTTACTAATATTTATTCATAGATTATTGATTTTTAGAAAAATTTTAAAAACTTTTAAAAATTTCGTACAGTTAATTTTTTTGTTTAAAATTCACTATCTACTCTAATATTTTATGATTGTATATGTAGTTTAAATAAAAATTAGAAGAAAGATATACGTAAAAACAAATTTTATGTTTACATCATCTAGTTTTATCAGCGTTTATCAGGTTAAAAATCTTTCTAATTGTAAAAGTATATTTAGTATTAAATAATTTTATAGAAAAACAATAAAATAAAACAATTCATTGATTTTTATTTTTTAATAAATATGTATTTGATAAAAAGAAAAAGTTCGTGATTGTACGCACATAAATTTGTAATTATCTAAACAATTTTTGTGAATCGATAATTAAATATTATAAACTACAAATACTTTTTATATTTATTTTTATCTGTATTTATAATAATGTAATTAAATTTTAGAGACTATTAATTTCATGACTTTAATAACTTTATGCAGTAATTGTTATCGATAAAAATAAAATTATAAAATTTGATATTTAAAAAATTTCTATTGATATAGCATTTAAAGAATTTATTTAACACAGTATTTTAAGATTATAAAACAATAAAAAAAATTAATAATAATGTAACATATGAACTAAAAACATGTATTTCGTGGATGATTTTTTATTTGTATGAAATTAATACTTATTATAAGTAAAATATAGAATAATATTTTTTCAAAAGACTGATTAGAATCTAAAAGCATTATAACTTTCTGTAATTATAAATTATTTATTAATGTTTCTATTTAAAATCATTTCAGATGATAACAGAATAAATCTGTTTATTAATTACATTTTTCTACATTAAATAATAATTATATATTAGATTCCTAGATTTTAATATATTTCAAAAAATAACATATATTAACATACAAATTTGTTTTACTTTAATCCAGATTTTCTAAATAATAATCGGAATAAAATCTGATTAATTTTATACATATTATTAATTAATAAAATACACTATACAACACCAATTTTTAAGGTTTTATATTTTTACTATGTATGTATGGCGTTCAAAATCAGTAAATTTATCTTTGATTCAAAACTATACGTACTGCTAAGTTTATAATTTAGTTTCATCACATTTTAGCAAATTACCTTAAATATGTTATCCTTTAGGTAATACAGTAACCACGAGAATGAATGAGAAATTAAGAATTTCTATAATTCCAAAAATTTATATAATTTTTTAAATATATATTGGAAAATAATTAATCGAGTGATGCTCTACATTAAGTTTTTTTTTGTCAGGATAATCTTTTGAATACCGAATACAGGAAAATCGTTTTTTCATTGTCATTTTGTCGTTTCCAATACTTTTTATCTATATTCCCTTCATGGATGATTCTCTATTCAATGGATATTTATTCTACAGATATGATGATATATGCAATATAAGAGTGTGCCACTGTCACATATAATAATATACGTAAGATAGAAAGCTTTTTTACTTTTCATTTGTTAATAAAATGAATTCTTTAAGATTGTAAATCTTAGCGAACATTAACCATCACATAATATGTGTTTTCTTTTTTCAACTGTATAATTGAAATTCTAAAAATAGGAAGATTAAAATTATGTAAATAAATAATTTGACATTAAATAATAACTGTTAAAATTATAAACTTTATTTTAAAATGATATGTATTAATATTATAAATTTTTTTTTATTTTTAAAAAATTTAACGAATAATTTATTTATGAATATTTAGTAATTTCTTTTAATTTTTGATAAAAAGACATAACATTATATATTTATAATTATATTTTTTGCAATCTTATAGTATAATTTCTTCACTTATATATTAATTTTTAGGTAGGATTAAACATCCATGAAACAATAATATGGAATCTGATTTAGGCAGGTAGAGTATTATCAGATATTTTAAATAGATTTAGCGCAAAATAAAAGTAAGTCAAATTGTAATATTAAATAAGATATAAACTTTATAATTTATTCATCAGTTTAATAATCATATCATCCATAGACTGATTAGTGCTGAAAGTTATTTACATATTCAAAAATATTTTTAAAATGTTAAACTAAAAATCTTATTGTTATTTCTTATTTTAATAGCAATATAATTTTAATTTTTTTTTAATTGAGTTAACTTCAGTTTTTAATTAAAATAATCCTGAACTATCCGTTATTTAATGATTAAATTTGATCCTAGAGAATAATACGTAGACTCTATTTTTAGACCAAAGGTAGCTTATCTTATCACGAAATATGTGCTTAAAAAAATAAAACAGCTGAATGTAAATAATATAGATCAAATATATAAACCTTAAGAATGATACTGATATAGAAAATGTGAAAATAACGGAAAGAATACTATTGAAAAAGAATCACTTTTTATGAACTAAAAATTTGTTTGAAGATGATCAAAATCTATTCTTAGTTTTTATTCTTTTCATTATCAACTGAATCTAAAGAAATTGTATTATTTTTTATTACGATAAATATTTTTGTTACTTTTTTATCTATAAATTTTTTTACAAGTATTGTTGTGTTTTTTATACTAGATTCTCTGAAAGTGTGATCATCTTGAAAGCTACTCGTGATTATATCAAAACAAGTATAGTATCATTTACATAGCACTTTTTATTCAATTTTAAGCCATAAGAATTTAGAATAAAAATATTCTTGAACTAGGTTTTGTTTGCACTTTATTATTTTGAATATTTTATATCTAATCTATAAAATAAATTTACTATTTACAGATATCTTATGTTTTTAAGTCAAATCCGTAATTTGAATTCAATTTATTCGAAATAAGTAACTTGTCCATGAAATAAAATAGTACATTTGATATTAAAATAAAAAGTTTATTATTTATACTTAATGATTCGTCACACTAAATCAAATGAAAAACAAGCCATCTAAAAATTAATACTTTTTATTTTTTTATGCATTTATATTAATTTTTTAAACGAAATTAAAAATCATTTATATTACTTCTTGGAATAACCATATTTTTAGCGATAAGTGCTTGTAAATAAATTTACACTCTGTAAGGATCAACTCGATAACTGATAGATATCTGTATACTTCGTCGATTCTGATTTCGTTAGCCTAATAAGGCGATTTCTGTGAAAGCCAATAATTAAAAAGTTCTTTGTAAATGCAACTATAACATTTTTCGCTTACTTAATATTAAACGACAAGTTTGTATCTTAATCAAATACATAAACTCTTAATTTTTGGTTTCAAAAAAATACAATAAAAATGTAAGGCCTTTGACTTTATACAACTTTTGATTTTCTTATATTATGTCTTCTCAGCTATGAAGCGATGTGCAGAAAGAAACTCGCGTAAGTCAATCAACCTGACTAAATTATTTCAACAAGTAAGAATAATTATTTAACAATTTTTTGAATTTGCTGCATCCTTTATCAAAATTTTATTTGTACATGTTGAGATAGATCATCTTAGATAATAAATAAGTTCTATTTTTCATTCAGTGGCAAATTTTTCTTTAAGTTAGTTATTATTAATTTTAATAATTTACAAAATGATATTACGTTTTTAATATAAATTTTCTAAAAAATAATATTAAGTATATGATTATACACTTATTGGCATTTGAAATGTATATTTACAGAATATTACTTTTGACACATTTGTCTTAATATTTTATAAATTATAAATTAAAAATTTGATTAGGATGTAATAATGTTATATTCTAAAATATGTAGTAAATTCATGAGAAAATGAGAAACAGATCATATTAAGAAGCTTCGTTTTTAAAATTTGACAGTTGCATTCTATTATGTTATTGATGGAAGGAAAATACTTTAGGTAGAAAAGTTCAAAAAGATCAGTAGATTTATATAGTATTTGTACTTTATCTCGTTCTTAGAATACGTGAATAACTTACTCTTTAAAAATAAATGTATATTCGGACAAGTAAGACGTTATCTGGAAATAGCAGTAAATTAATAGAAGCAATAAAAATGTAATTTATTTATTATAAATACAATATTTTGAAAATAATATTAATTTGTACCATAACAAAAAAAATTTTATACAAAACATTTGCAGCTGAAATTAAATTAATCTGATTGCAAAATTTTAATTTAGAAATTAAATTTTATGAATTTTGTGTATCAAGACAGATATAGAATGTAAAAATTAGATTTTTAACAATTTTATATAATTGACATATATCATTAAGTATATAAAATTAAATATCTAAATTTATATGATTAAGGATTATCTTCCGTACTCTTATCAATATATTCGATTATTAAATAAATTTTTAAAAACTTAAAATTGTCAACTTTTAAATCAACTAATATTTACAATTTAATTTAATATGTTGGTGTATGCAAATAGAATTTATACTTACAACATTATAAATTTTACTGTACAAGAACAAGATGAAAATCTTTCGTCATTAATGACTATTAAAAGTACTTAAAATATATTAGAGAAATAAATCCGTAGCATTCAAAGTTTCTATGAAAAATCTTATAATAAATTTGAATAAAAAAAATATTTTTTAATCATGTTTTTTAATTAGCATCTAAGTATCTTAAATATTTAGAAATGCACTTTTATTCTTTATTCATTAAAATTTAAAACTTATGTATGAATTTCTGTTCCTAAATATTACCAAATTGAGAAGTATTAAAACTTTTTGTTCAAATTAATATTAATTTAATCTATTGTATATGTTATTTCTTAAAAATTATTATTGGTTATTAAATTTAATTCATTTTAATGAATATTTTATTTTTACTACGTCATTTAACGATCATTACTTCTAATTATTACACACAAAATCCTGTAAAAAATTCTTATATTATTATTAAAATATTAAATAAATCTTCAATTTATACACCAACATAATTATGTAATAACAAATATTTTTCTAAAATTAATATCTTAAAATTTAATTTATTCTTTCAAACAGTCATTAGAGTATTATTTATATTTCTTTTTTTCTAAAAAAACTTCTTAAATTTTGAAAATATTTATAATAAAAAGTTATATCGTAAAATTTTTTTGATTGTTAAAACTTATCTGATGTAAGTTATATTATTATATGTTGACAAAGAAACATTTTTTCCAAATTACTATCTATAATAAATAATTATAAAAAACAGAAGAAAAAAACAATAGAAATATCAGTTGCTTTTCAAAAAACTATAGTATTATTAAATTACTTTAAATGTAATTATTATATTATATGTCAGATATGTTAAAAATAATAAAATATCAGACGAGTAAAATAGATATACAAAAAACTTTATCCTTCAAATTTTTTTTAGATAAATAAATTGATGTTTTATTAGAGCAATTGCAGTAGTAATATTCCATTAAAATTTAATCTTTCTTCTTTAGGTCATCTGATACTTAGTAATTTAAATGTTTACTTAGATTTATTATGCAAATTTACGATTTGAAAAATTCTTTCTAAGAACTTAAGTAATTTTTAAATCAATTATCTTTAAATTAATACAAGATTATAAGGAGCAATAGTAGTTTCTTTTCATATTAATAAAGTATAAATGTTGTATTAATCATTAAAGATTAATCAATTTTCCTAAATATAAATTAATGTCTATATTTTTTTTTTAAATCGTGTATTATTAATTTTGTCTATTCTCCTATATTTTCTTTTATTTTACTTCCATGATTTGATATTGCATAATAGTATTTAAATTTACCCGCTGTATTCATTTTTATTTTGTATATTTTATCCTCAGCTTTGAGTAATAGTCATAAGGAAAATATATAGTTCCGTATTTAGAGGTAAGTTTCAAAATAAAATAAGATAGTCAATATTAGTGTCATTATTTGTTTGTAAAACTTTATTGGCATTAAATACACGTAAACAATATATCTAAAATACATATAAAAATATATAGATAATAATGCACCTTATGATTAATATTTTTATTAATTAAAATTAGATTTTTTATTGTACTTATTACATAAATCTATCAATATGACGTTTTTATTTCTCTAAAAAAAATTATAAAATCATATTGGTATTTTAAGCTATTTATTATGGGTTGCTAATAAATATAACATCGTTTAAGTGATCTAAATATATAAAAATATTACGTATTAAAAAAATTCAATTACACGTTTTTATTATTACTAGTACGTTGTTGCAAGTGTATAATGTATTGTATCCTTAATGGTATTAGAAAAAACTATAGCAAAAATAAAAAAGTAAGAAGAAGAAAATTAGTTTCATAATAAAAATATCAAATTTACTCAATAATCTATATATAGAATATTTTATTCTCTATACAATTATAAAATAAAAATGAATACTATATTTAAATATAAAGCTGTTTTGTTTGATATTGAAAAAAAAATAATTTCAATTATAGCAAAAGGATTAGAAAGTAACTTTTCAATCAGGAGATTTCTAAAAAATTAATTATAATTGTTATCAGTTACTCATATTAGTAAACATCCATTTAAATATTTTTGAAAGAAGTTAACAGTAAGTGATACTCTGTAAAATTGTTTATAGATCTAATTGACTTTTCAAATAAAATATTCAAATACATAATCAATTTTATTTGCAAATAATTTTTATGTCGTTTAATTTTATTATAATGGCGTAACTATCTTTAATTTAAATTTATAATATATATTATTTTATTTAAACTAAGATATTCGGATTTGACTAAAATTTTTAATTTCAAACCTTTGATATACGCTGTATCTGTTTATGCACACATATAATTTTCTCTTTTCACCTTAGATTAATACATAGATAGATTGATAGATAGAGAGGGGGGGACTAAGCGATTAGCATCGGTGTTCGACGCTTATGCTCGATTGGAGCAGTAAAGATCTCCAAGTGTAGAAAGGGAAACCTCACGTTCGTAGAATAAAATAAAACTGAGTAGGACCTGATATTAGACTGATCAACTCCAGAGGACATTTTCACTGGCGCCGGTCCCTACGGCCGGCGTTAACATATCTCTCTCTCTCTCTCTTACGCCGCTGACACTCCACGCACTCACAAACCGGATACGGTCGTGTTTGAGTTCTGCAATTTCAGGAGTTTCAACTTTCTACATCTCTACTCTTCTCAACACGAGCATCAATGTAATTTACCAGGAAGAACGCTTGAGAGCGCTACAATGTCCACCAGACGTCTCCATCTTTTTACCATAAAATGATATAAACGCTTGTTGTAAATATACTTTTTGTATCTTGATATAATTTAAGATTAAAATTATATTATGCATGTTTATTGAATTAATTTTTAATAAAAAGTAGATAAAAAACTCATAAGAAAAAGCAATTCTTATCTTGTTCTACCTAAAGAAAATATTGAAACATATTGTGTCCTCACGTGCTCAAAATGTATTCAACAGTTGCATGAAAGCTCTTTTGGTATAAAAGATTCTTACCTAACTATGTACATATTATACATAAATACTACCAATAAAATAAGAACGAAGACGATCCATCATAAAACTGCACTCATTCAGATTCACCAAAGCAACCAAGCAAGAATAATTGTTGTATATTTACCTTTTGTGGTACATGAGAGTAGCTGCTATGTTTTTTATATAGTATAAAGTAAGAATAAACAATATTTAAGAACTTATAATATATAATAAATACATGCAAGCAATAAAGCTTTTTCAGAAATAAGATTATTTACAGATTACTTTTAATTTTTTGTTTTTTACAAATTTAATGATATAAAAACTTTATTGCTTTACCGAATCAGTTTTAAGAAATACAATTATATATGTATATATATATCTTAAATGAATAATCAAATAAAGAATAAATCTAAAATTAAAGTTAATCGTTAAATGAGATATTTTGTGTGTGGAAAGACACAAATTTTCATTCGTATTTTTCAAAAATTTCAAACTTTGATCTTAATTCATCCAGAGAAAAATTTAATATTATTTTTTTTCTAATATCATTAACTATATGCATAAAATATCATTGAACCATCTATGAATCTTCTTGAGATACAAATAATGATCTATCTAAGGTCTATAATAAAAAATACTTTATCGATTGACATAAATTAATGGACTATGGTAATAAAAGAAGTTTACAAAGTTTCATTTTTAAAGCAGAAGTCAAAATAAATTTGTATAATTATTAAGGATTAATTTGAAGGGTCAACTGAAATTTATCTTTAGTTCTAATATTATCGGAAAAGATGAATGCATGTAATACTATAAAAGATTCACAGCTGACTTGAATGCTCCTCTGTCCGTGTGTTTATATATGAGTATTTATTTCTTTATGTTGGAACATCGGGTACTAACATAATAAGGTTTTTTACTTCATCCTCTATTGGATTATAAGGATACTGATATAATTATATTAAATAATGATATGATTTGCTTCATGACTTTCATTTAATATTTTTTTAAAATTCGTTTATTTTAATTAAGTAAACTGTATAGCTTATATTCATGATTTATTCTCACATGCAATAATTAATGACCATTAATGATTATCATTTTATTAATTAAAATTAATTTGTTACTAAAAAAATTAGATAAAAAGAAATTTCCCTATTAAATATATCCTAGAAGTCATTAAAGGTATAAATAATATGATATATAATAACATCAATCATTTCTGAGCTTTTTTAATTAAGAACATCTATATCTTGTAATTATAAAAAGTTTTATTTTTTAGTCTAATTGAAAGTAATGTTTATTTATTATAATCTATAAATGCTTATGTATACAAGCAAACGTATCGTATTAAGTTTCAATTAAATTTTTTGTTATGTATGAAGTTGCTTTGTCAGTTGTTTGTTTACAACTTAGAATGACGAAGTTATTAGATGGATGAACTTGTGAGAAGTTGAAAGTAGTAAAACGAGTGTATCTATATATGTATATTAGAAGATCTCTTATAAGTAAAATTATTGTGCGTTATTAGAAAGACAGTTAGCAAAACAAGAAGTTGGAAATATCAAAGGCTAGTAGAATTTAAAAAAGGAAATGAAAAAATGAGTACAAAAAGCCGAAAGTGAAAACTAGACGAAAAAGAGCGATGATATATTGTCCGCCGATCTTTTATAAAGCCGTTATTTTTTACCCACAATTGTTTATCCCCAGATGACCCATGAATTGTTATTGAATTGTTTTTTTGGGATCGAATTATCGCGCATCACGGAATATGTCACCACCATATATAATATGTTAAATTAAACAAACCGTACAATCAAAATTTTTATCTAACATTCGCATATTTTATTAGAGATTATTATCTATTTTAAAACAAAATTGTTTTTTTAATTAAGTATTATAAATTTTGTTGAAATAAATATAGAATTTTAAAATAATTATATCAAATAATTTTCAACTGTTTTAATTATTTTGATAATTATTAATGATTTCTTTATAAATTAAATAATATTATTTTGTACGTTACGTATTGTTTTCTTAGTTTAAAATATGTCTTACGTAGTAAGTCTAATAACAAAATTATTAACAATATGAAAAACGAAAAAAATAATAATAAAAAAAAATTAATTAATCAAACTCTCATTAATTTAAAATAAGAGAATCATTATTAAGATGTCACGTTAGAAATTTTGAATTGCAAAAGTATTTTTTAATAAAATTATCAACACGTGAACAAAAAAATTAAAGAATTTTTTTAAGACTCGTAAACGTGATTCTTAAAATTTTAAAAACGAAATTTCTAATAAGATTTTAATAAATTTTTAAAAGTTGAAGAATTATAATTTAATTTATTAAAAGTGAAATTTCAAAGAGAGTAAAATAGAAATGAAAGTTATATATAGAAATAAGATGTAATATATGCAACAAAGTATTTGCGAGATTAGATTATGTTAAAAACTTTTTGTAACCCATGATGTGCAATGTAATTTTAATATTATCCAATATACTGCTACTGATATGAATTTGAGAATTTCAAACAATATTGAATAAGAAACTATTTTTTTCAACTATTGTTACAAAAATTATATAAAGTGAAAATTTTTAAGTTAATTAACATAATATAAAACACGTTCAAATTAAAAGACATACAGTAGTTTAGTTTCTTAATATATCATGTATCATTTTATGAGTTCAGAATACTTTTCACGGACTTTTTGGAAGAAAAAAAATAAAGAAATGGATTTTTATTTATTATGAATGCCGATCATGAAACTACGATGTTCTATGCGAAATCTATCTAATGAAAATGTGAAAACAAGAAGAAACAGTTTGTTGCTTCGAAATTATTATTGCGATTATTTTAAATCATTAATAATATAATTTTAAATTAATTTCTTCTGTATATACAAACAAGAATTTTTAATTGGTAAAAGAGGTAATATTGTAGAAATAAAAGAAATTTATTCAGTTTTAATTTAAGAATTTACAAAATAAGAGTCATAGTATCAAATTTAGCGATATTTTTTAGATTATATTGTCTTTACTATATATTTATATGTCATTATCACTTTTGAGCTTTTCAGTTATTTGATTGATTTTATATATGTACATTGAATAGTTGTAAAGACAAATACATATACAATACATGGTTTATATGATACAGATATTTATCTATTTAGACAGTATTATTTTATATTCACATAGATTAGAAGAGCATAAAAATTAAGTACATATGCAATTATTAATTTACTAATAAAAAGTAATAAAATTAGAGAATTATAAATGAGAATTCTTATACAAAACTAACCTAATTCTCTATAAGAAAATAAATAGTGCTAAAATATCACACTAGGAAATATTATTCAACCATTGATTCAAAACTTATGTTTTAAACTGAAAGTATTCTTTTTTCTTAAGAGCAATTACCGAATAAAAATACGTTTATAAAATTGGGCTGAATGTAAATGAAAGTGACTTTAAGAAAGTAGATATCGATGATTTTTTGGAAATCGAAATACATTCCCACATGATACGAAAGTATTTTCAAGATCAATATAAATTTCAAATTCCCAATATACGGGAAAAAATGCAGAAAGCAAAATTTTAGTATATAAATAACTTTAAAGAATTCATACTACGATTTTAATTTATATATGTTTTAAAAAACTATAATTAATACTGTTAAAAAATTAATTAAATAAAATGACGCATGATTATACAGTAATATAGTAGTAATTCTACTCAGAAAATATTCTTAAGAAGCTTTTTTCTGCAGATATAAAAGAAAACATTGTCGTATCGGATATTTTTATAACATAATTTAATGGAACTTTAATACTTTACTAATCTACTATTCATATAGGTAATGAGTGGAATATCGTTTTAAAATCTTTAAAAATTGTTACAGATAAACTGCGAATAAAACATTGTTCATTTGTAGGTATTAAAAGCTCTATTTTCTTAAATAGAGGCAACTCTTAACTTAAAATTACTAGGTTTCTCGCATAATGATTAACGGTATTCGTCTGCAATCTCCCCTATCCTTTTATTTATTAATTCTGTTCTAGATACAGTTCGTGAAGGCTAACTTTTAAATTTTTCAACCACGCTTCTTTTTGCATTGTAATTTATTTAATAGGAAGCAGAACGAACCACATAGGCACTTAATAAAACTGGTACTCACCATCGTCCACCTGCTATTTCCTACAGTTATTGGACTTTAATTCGCCCCTCTTTTTATTATTTTTTGTTCTTTTTATTGTTTTATTCTTCGTCGAACTATTCATAGAGTTTCAGGAGTAGGTGTAACCTGGGAGTGTTCTCGGCACAATCATATCTTAGGTATACGACTCACCTAGATGTAAACGTCAGACATTAAATAAGGTTTTATTACACGCTGATGCATACTGCTCTATAAAGAGTAGACTTTAATGAAAAGTATTCTTCAAATGAGATAACATTTAAAACAGATATATATCATTTACATGTGTGAAAGGTATCATTCACAATTCAATAGCCATTAAAACGCATTGAACTAGTGACTCAATGAACGAACGCTCAACCGATGACCTAGACGCTGAAGCTTTTATTAATTATAAGGCATTTTCTACAATTCTAGGTGAGAAGAATTTTGATTGTACAGCTATAAAAATAATTGGAATGCATTCTAATAAGAGAAAATAGGATAATTAAAATGTCCTTTTTCAATTTATATATGCATGTTTAGATTTCCAAAATGAAACGTAACCACAAGATGACAGATTATTGTAGAATTTTTACTCTGAGAATAAGAAATCGCAGAAGCTAAATCGATAAAGATTCTAAATTGTTGAAATGAGACTATTGAGCCGATGTACTGTTTTTGCAAGCATTTTTAAGTGTTTTCCAATTGTTTATATTAGATGCGATCGAACCAATGCATTATTACTGACACGAGCGTGAGTCGAATAATCATAATGTTTGCAAAATAATAATAAAATAATAATGATAGTAATAATGGAGTCGCCTAATGTGCTTTTATCTTTATGAGGAGCATAATATCGATATAATGCATACATCGAGTAGATTTTACATTCCTTTTGCTTCTGTAATCTTTGAAATTATGTCGTCCTAAACAAGATTAAAATAGCCAACCTATATTACTGAACTATCCTCTCAGAAATGATACGTTGTTATCCTTTAATTTTGCCCGTCGTGACAATCACGTACAAGTTAGTCAGTTGAGTATCGAAATGAAATGTATGCTTTTCGAGGCAGCCATCTCAAACAGCTTAATCGAATTACATTCGGCATTGACTTTTCGACTACTGAAAATTGTATCACGATAATCGAAAGAAATTGCGAGTTATTCTTCGATATCACTTTTTCAGAGATGCTAAAGCTTCAAAAATAGAGTTTTTCAATTATCAAAAATATATTCCCATTTCCCTTCAATTCCACTAAGGATTAAATGTCAGAGAAATTTTCCATAAATGTAAATTTCCCTTTGAAATACGAGATGCAAAGAGCTAAGCAATTTAAACTAATTTTGCTTAAAGGATAATTTAATTTTTCACGCATAAATGTGCAACTGGATTAAAAAGTTAAGATATATTGAACGGTCTAAAGTTTGAGAACTACTGAATATTAACAGTAGTGCTTTTATTAATCAGTGAGTTGAATGCTATTATGTAGTCTGAGTGGACTATAAGTATATTTAATTACCAAGGGCTGTACTGCTTTTATCTATTGCGTGAGCAGCGCTAAATAGACAAGTAATCATAAAACTAATGATTACAGAAGAGCTACGCTGCTAAGAGACGAAACAGAAATGGAAAGTTCTGGGCTATACTGAACGCCACGACAACAAACTTTTACCGCAGATTGAGATTCACCAGCTATGAGACGTACTACTTAGGATGAGTGGACTCCCTGGATAGCAGGCAAAGGTTAGATCTTGAGCTCAATGCATAGATAAGATTCGCACCTTCGCCCTGGTTAATTATGAATTGATTGTAATAATTTTTCCAAAATCAATAATACTATCAACAGAATATTATTATTTTAAGAATTGTATTACGATAGTAATGTGCAACATCTGATAAGTACTGAAATCGGACCACTAAATGAAGAACGTAGTTTTAATTTAGTGCTTATACCTAATTATTTATTCAATAAATTTCTTGTAACTGCTATTCATGTTTTTTTCTATTTAAATTTTATATTAAATTACATAAATTATGAATAATGGAAACATATTTGTTTTTGTTAAGTTGTAATTTACTTTTACGATTTTACTACTTTAATAATTCTTCTTTTTTTAACGTTATTAGTTAATTAGTTCATTATCAATATATTACATTACAAGATTAATTAGTACATTTGTTTTTTATTTAAACGCTTACACATCTAATATCACAATCTACGAATACACAGTTTTTTTGTACATTTTCGCTTCAATTTTATCAATTTTCCTTATATTTAACATTGTATTAATAATTTTTCTGAAAAAGGAAAAAACTTTAATACAGGTTAACGACATCTAAATAAAAAAATTTTTCACAGTGCGTAGTTTTTCTGAGATTTTGTCTTCTAATATTACTTCGCAAGGGAAGTACGTGACCTCCTTTCGTTATATATGCGGTGAAAACTACAAATCGACATTGGGACTCGTATATATACCTACGTATGCGGTTGCAAAACTTGAATCTATTCGGCACCGTAGAAAATTGGTTTTTTCTGTGAATGAATAGAGAACAAAATGAGAAAGAATAAGGATTTTTTCTTGATTTCTTATCGATGACCTAGTCTGATAACGTTAAATTCGCTAACGTTAACTATATTATTTATATATCATGTATTTTATAGTTTCTCTAACATAGTTTATAATTACAGTCAATTATGAGAATGCAAACCAATTAAATATCCTAACCATTAAAATTCAGTATGAATTCTTTAGATATTCTTCATAATTCTGAATTTACCTCTTTCTAATAATAAGTTGTAAAAAATTTTTTATATAATATAAATGGAATTTTGTGTTATTTTTGGGGGTAATATTGGTAATGATTTGAGCACAACCCATCTGCTTTTCTTCTCTTGAGTAACTGAAAAGTGCTTTGTCTTCATCTTTTTACCCAATCTTCCTCCAATCTTAGCTGCTATCACAACTCCAACGGCTGACTCTCCGAAGAAGCTAAATAAAGAATAGACTTGATGCACGGCAATTAATCTTTTACCCTTTTATACTTTTATTTTAATAATTACTACAATTAACTTTAAATTATGCATACGTTTATTTTAACTTAATCGAAAAATAATGATATTTTATTACATCAAATAATTGTAACAAATAAAAAAATAAAAAAATTATTTCAATTATATTGAGTTATATTAATTAATATTTGTATTTTTATTTTATATTTTTTCTATCAAATAAGGGTCTACTTTTATCATTTACATTTTTAATTGAAAAAGTTTGTAAATGCGATCTATTTTTATTAAAATATTACATTAATAAGAATACTTATACTGATTATGTTCAGATGATATTATTATTAGAATAGATCTTGCCTTGAATAGCTAAACTACAGAAATCATAAGTAAGTAATTATACACTTATAATAAATGATTTATTAATTTACATAATTAATAGAATTTGTGTCTTACTTAAAGTAGAGTTAACGGAATCGCTTTTAAAAATTTGTTTCAAAGACTTATTTTTTTAACTCAGTACCTGACGTTTTTTCAAATTGATTATTAATTTTTGCTGCAAAGTTACATTAAGTATTAAATTTAAACTTTTCAGTTACTACTCTAATGTATTGATTAAAATTATGAAATCGTGAAAAGTTTGTTCTTAATTATAAAATTAGCAATATATTTAAAAGAAACCTTTCCAATATATAAATAAATATTTATACTTAAGGTGCCTATTGGTATTTAAACTATCCAGTAAGAATTCAAAGAAGATATAGTTTTTTATATTTCTCAGCTACATATTTATGGAAAAAATTCATCGTTCATGTTATAAATAAAAAAGTATAAATAATTTTTAAATGGTAATCCTTTCAGCGTATCTTAAATAATTAAACTAGGAAAAATGCTTTCACATAATTACTTTATTGAGAAGTAAAAATTGATATTTTTCTAAAGGAGCGGTTTCTATTTTCACAAGAACAATAAATACAGTAAATGCAAATGTCTTCTTTTCCATAATTTATAATTGAATTATAATTGAATTTATTTCAAATCGTGAATTGATCATTGACTTGGATTTCTGAAAATTCTTCTTTCGTTCGTCACTACCTTTTATATTTCTAGTAATACTTCGTTCGATCCCTTCGATTTGTAATTAAAGGTAATATTATTTACTTAAAGCAAATATTTTTTATCAATTCCTCAAAAACTTAAAAAGTTTTTTTATTTCGTTGTATTTTGAATATATTAATAATTGTAAATACGATTTCGTGACGTTGAAAATTGATTTTCAAACTATTACAAACACTCAACTGCAAAAATGTTAAAACATAAATAACTCTCCTCTTCATCTAAATTCTTCTCAATACTATAGATCATCTAACTAAGAAAAATTGCATCCTATCTATTATCATTAAAATTTCTCGTACATGGAAAAACTAAAATTTTTTTATTTTTTCAATCAGCGATATTTCTACGTATTAAATTAAATATGAGATTAGAGTAAATAATTGTAGTTGCATTATAATTATAGATTTTCATTACTTAGACTGTAATAAATTTGATTATTTTAGATTTACGTCAGCTTTTTCAACGTCACTCGAATATAGACCTTCATAAGGAATGATATAAAGTTTTTGGAATTAAAAATATTTCCTGTCTGAAAATGAACCCAGGTTAATAAGATAATTGTTTCGATAAATATTATAGTATTAATCAATGTTAGACATTAATAATCGAGTTCATGTGTAATAATCGCTAAAATAATTTAATTCATTTTTTTTAGAAATAACAGTGTACTATCTGAAATAAAGATTCTTACTTCATCACTGTAAATTTCTATCAATCTACAATTTGCAAATAGAAATTATCTTTTTTTGAAATCGATAATTTCATTGACAAGCTTAATCAGTTAATCACAAGTGAATTTCACATTCAAATTACATAAAATTTACATAAATTAAAATTTAATTAATGAATGATGATAAAAAATAAAAATGACTTTTTTTATTATAAATTTTTTTTTTAACATTTAGTTTTCCTTATTTGCACATAAAATATAATATAAAAAACTGGAAATATATTTAGCGATTCAAAAATTATTCTATTTTAAAAATTACTTGTGCAGTTTTGAATTTTTTAATTCTATTATCTAATTAAATTATCAACAAATGACTTTTTTCTATTAAAACGAATATAAATGACGGAAATAAATTAAAAGATTTTATATAATTCACAATTTTTACGTCTTTTGTTATTTAAAAACGGTTATTAAAAAATATTACCTAAAATTATTGCTTATATATCTAAGTTATATATTATAAATCTTATTAAAATCGATTTAACAAAATTCATTTCGTAGAAAATTGGAACGGGGCAAATTTTTTTATACCCCATAACCTTCAAACTGTTTTAATCTATTGGATCAGGAATATATTTTTTATAGGCAATGCTTTTTTGAAGATTTTATTTTAATTTAAAAATAATAATTCAATGTAAAAATTTCAAGATTTTCAATTTTTTACCATTACTTTGTAGTACAAGAACTACACAGATGTAGTTCCGTAATAACTTCTTTTTTTTCATTGATCTTTCGTGACGATTTAAATGATGAGAGCGACTCTTACACGTCACTCAACTAATTTTACTCGCGTTGTATTAGATTCTTCACAAATATTTTAACAGCAGAATTCAATATTAAAGACCATTAAGTTTATGATTTTTATAATATTGAAAAATGTAATCATTGCAATTGCGACATTATATTATTTCTTATTATTCGTGACTATGACGAATAACCTTTTAAAGTTTTACTAACGATTATTTACTATATTTTATACAGTTGTTTTAAAACTTTCATTACTATTCTGTTTTACTCTTGCCAGCAATTATCGAGTAGTTTTACATTCGCTGAATCCAGATAAATAAATTCAGTAATATTGAAAATTTCAATCATAAGAATTTATTAAACATTGATTATTATTATCTTTATATTTTTTCACGTATACCATAAGTCAACTCCAGGTAGACATTTTTCTTGTTGCGATTTATTTATCGATGAAAATCTTGTGATATAATGTAGAATAAACATCATTTTCTGTATTTTCAACTAACTCGTAATCTTTTTTATTGTCGAATCATAAAAAATTGTTAATTCATCATTTTTTAAATATTTTTAGCAACTCTTTTTTCATGTGGAAAATTTTATTTTCATAATTATATTAAACTTAAAATTTTTTCCAAACTTATTTTAAAAACTTACTTCCAAAACTTATTTTTTTTCAAATAAGTATGAAAGCTGTATATAATTTATTTAGAAGCTTTAATAAATAATATAACGCTGTAATTATCTAAAAATAAAGAAAGTCAACATAGTGAGATACGCTTAACGGTATACTGCAGTGTAATAATTACGGCTCCGACTCAAAAATTTTTTTTTAAATTGAGTAAATAGTGTACGCGGGACTAGTATAAGTTTTTACACATGTTAAGATAATTGAAATATTGTACATCCGTCGTCGCTCGTACATACGTAATATATACTTTCCAGTGAACGTAGAAATAAGTCTTAGACGATGACACTTTTTAGCCTTCTTATCATATCTTTTACACTAGAAGTAACAGTTTCATTTTTTCAACTCAGTTTTATATGCTGAAATTTTTTAAATTAGACAAAACTGTGCTCGACTCTTCCACTACTCCTTTGAAGCTGCTGCGTAATTCTCAGTAAAAATATAACAAATATTCACAGGTAGTACTGATTTCGTATTTGTTGCAATAAGAATTCCATTAAAATTACTTCAACTTATATATGTATTTTCATAAACAAAAAAATTTACTGGAATCCATTGATAAAAAGAATATCAGTTGCTTACTTATGAATAAAAAAATGGTTGTAAATATATTGCTCTATGTGCGATTACATATATGAATATATCAACAAAACATTGCATAATAATTTGTATGCAGAATGTAAGAGATGATGATAAGACAGAAACGTAATCAGAATAGAGAATAAGAACGATAAGAATTAACAAGTAACACAGAGATAGATAGATATAAAGATAGATAGGTAGATAAATATATAGATAGATAAATAAATAGAGAATGAGAGAATTTACAAAAAACGTATTTTAACTTAGTTTCAAATATATAGAGTTTATGATGATCAATTAAAAACAGGAAAGAGAAATTTCTTTCATGAAAGTTAATATGATAATGCATATAAATCATTAATGCAGTTAGTAGTTATTTATTTTACAAATAAATATACAACAATCAAATAATTATAAATAACTAGTAGCGAGTAAATAAAATATATCATGCATATAAATATATATTTCTATATAGACTAGATTTTCAATTAAATAAATGAATAAATACTCAATATACGACATGTGTACTTCCATGTTTTGTTTAAATTAATTATAAATTAACTTTTCACTTACCTCTTATATTCTCCTTTACATTAATATTATTATCATTATCATCATTATTTTTTTTTCAATTCTTATTATATATTACATAATATAATTGAACAATCACCTTTACCTACCAAATCAGCTTATACCATATATTAGCACTAAACTCACATATATTGCGTTACAATAGCAAATACTTTTTCACAGATTTCTTTATTACTTTTTGATACTTGCATATATACATAATGTAGCAAAAGGAAACTATCAAAAATATAAAAAATCAGATATAAATTATTTTTAATATATTTTTCTTATTCTGACTGATAAACTTTCGTATATATATATATAGATTATCTGGTACACTAAAAATGTTTAAATAATAATTAATTGAAAAGTATAATCAAATACTTTATGTTGCTTGGAGAAATATTTATTTTATCTCTTCATTATTCAAAGAATTTCATTGTAGATACTATATTAAGTAATTAATTTTTATAATAAAATACTTGTTATATTAATTCTATTGTATTAAATTATAATAAATTATATTGTATGGTTACAATTATATTCCATAAAGTATATGTATAAATTTAAAATAAAATTTGAAAATAAATTTATATTTTTCAAGATTTTTGCATAGTAACACAAATCTCTCAATATTCAAAGATATAATGTCACTAAAATGTTTCGGTTAGTTTCAAAGTATATACAATATCGGTATGTATAAGAATTTAATAATAAGAAATGAGAAAAATATTAAAACAATTAAATTTGATTATTTTTATTTTTCATTATATCTACTCTAAATAAATATTCACTATTTTTGTCCTTGTATTTATAGTATTTCTCTCTCTCTCTCTCTTTTGCTTTCTTTCTAGCTAGTCATTCTCCTGTTCATCATTTTTTAGTTAGATTTACTTGAACTTACTTTTTTAGTTCATAAACTTCTCTGGATTAGGTCAGTTTCCTCCTTCCGACTGGGGAGATAAATATTAAAGATGAGGTCAAGTAAACAGGTTGCAAGTGGAACAATTTATCGTATAAGTCGGCTGAGATGAAAAAAGTTTTATCGTAGAAAAAATATCGCATCTCGCAAAGTATACTGAATAACTTGTCCATAAAATAAATGGTAATCAATTAACGCGTAAAAAAATATTTGATTTTTCTCTCAATTATTATAATGATATAAATTAAAATTTTTATTATATATTTTAATAATAATGATTATTTTCAAAATTCTCAATATGAACTTTTCCCGTATTAATATATATTCAATAAATTTACGTAGGCGAAAAAAAAATTAAAGAAAAACCATTTATTTATGAATAAATTTTGTAGCTAAAAAATAATTAATATAAATTATTATTTTATAATAGTAATAATAATTACTTAAACATGTATTTTTATATACTACTTAAAAATATTATTAAATCTTTACATTACTTAAAGTAGCATAACAAACATATGATTTTTAAAAATTGAAAAATTTTATTTGATTAAACAAAACTTGAAATGATATAAATAAGTGCAAATATATATATTATTATAGATTTATTCAATATTTCAAGAAGTGCTGCTAATCTCAACACTTTATTATAAAATATAACTTTAATTGTATTTTCTCTTTAATTAAACGCTCTGTAGAAACAATAGATTACTGTTATTCTCCATTATAATGTATGAAATAATTTACATTCATTTTTCATAGCGAACCAATTGAAAATCAGTTAAGTACTGGATAATATTAAAAAAAACGTCTTTTACAGTATTATATTTTTTTAAGAGACAAAAATTTCTTTAACAAAGCTTAAACATGTTTAAAGAAAAAAATTATCGTTTTTACAAAGTTTTCTTATCAAAAAATTTTTAAACTTGAAAGAAATTTAGAACATTATCTTCAACATCATAGACATTTGTAAACTTTGTAACTGAGATAATTACATTAGAATTTTTCATTTGCCATATTATATTTTAGTTCAACTATAATAATATTTAGTAATTTTTAAATAATTATTTATATTTATAATGTTTAGCAAGTATAAAATATAATCTTTTAATTAGTGAAATTCCATAAAAAGTATTTTATTTTTTTTTGTTTTTTTAAAAAATATAAGAAAATTTTTTAACTTTATTTCTTTCCTTTTCTATTATTCATTTTTAAATATATAAAACCATCGTAGAACATGCATTTCCTATAAACACGACCATTAGCAACAATTCTATCAAAGCTCCAGACCTAATTTCTTCCGTGTTAATCCTTCGTCTGTCCAGAAAAGTCTTATTTGATCATTAACTGCTACTGGAAGTCTAAGAGAAATTATATTTACGTGATTAAGCAGCCCACAATTTATCAGCTTGCATTCTTATGCTCTACCTTCGTTTTTAAATTATGTGTAAATTCTGTATTTAAAGAAGTGTCATAGAAATCCGCTGCAATAGTGATCATTGCAATAAGTTATCAGCATTCGGTTAGTGTTATGATGGGGCATTGTGTGTATCATATTAGTATAACACTAGGAGAATACTTTTAATAGCTGTGTGAGTTATTACAAATATATACCAAGAAAATCTGTTTGGAAGAGCCCTGTTTCGGGATTTTAGCTTCTTATTCTGAAAAAACATTAATTAAACATTAAATCCTTCATAATTTTACTACCTTTTTACGTTCTTATCATTCACTTCGAAAAGTCTTTTTAGTAGGATCTCTTTCATACTTCAAATAGTTCCATCTATTGAAGAGTCTCATTAAACGGTTCCTCATTAACTCGTACATTTGCGTCAAGCTAAGTACACTTCCACAACATATACCTATTATCGATCCAACAAGTGACGTATCACAGTAGTAACTCATTAAAAGGGAATATTACCATTATTTAAATCATAGTTCTTATATTTAGCACTCCTTTTTAAATATGTAAACATAACCTATAAAAATCGTTTTTATATCTTTGCAATTGATGAAAGAGAAATAAGAATAAATTTTTCGTTCTTAAGACAATTGGAATTCTTTTTTATGAAATGCGAAGCTTAAACATTTTTCTTACTCTAATTTAGTGTGCATTTTCTATGTGTTAAGTTTATAATTTTGTGTCGAATAAATATTTTAATCTAACATTATTTTTTTAAATTATTTTAATAATACTTTTGTTTCTAATTAACCATGTTTTATTTTTCCAAAAGTTTAATTTTCAGCTCTATTGATTCCGAATACAATGGTTTATAAAAAAATTAATTAATATTAAAATCTTAAAAAGGTAGTTCATACATGATATTATATCTAACTATAAATCAATACGATAAATTGGTATGATAAGGAGTGAAAATATAAAGTATTAAATTCTTATTTATGATAAATTTTTCGTTAAGATAAGTAAATCTGATTATTGTTTTGAAACCAATAAATATTGTTGCATATAATAAAAGAAATTAAAAAATTTTTTTATTTCTTCCAATATTCTTTCGGTTGCATTTTTTCATTACGGTGACTAAATAATTATTATAAATTATACACTCTTAGAATAATGATCTATCTATATATTTTTCTTATATTTTCTTGAATAAATGTATTTAAATTATTAAAAGAATTAAAATTAAAAAGTTTATTTTAAAAGTATAATATTATACAATATTAAATTTAAAATATTTTCATAATTCTCATTTATACCAAGAAAATTTATACTTATGAATAATAAGTTTAAAATACAATAATACAAAGAATATTTTTTATTTTTATTAAATTTTTGCCAATTTTGTTTTCATAAAATTAATCGAAATTAACTTATTATTTTTAGTTAACATATTATTTATTACTTTTTTTCGTCCTCTATCATTAGGGATATTTAGTTTATAATCATAAAATATTATCTATATTGATTTTTAATGTTAATAATTTAATACGTAATCAGTAATTTTTTTAGAGTATTAAAATTTATGTTTTAATTAGTTTAGATTTAAAAAGTAAATCAGCATGAAATAACATGCTGATTTTTAAAAAAATTAATAATTATAAAATATATTTTCTAAAATAGTATATATTCACAAAAAGATATAACATTTGGCACATATATAATAAAATTTTTAAATAACCTGTGATATATAATCAAAGCTCGTTAATTCTGTCATTAAGAACTAGATGATGTTTTTCAAGCTATACTCAAGATTCGACTCTCGAAAGTAAGAATTTGCCACAAAATTTTTGCTCTATAATCAAATTTAATATTAATATATGTAGAAATTACGTTTCATAACAAGATATTTTCATTTTTTAATCACATGAAACCTTTTTATTAATTGCTTTATTTTCACGCTAATATATTGCATTAAATTAAATATATCTTATTAATATTTAAAAAAGAAATAAGGTTAAATTATCTTAATTTCAGATATTTTTTTATTTTAAAAACCATGCACTTATCAATTGAATTACCTAATTTAAATTAATATTAACACATATATTACGTTTATATATATATATATATATATCTTTATAAAAAGTCGAATAAAAATTGCGTGTTAATCTGTGTAATTACGTTTTACAATATGGTAATAATTGTACAAATAAAATGCATAATTTTATAACATGATAAGATTTGCATTAATTAAGATAATAATGTTATAAGATAAAGATCAAGAATAAAAATTCTATGGAAATGAATGTATCAAATTTAAAAAAACTTATGAAAAAATGTATAATAGCTTATTAATTAACATAGCTGTCGAACAAGATTATTGATCTATTCTTAAAATATGGAAGAAATAGTATTTACTAATATATTATCAGTTTCAAGGAAAATTCAACGTTACTCAACGAAAATGAAAAGGATCTAAGAAACTACATATTTTAAATTCGTGGAGTCCTATTTAGAGAAATAGATTTTTTACTCTGCTCGTAAAATAAAGCCAAAATTTTTTCATGAATGTTAAAGAATTAAAAGCTAATGAAATTTTTCCTGGCAACAGCGAATGCTTCAGGTACTGCAAACATTATTATAGAAGAGTCTCTTTCAAAATTAACTGGCTCCATGGTGACATACTCTAGGGTTTTGCTTAACTCTGTGTAATTATCATTGCACTTTAATTCTCAAAATGGCTATTTTAGCAACGAAGCTTCTACATTGTGGAAAAAATATATGAATTAATTGACTTCCATGTGAACTGTATACGATTAAGACACGTATTCACTAGAGTAAGTTATTTTATATTTGTAATGTTACATAAGAAGAATAAATTAAAAATAAATAGTATTTAAAATAATTATGAACCATTTTTTACTTTAGATGTCTTTTTTATAAGTTTTTTATTAGTTCTTCAAAAAGTTAATATTTCGTAGTTTCGCATTAATGATTACTTTGAGAATATAAAGTCAAAATCTAAAAAAATTTTGAACTAATCTTTTCATAGTTTGCCTTAGACCATTAAGTAATAATTTTTTTGTAATATTTTGTAAAAGCTTTATACTTCTTCAATAAATTATTTTTTAGCTGAAAATTTTAATATCATTTAGACATTATATCTTATAATTTACATAATTTTGATCAAGTTATTTATTGCAAGTTTCTAGAATTGTTAATGAATTTAGTACTTATGTATATGTAGGCTTATACTCTTTTTCCCAAATACAACTGTGTTTGAGAAAATTTTTAATATTATATTTTAAGAAACGTTATCGTTATTATTATTATGATTATTATTGTTGTTGTTGTTATTTTTGCTGTTGGTATGATTATTAAAATTTTATTTAAAGAATTTATGTGATATATTGAAATGAATAAAGTTTATATCATCTTTATCAAAAATAAGTATTTTTTTACAAATATAAAATATATATTTAATTAAAATAATAATTTAAACTGTGTATTGTTTCTTTATATAAATATTTAAGGCATATTTACTAAAATATTCTGTACTGAAAAATAATGTTTTATCATTTATGTATTTGCGCAGAATATTACTTATATTAATAAAGTAAAATTAAATCATAATTTAATTGACGAAGTCATTCAAATAATAATATAGATGTGCGCTTATTTTAAATATTATTATTTCTCAAGTAAGTTTTAAAAAAATGAAATATTAAAAAGATAACGTTAACTATTAATAACATTGAAATAACGTATTACTAATAAAATTTTAGCAAAATATTTGTCAGAAAATAAATTTAATAATAAATAAATAAAATTTTTCGTCAATGAATATTTTAGAATTTATATGGGTAATAGAATTAAAATTTGTGTATTATCTTTGCCGGGAAATTCAATATAATTTTAATAGATATTTTCTACGTGTAAAATTGAATTTGAAAATCAATCTAAGATTTACATGTATTTTAAATAATATATGATTAATAATAACAATATGAATAAACATATGATTGCAAAGATTGAAAAAATATATAAAAATAAATATTTCTTAAAGTTTTCTTTTAGTTGATTTCACTAATTTTCATAAGATAATGAATACCATAAGAAATAAAATGTACAGGACGCATCTAATTTTTTTATTAAAGAAGTTTACGCTTTTAATGGAACATATAATTTGTGTGTGTGTGTGTGCGCGCGTGTGTGTGTGTACATAAGTATAATATAAATTGATAAATGAGTTAATTTATAAAGAAATTGTTTAAGTTTGGAGCAAAATTCAGCTTCGCGACAATAAAAAGGTTAATATTAAACTCCAACTTATCTCTCACCGTCTATAAAGCATGCGATCGTATAATTTTAAAGATGAAAAGGGGAAAAGGGAGGCACTCGACCGTATTTATTGGCTCCATTGCATAATCGATGTAAATTTACGAGGGACTGATAAGAGATACAGCAGTTTTACGTAATTACCGGTCACAGAGCGTATCAAGCAAATCGTGGGGATCGGTTCTGGCGTCGGTGATATAAGCACTATCTCGATACGAATAAATCATAAAAGCTTATTCATAGATCGGTCACTAAATGCAAGATTATTCAGTAACGCGATTATTTCTAGAGATAATAATCAATTTTTTTATGCTGAGAATTTTTCATTGTAACTGAAAACTTTTTAAATTGAATTTTCTCAATACTAGCATTCATATTATTGCATTAGACTACGTGTATTTTGAACAAAGTTAGTAGTATTAGTTTGCAGCTCCATTATTTCATTATTTCATTTATGAATACCAGAATTGAATGTTATTGTTTTTTGGCCAATGAAAATGTACAGAAAGTGATTTCATATTGTATTTAAAATTTTTGCTTAATAGCCAGATTTTTTCATAAAATAACTATAAAATAAACGAATAAATCATATGATAAATCAATTATATAATACAAAAATTATAAAAAGTATTTAGGATTACTGTTTTTTTAATTTATGAATGTTACAAGAATTATTGCTCACCATTAGATGATAATGTAATAATAAATTTTCATTTCATTCTCTATTTATGAATATATTAAATCACATAATAAATTCTACGATTGTCTAATTTATTTATAAAATATAATGGATCGATGTGAAACCGTAAATATAAAATATAACTTTGAAATTAACATGTATAAATATGATTATAAGATTATTAACGCAGCACTCATAAGTATCGCCTGAGCAAAAGAATATAAAATATATGTAATCGAATTTCATTTTTTTTAAATAAATATGTTTATTCAAACCAATATTGTAGGGTGTATTTGCTAGATAGTATTAATTTCAGTTACTTTTTTTTATGGCTGCAATTCATCAGATTTTATTTCTTTGAAATATTAAAAAATGTATTCTGTCTCCTATAAAATATTTCCTTTTTAATCAGCCAAATTATCTTAATTATTAATACTATTTAATGTAAATGTTCATAATACTGCATGAAAAATATATCGTCTACTTAGCATTTTAGATAAATAAAAAAAATATTTATTAAAATTGATTTTCTTTGCGAATGGCAAATTAAGGATGTGTTTTTTGCGGATGAAATAATTTATTGAACTATATGTAGAAGCCCACTTGTTCTATTATTCAAATAGCTGTACCTCTTCTTTACTCGCGTACTATTAATCAATAACAGTTAATTTAATCTCTTTTATATTTCTTTATTGCTGATGCAATGTCTTATTCTTTTTTCTGAAATATGCACCCACCTATATTACGATTAAATTTTTAATTATAAAATGCTTTTATTTTAAAAGATCTCCAAAAATTTTCAAATATTACGTTTTCGTTAATTTTTTACACCAGAGCTTTAATCATATTCATCATTTTTATTCAGTTAAATATTTCGAATTTCAAATCATAAATTTAATAATATTCATTTATTTGTATTATACAGTTTCTTTATTTAATAATAATATATGTAGACATATAATAATATGTATTAACTGTTTTTTGAATACTTTAAAAATGAAATTTATAAATTTAGTTTTAAGTTTTTTTTTTAAGTCTCTACTTACTTAAACAATATTACTTTAAAAAAAAATATAATATATATTATCTATATATCTAATATATAATAATCTTATTTTATTACACTGTATTAAAAATTTTTACTAATCTAATATTAAGAAAATTATTTGACAATACATATAGAATTATTATTCATAGTATATACTTTTAATGCTATATTCGGCTTGAAGGCTATATATTATATATTAAGAAAAATTATAAATTTAAAAAATTTAATTATTTTTTATGTATTTATTTATTTTTATTTCTATTTAATTATAACATTTTTTTAAATATTTGTAAAAGACCTTTTGTTTTTATAAATAAATCATAATAAATAATTAATGAAAAATATATAACCGGAAGTATTTTAGAAGAATAAGAGATACGAAAATAAAGGATATCATATAACAAAGCTACTGTAAACTGGTTAAGGTTACTTAACTTTAAGTTTACTGTAAACTAATAAAGTTTGTAAAATTCTTTAAAAATAGTAAAAATTAAATGAATAATATAGATGATAAAAAGAATTCATTCTTAATTTTCTATATTTATTTGATAACTATGTGTGCGTGTGTATATAAGAGAGAGAGAGAGAGAGAGAGAGAGTAAAGTTCAGTTAAATTTTCTGTGCAATCCTCTTTTGTTGCTGCTTCGTAGCCAGTTACTGTTTCTCGCTAGACTACCAAATAAAGTCTCTTCTCTAAATAATGAATCAAAACTCTGATAAAAAAACGAATATCGAATTCCGGTCTCTGATTCCTGAACGTTGGATTTCTTCTCTGAATACCAAAGTTCAAATTTCTCTTCTCTGAATAACCAATACTAATCCTTGAATTCTTATTCTTAAAATTTCTATTATTTATTGATTCTCTTATGAACTTCTATTTATTGATGAGGCTGCTCAATTTAACTTTCTCGTTTTTACTTCTCAATTTTACTTCCGAATTAATCGGTAACCAACAAACTGTTATTTATTCTCAAATTTAGTGTTTCTTATCACTTAATTTAAAGTGTTTGTCAAGAAAATGCAGAACAAATAACGCTTATCTTTTTTTATTATATAACATAATATTCTGTATTGTTATACTATTTAATTTCTATAATATCATACATAAGTTTTAGATAAAGTTAACTTTATAAAAACTATGTTTAGAAAATATTGTTAGACATAAGTTAAAAATATTTACATTGAAGTCACATATTTCACTATATTATTAATATTTCTGTTAGTATTTCTAATTACAGACGAAGGGGAATGCATCTAAAGTAATTGTATTTTCATTTTAAATTACTTTCAAATTGTACTATTATAATATATTATTTTATAGTAATAAAACTGCACGTAAAATTAATAAGGCTTGACTATAATACTTTTATTTGATTTTAGAAAAAATTATTTTTATACAATATAATAACTTCATTGCAGTTTACTCAATACATGTAATTATTTATTTTCTAGGAAGAAATTTTTATGTAAATAATTTTATTTTATCATAATACTTTAGTAAATTAAAATAATAACAAATGTAAGCAATTTTTTATTTAATTTTATATATGATTAGATTTTGGTTTTTATGTTTTTTATTATAATTATACTTTAAATTTAAATCAATTTCTTCCAATATTAAAAATAATACAGTAAAAATATTAAATAAGTAAAAATAGTAAATTATAAAATTGTAAAAGAGTAAAACAGTAAAAATATAAAATTGAATGCTTTTCTTTTTACACATATCAAAATTATATCATGTATATCAAAATTAAGCTGTAAGTAATTTTTATTAGTTATTATTAAGCTTCTCGTTTGAGTATTATGTTACTTATAATAGATAAATTTACAAATTTTTTGATACGATTTCAACGGTTAATTAGAAATATATAGATATCAAAGGTTTTAAATGAAATTGATTAAATATTATAAAAATATATATTGAAAAATACAGCTATATAAGATAATTAAATTTAATTTATTTAACATTTTTTGGTGGAACCTATATTTTTTAAACATTTTTGCTTTTATAATCTTTTGGTCTCAAATAATTAGGTTGATCAAATGATTTATTATTTACTCAAATAAAAAATTTAATTTTAAGCTTTATTAACATAAAATAAATTTTAAACATGTGATTTATGTACAAGCAAGAATTCAAAAAATTGTAATACGAAAAATTTAATTGAAGTGGTATATATCCTATTAAAATTAAGTTGACTACTTAGTGTAAAAATTTAGCTTAAATTACCTTTTGGATCTGTAAATTTAAGCCATTTATTTCGGTTTTTATTTTTTCCATAAGATTTTTATATAAATTTTTTTCATTTTTCTAACATTTATTACGTACTTTTTCTGCATATTTATAATAATTTATACATATATATATATTGAATAATTGTGGTTATTTAAACCCACTAAAAATAAATTTATTATAAAAGAATAAAATTTATATTATTCAGAGCTCTATTTCAATGATTTTTGGTATTTTTATAAATTTCAAATAAGCTTTTGAATGACTATAAAGTTCTCTTCTATTCGTGTTTTACATATTCAATTTCAAAGAGACTATATAATCACTAATGTACCTCATATAGTCAATTATTTTATCTATATTATATATTTATTTAATTAATTATTAGAATTACGAGAGAAAAGTTGAAATTAAAAAAAAAATAAATAAATAAATAAAATGGAAGATTTCAAAAATGCGGAAGCTTTCTATATCTGTTGTATGAATGGGGTTGAAATTCTTATTCAACCTTGATGTGCAGGTGTATATTTTATTCTATTTTATACATGTATATACATTTTATTATATTCTATGTGTGCATAAGTATATAATTTTATAGTCAAGTTGGAGGAAAGGACAATTACATTAGAAAGTAACAAATTCATGAAATTTACGGTCGATTTCATCGATGACAACTACTTAAGAAAGTAAATACAATAATGTTGTGTCATGAATATATAATTTCAGTTATATATAATTCCTCGCTTCTTTTTATTTTCTTTTTAATATTTAAATAAATTTTTTAATTACAATTTACAATATACTATGTATTATTATTCTAAAAGAAATGCAATAATTTCCATGTGTTCAATTTTCAATGAACGTAATACTGTATTCATATTATTTTATAATGATCTATTGTATAATTTCATTCGTTACGTCAATCATCTTATATTTAATTTATCATCAATATTTTATTAATTCATTTACGTTTTTGAAAAGCTTTGAACTTATTGCTAAATTTAAAAAAATTTTTGGTTAATATATTTTTTGGTTTTTATATTTGGTGATTATACAAAAAAGTTCTTAATACTTAATAAAGTGGCTCAAACGTAGTTTTATAATAAATCTTATAAGTAAAAAAATATTTTTTATGTATATAATCATAGAAATGTTAAATTTTCATGTTGAAATATTTATAAATTTATAAAATTAGAGATGAAACTAATACAATCAAATTTCTTTCTTCAGGTATGAAAAAATATTAGGAACAGAAATTTGATGAATTATGTAAATAAATACATATAGACAGTACAAAAGTAGTTCACGAATAGATTCATCGAAATCACGAATACGTGGCGAGACGTAAAGCGGGGTAAGTACTTATCATTAAAAACTGATCGTACTTGACTTATACTATTTATATGTTTTTTACTAAAATATTTCCTGATGATGATAAAATGTAGATTAAAGAACATTTAAAAATCTTGGTAATTTACTTTCTTAAAGGATTGGAAAATTTATTATGATAAATAATCCTGAACTTGTCTATTTATTTTCTGAACGTACAATTTTTTTTGCAATATGTGACAGAAATTAATGTAATAAAGAATATTTGTGAATAAATAAGACAATAAAATATATTTATTTAATAAATAAATAATTATGTTAATTGCAGTCATATAAGAGCATTTCTATAACTACTACACGAGATAATACAATCAGTTTGCAATCCTTTTTCTAGGTTACATCCTACACATTACTATACTCTAATATAGTATTATTTTTTATGTAATATAATATAATATATTATTTTATAAATCGATGAGTTCAAGAATATCGTTATTTTAAAATAAGACTTATAATAATACATGAAAGCCGAGATGTTATCCCTGGGTTTTTGTAATAATGTTTTTGTTGTAAGGTTTCTTTATATTATCTTCGAACACCTAGAAAATCTTTTAATTTAAAAATGTAAATATTTGAATATATTACTTATTTTTTAATTATATTATTATATTTTTATTCCTGGAGTCATAATTTTTATTTTTTATAATTTTTGGAATTCTTAATTTTAGAATGAAATTTATATAAATGTTCTTTAATTGATTACTTCTGATTATAAGATTTACACGCGCGCGCACACACAAAAATACAGACACACACATAGAGATAATAAAATAAATATTCATATACTTATTCTAATTCAATACATTATGTTAATTTAAAAAGTTCACCCTCGTTCTAATGTTATCTTCTCTTTTTATATTCTATTTCCATTGTTGTACTAAAGTCTTCCTCCTTCGTTTTTCTTATTTTATTGCCTTCTTCAAGTAAAGTTATTGTAGGAATAAAAGTATACGAGCAAGCATCACTTTCAGTATCTTGTTATATCTATTTCTCTTCTTTCAATCTATCCGAACAATGTTTAATGATTCAGAAAGCTGACGACCCATTTAAATCTCTTGTTTAAGGATTTCACTCGTACAATTGAATAAGCAGACTTTTTTAATGAATGTTTTAAAAATCAAAGTATAGCTTAAAGTAATTTGTAAAAATACTTTTTATTACAATACATACCGCATGGGGGATATTATTGGTATCATTTAAGTTTTAATAAATGGAGATTAGATATAAAAGTAAAATATGTAACTATAACCATTTGTATCTGGAGTATTTTAATTTTTCATGAGTACTCGTATATGTTCATTATTTTGTAAAAATTTATTAAATAAATAATTCATATCTTTAAAAAGTTAGATACTATTTTATCGATATAATTTTATGTATTTCTTAATAGAAATAAAAAAGTATTTTTTATAAAATGTTATGTATCGGTATTCGTAGTAACACATCATATTTCATCTTTTAGCTTCAATGTTTAAATTTCTATAAAAAATTATAATATTAAAAATAAATATTCGAACAGGCTTTTGTATTATATGTAATGATTTAAAAATTGTATAAACAAGTCTGATCTAAAGTTTTTATTAAAAATCTACATTCTTGTATATAAGAACGCATGATCGCGTGCATATGTTTGTTAACGATAATAAACATATTCCACGAAAAAAACGAGTCTACCATTCTTCGTAGCAGGAAAATAAACTATTTTATTATAGTTACATAGACTATGTCTAAATACCTTTCGTTATATTACAATATATATGGTGTATGTACAAAATTTCTTTGATAAAATATATTTTCAATTGTATTAGTATAGATTTTTTGTCTCTGTATGAAATTCGTCGACAAACGAA
The DNA here is from genome assembly GCA_018907185.1 of Platyscapa corneri. Classification (NCBI taxonomy): domain Eukaryota; kingdom Metazoa; phylum Arthropoda; class Insecta; order Hymenoptera; family Agaonidae; genus Platyscapa; species Platyscapa corneri. The sequence continues at coordinate 3,821,673 of JACCHW010000026.1, read as the reverse complement.
AATAATAACAGAAACTTATTATAATACTTTAAAAAAAATAGTTTTTCATACTGTTTAGCAGTTCTCACAATTTGAATACTAAAAATATTTGCATTTTATGCTTGAAATTTAGATTCCACAATGTCTCCGAAGAAAGGCTTTTGTTCGTCAATTTTTTATGCGGACTAACTTCATCACTTGTTACTAAAACATGTAAGTGGAGAGTTCTACTCTGTGAGCTTTGCATATACTATATATCATGACGAAAAAAAGAAACATCGAATAGTTCGTTAGATCCCGCATAAAAGAATAGCAACGAAGACATTTACTACGAACCGCGTATTTCTACACTCGTAGAAACTTTAACCAGGGAGCTAACGTGCGTGCATTATTAGACGCGTTCTCTTATAAGATGTTCTCGTGAAAATTTAATTAAACTAGAGCATCAGGGAACATGAATGCGAATGCAAACAAGTTCATTTGGATATTGTCGTGCATCGTTACTGAAGAGCCTCTATACGGCTTTTTTAAAATGTTTTAAAAAGCTTTAACAGTTATGTTTTCAGAGAGAAAAAATTTTTATAATTTATTTTTGCTTTGGTAGGATTCAAATATCGAATCTATTGCTTGTCCGTTAATGTTAAATAAGATTTTATTTTTATGTAGGCGTTCCCTATAAAAATTTAAATTTTTGAAAATGTTTTCTCGATACGTTTTGCAATATACATTTAATATCGGTTTTCTCGGCTGAATATAAAAAAATTATTGAATTTGCTTTTATATAAATTTTTCTCTCATTTAGTTACGATTTATTTTACTAATAAAGGTATGCCTTGCTTTCACTATATACAAATAAATATTAAAAGTAGAAAATACCAATATGTTTTAAATAATTTTAATATAATGTTGTAATATTTCTAAAATGAATGAAAAACACGACTGCAACTAGAAATACTAATGATTAGAAATGAGATTTAAATAATATTAACCATTTTTGGTTACCTTTTTTATTAAAAAACACGACGATTCTAATACTAAAGTTATAGGTTACGGAAATTATGTAACTGCACGTAATTTTATTGAAAATAATTTTTAATATCATGAAATTAATTATAACGTTGTAGGCTTAACAAAAACTAAAGTTATTCATTTTGTATTTACGGCCAGTCGTGATTGAAAAAATCCAGATATCTAAATGAATTGCATGCGAATTTAATACATATATATTTATTGAATAAATATATAAAAGTTATTGTGTACAGATTCCTTGCAATCCGTTGACCCTTAGCCCTCCTTGGCAATGTATTAAGTAAAAGTAGAAAGATGCAACGAAACTAATATAGGAAATTATTTATCAAAAGCGAACAAGCGATAAAAAATTGCGTGTTAAAGTGTTAATAGGTATTTGCTGTTTCTCCTTAAGCCCCAGAAAATGATCACTTGTAACCAGAGTGAAAATGATGATAAAAAACATCGGTAGTAATCCTAAAAGCTGCGACTTTTGTGAATTCAAAAAGACGTGAACCGTTTTTTTAACATCTAAATTAACTGTGCATATTATCTCTGGTACTTGTTGGTAATCGGCCTCTTTTCGTAATCTCTCTTTCTCTTTTTCACTTCCTGAGATTTGCTTAATTTAGTTTTTACTGTGTCATTGTCAGCCTATAAAATCTGCGTAATTTATCATTATTATACATAAATCGACGGTTATGAGCCGATTATTTAAAATTATTCATTCTCATCATTCTTTTAGAAAATTTATATTTTTTTTTACTCAAAATTATTTTATTACAAGCTGTAAATATTATTTTTATTCTTACAATTTTTTTCAAATTCTCTACAAAAAATTTAATTAAACAAAGTAATAGTTCGTAATTTTTTTTTATTTACTGTAAGTTTCTAAATATTTTTAAAAATACATATTAATAGATCATAATCAATAATTTCATCTCAAATATTATCATTAAATTGAGTCCAAAAGTTAAATCAATTGAAAAATATGTTTTACTATTAAAAAGTATCTGTCAAATCTATGAAAAACTGACGCAATATATTTATCCACAAAGAGAAACATCAAATACTAAGTGAAAAGGTAAAATATGAATATCAGATTTTCAGAACAATTTCAGTTATAACTACTTTATAGTATTTCTGATAAATATTTGGTATATATGCAGATACATCTTCATACATATTTATATTAAATAAAGAAACTTTAAATTAATATAAAAATTATTGCAACATTTCATTCGTATATAATTTCATTTTCTTGAATACAAATCATAACCTACAATTGTATATTATATGTTTACATTATTTCATATTCTGCAATAAAAAACAATTTAATAATAAATAATTAAATTTAATGTTACTCTAGTAATTTTTTCTAAAATGTTCATGTAGATGTGTATATATGTGTAAGTTACAAAATTTTAAATACTCCAATAAAATAAAAATATTTCATAATAAATTACGTATTATGAATAGAGACTAAATTATTATAAATTTATTTATATTAATTTTTAGATTAATTTTTGCATTTTTTTTTTTATTTTTTTCATTTCATAAAGTTTGTTTTGTAATTATATAAATTAAAATATTTTAAAACTATTGCATGAAAATAATAAGATTGTCCATTTTGATAATTCTTTTAAACAGATACTTAAAATGCACGTTAAAAAAATATTCCTCCAATTAAGATTAGCATATATGGCTAAAGCAAAAATATCTACAAAAAATTTTTTGCAATAAATATTTCAAAATGTTGTTACTTGAAAAAATGAAACTAATTTTTGTCCTCAAAAAAATTTCCATTAAATATTTTTTAAATATAGTAATTGAATTTTTATAATATGTATTTTTTGGAGAAAAACATGAATGGTGCCTTGAAAATATACTATAATCAATTAAGATTCCGGAATATAATGAAATTAATGAAAATAATTTTATCGCATTTTTTTTATCTAAAAATAAAATATATATTTTAACATACATATTCTTATTCAAGTGCATAATATTATTTATATATGACCAAACAGTTTGTTCGGTTTCAAAGTTAAAAAGTTCTTATTTCAAATAATAATTGTGTCTACCAAGATTTAGTGAAAAATTTTATTTCATAATTCATCTATTTATATTTTTTAATATTAATTACTTGGATAAAAATCAATCATTATGTTATTCACCTTTGATTATATTTTTCTTATATAAGAAAGCCTAATGAAATATATTTACAGACACATATTATGGGAGTTCAAGATTATGCTAGAGATATAATATTAAAATTTATTACTCATGCTTGTAACTATTTTTTTTAATTACCTTGATACATCGATTCACTATCAGCATATGTTGCTGATGACAATAAGTGAATAAATCTCTTGTACAATCCATTGTATTTATCAAGGCTATATTGAAATCACACAATTGTGATCATTCGATGATTGTAATAATATTCACGACTGGTTTCCACTACTTATCTCAATAATCTTTTTTATATACATTTTTCTCAATTGCGGTTAAACGTTATTTTGATAAATCGTTAGATTGATTACAGATTAATCTAATTTGTCATCTCAACGTTAAATTATAAATTATTTTTCTATACTATATGCTACTAATATTTTTTCTGTATTTTCTACACAATTCAATGTCACTCTGGATTCACAAATGCCGCCATAAAAAGTTTATTTTGTATTATACGTACAATCAATTGCATCACTTAAATTTCTCTCTCTCTCTCTCTCTCTCTCTCTTTCTTTTGCTTCACTTATCTTTAAATCTCTATTTCAAGCTATTATATTGATTCAGTAATAGGTAGACAAGAATAATCATATACATGTATAAATCTAATCCATAATGAATCGTGATCTATACACTTTATTTCGAGATTATAAATAAAATATTTCTATAAAGAACAAATTGAGTTTCAAACATCTTATATTTTAAATGATTTAGTTAACTGAAGAATCAATGATGCTATGAAAAATGCACAACATTAATTACGGATAATTAAACGAATTGTAATTATTTATAGTCTTTAAAATTAATTTTGCTTGCTCATATTTCTATAGTCGGTAGTATTGAATTTATGAATCTAAAGAATATAATTCTTTTGAAAATGTAGAAACATAACAAGGTGCTAGAAAAGATTACAAAGAACAATTAATTAACTATGTACCATTACTAACTGTGTGCTCTCGTAATTTTGTACAGTAAAAAAATTCTTTAACAAATGCAGACTAGAGATTAATTATTTTATAAATAATGCTCTAAAACTAATCCAAATTACTAAAAGTAAATTTATATTTCAATACTGTCACTTGGAATTTTTCTCGAAAATCTTAATTATAAACCTATAAAATACATTCTATTTGAAATGCAATGTCATTAATTTGAAGTTTATAACTCGTCAAAGTAAAAAGTTAGATAGTCTGAGCATATTCGACCTTGTAATTTAATCAAAATGAAATTACCAAAGGCGAAAAGTATCTAGACTTTCGGGAAAAAAACAAAAAATGAGTGATTGCAATTTTACTAAAACATAATTGTAACGGTACTATAATGCATTTATGTGCACTACAGCGCTCAGCCTGCTGTGCGTAAAAGCATCGACGAGCACAACAGCCATGCTAGAAGCACCACCTGGAAGTCGTGAGGACTTGATTGAAGTAGCTAGAACGCCCTGTACACCCACAGGTGAGTATAAAAATAAACACGAATATTGTTCAAACTCTTTTTCCTTGTCATTTTTCATCGTGATGCAATAAACATTCGAGCTTTTCGTGAAAACATTTTACAAATTTATTATTCTATATAAAGTTAATATTAATTATTCCAAATTCTTGGGTAATATAAATATGAAGCATCTTGATTGGCAAAACTGTATATTTATCATTGGTGACGAAAAATATCATGTAAATTTTTCAAACTCTATTAAACTTTTATTTATCAATTTAAATGAATTAAACTTGATTTTCAATCGAATACTAAGCTCTACCCTAAGTTTACAAGAAGATTTAATCAATCAATAATCTATATTTATAATAATATTGGACTATATATAGCCTATTAGCTATTTTTATAAACAAAATCATAATATTCTCTATATAATGCTTTAGGTAGGAAACTTTAAGTTTATATAATTGACATAAATGAACTGATGCAAATAAAAATATTTAGTTCATTTATTAATATTAATTCTTAGCCAATTAAAACGTACTGAAAATATTATTATTCTGTAGAATAATATATTTACCCTATAAATTGGAAGTGAAATATTTATTCAATTAATTTAAGGAATTGAATTAAAAAAAAAATGTTTTTCTTATATTACATTATGGTTTTTTATCTTATATTTATATCTTCGCGAAAAATATTTTTAATTCACAAATAATTTTTTATTATTATTTATAGTTGCGAATTAAGTAGATGAGACAAGGGATACGGTCAGACAACTGCAGATACTTTGAGCTACTATTTATCGCAAATTTTAATTCTAACATATTATACACTTTTTCTACTGTGGAAAAAAATCATTCAACAAGATCTGTATTTTCTTATTGTAATTTATTTGTATTTAAACATAAAGTAATTTTAAAAATTTCTGTTATTTTAAAATAGGAAAATATAAATCTTTGAATAGCACTGTCTCCTAAAAAACAGGTAAAATACAAAGTTTTATTTTGGTCAACTTTAAAATAATTTTAAGAGTATCTTAGATAATTTAAAATATATACAATTATTCCTTAAAAATTTTTTAGATTAAAAGGTTTAATTTGTATAAAGTTTAACACTGGTAATTCCTATTAACATAATTCTTTCCATTACTTTTTTAAGTGAATGTAAATATTTACTGCTAACTAAGTTTCTTGATTATTAAATAAATAAATTTTATCATCAAAACAATAAATTTAAATAGTGTTTAATTTAACCAATATAAATAAAATCAAATATTTTATAAACCAATAATCTTCACTAATCGCAACGAATAAAAAGCTAGTAGGTTTAATTATATCATACTAATTATTTTTACGGGTTTCAATTTATAAATTAATGTATGTAGTTTATAATATAATTTATATGTACTTATATGTATTTACTGCGTGAATTGAAGTATTTCATTTAATAAAAACTGTACATTTATAGATGTCTAAATTCGTAAAAATTTATTTCCTATGAAATTTGGTAGCTGAAATGAGTTCTATTTTATTAATTTCTAATAAAAAAATTAATCGAATTTGTGATATTCTCCGTTGCTTTAAAAACGTCTACTACAAATTTAAATCCTTGTGTTTATATATATATATATATATATAGTGTGTGCACGTATTGTTATTTATGAAACTTAGATAAATTATAAAATATAGAGAAAATATAGTATAATTTACTTTCTCTTCTTAGGATTTGTTGAATTCATATCATTTATATTTTTATATTCTAATAAAAAAATATTCTTTTAAAAGCATAATAATTTATTTATTCTATAGTATTATATACCTAAAATATGAACCAGTAATATTTTTAATCAATATAACTCACTTTTAAATAATAAATTTTATTTATGTATTTTGTTTAGAACCGACAAAATTGAAATAAAGGCTTCACTTTGAAATATAAGCAAAAAGTATAATATACAAAATAATAAAAAAATTTTGTATGAGTATTATTGAATATTTGATTTGTTTATTATTTACTACAAAAATCAAAGAGATGATAAAGTAGATAATGAATATAAAATATTAATTACTTTTTTAATTTACTAATTTTCTATCGTTCTATTTCATTCTTTCGTTTACGTAAAAAAGTAAGCTACAAAATTAGAGCTTTATAAATCAGATATACGAGAGATTATTTAAAGTATGTACAAAGTAACAGTTAAAATTATAATGAAAGCCAAATACTGAAATTATAAAAAATAGTTACATACGTTGAGCTTAAGAGCGTCGAATTAAATAATATTTATTTATTAAATGTGCGAACAGAATTTATCGATACCTCTGAAATAAGAATTTATATTCGATTCTAGCTTTAATATTTTTCTTTATTTTATACGATATTCAAAAAAAGAGTAAATAAAAATATTATATAAGATTTTTTTAAATATATGTAATGCTACATGAAATATTCGCAGTTTAAAATATATTTATGAAGTATAAACTGTTTATAAATATCCTTGTATAATTTAAAATAAAAAATTATGGGAAAGAACTCATTTGCCTTGTTAAGAAAACATTGTGAACATAAAATAAAGTTTTGATATACTTTCGAAAACTATTTGGTAAATATCATTTAAATATTATTATGAAAATCTTGAACAACAATTTACGTGGCCAAAATTTTTATAAATAGAATAAAATTTGCTACCATTACAATTAAGAATATTTTTATTCGATTAATGTGAATTCAAATAAAGAAAAGTGTGTAAAATAATTAAACAATGATGTTTAATTACTTTTGTCTATTTCAGCGATGGAATATAAATATTTTTATTTAAACATTTTACATATGTGATTAATATGTAAATATTAAAAAAAATGTAAGTGTAGTTATAAAGTAGGAGATTAATACAGTCAAAAATAATTTTAAAGTAATAGCAACATTGACAAGTAATGAGTCTGATAGAACCAGGTTTGATTAATAATTACACTAACTTATCATCTTGACATGAAAATAATTAATGAAATTGATTATTAATTTTTAACTAGTTAACAAAAATTGGAGAAAATTGAATTAAACTTTTTATATTATATGATAGGAAGCGTCAAATAACACATACTTTTATCACACAAGCAAATGAGTCTTCTACTAATACACACAGCGGTCTTTCTCGAATTTCTGTACCAAATAAACGTAAAGCATTGTATGACTTAGAAGTAATAAGAATAAAATAAATTTAAATTTTCATTCATAGCGAATCAGTACAAAAGTTAAAACTTAGGCACAGAAAGCTCTGCACATAAAGCGGACAATATATTTTTGTAGTTTATAAGCTTGCCTTATCTCTGTCTATACTGCCCTCGTCCAGAAATTGAATATCATTGTCGCTTGACTCCTCTCCTAAGTGTATTATCTAACCAGGTTACACAGTATTTTTACTGACGTAATACGATATTGAATAAACGTATTATGTACATGGTATATTACTGTATTTTAAGTATTTAAGAGGTTTGTCGTGTTTATGATTAGCAAAATATGCTACAACAAAGTCCTTGAATAATCACAAAAAAAATTATTAATTAAATAATGCATTATACGAAAAATATAGTCGATTACGAAAATATAGAAAGATAATAAATCGGGACGAGTATTTTGACCGAAAAAGGAAATGAAAATAGAAAGAAAAAACAAAACTTTTCTGATAAAAGCAATAATTTTACTTCTTTCATCTTTTGAATGACTAATGGATACATAATACTTATAAAGTCAATGCTCTTGTCTTTCATGAAAGTAATAGTAAGACTCTTTTCACTTTATTTGAAAAAAGAATGTCTGTGATATATGCTAATAGCTTATATTAATATCAAAGAATTTTAATTTTATGTTTCGTTGTTTGCAGAATTGTAAATTGTGTTTTTATTTTTTCTACCTGTTTATTTTACGTTAATGAATGTTCTAAAGAGTAAAAAATCTGTACAAATCTTTTGATAACATAATCTGTAAGCTTTTCAATTTGAATTAAATCGTTTGAAAACTAAAGTTTACATCGTTTTAATAAAAATTAGATAAAGTTTCAATACCTCATTATCATCGATGATATTCCACCAAATTAAAATGGTAAAATACTTCGAAATACTTCTACTTTATCTGTAATAAAAATCTATAAATATTGTAATTATAAAATGCTTAAGTCTTGTTATATCGTGAAAAACCGCTCGTTTTCAACAAGCAATTCCTTTAAAATTATTATTCTCATGTACCTTCTATTTTTGCCTTTTCATTTTGTTATTGCAATCAGTTACATTTGATAAACAATATTTCTGCTTCTCACGTAATAGCTTTTCTTTCATAGGTTGATTTTTTTTAATGATTGTTTTATAAAATTAGATTTTTCTACGTATCACCGAATAGCCGTAGAAAAATTATAATTAAAAAATAGAATTCACATTATTTATTGTATTACAATTTATTAACATCTTTTGGTCGTTTAACTTATGTTTTAAAAGAAAAATTTATTTAATTATATTTTATCGAAAAAGAATCGAATTAACAAATATTTATCAAAGAAATTTCAATTTAGGTTTTTCAAAAATCTTTTTCTTTAAAAGCATTTTAGATTTATTATTCACATATAGAAAGAAATATTTGTATTGGATATAAAATATTTTCTAAATTAAAAACAGAATGTTATTTAATTTTTGAGTATGAAATTTTTATTTAATTTGTAGGTGTAAATATGTTTTATTGTGCATTGTTAAGTATAGTACTTCAAGATCACAAATTAAGAAGACGAAATTAAAATAGTCCTTGAAATGATTTTCTTGATTCGCAAAAATATCTATTATCATTACATAATAAATTTATAATTATGCGATCGATGCGTGCTTTACTAAAAAGGTAATTGAGAATAAAATTTTGATAATTAAATTTTTATTTATTATATTTTATCGATATTTTTAGGATTATTTTGTGTGGGTTAGAAGCGCAACATTGTTTACAATAAGATTTTTTAAATATAAATTGAGAATTTAATATATTCATAAATATCATATAAATAAAATCGATTGAACAAATTCCGTAAAATCATGAGCAGTATGTTTTAACCAGAAGTACGTTTCTTTAGTGATAAGATCTTAATTGTGATTTTTAATAAAAATAAGAATCTAAAATATTTAATATTATATATATTAAGGTTCAAAATACCAAAAATATTAATTCATATAAATATTATCATCACATCTCTGAACCAACAGAAATATTATTTATTAAGATAATTTATCCATAACGAGGTAAAAGCTTTAGAATAAATAATTTTGTAAGTAAACACCAATAAAAACTATAAGTTGTATAATAACGATTAAAAAAATTTCTCTCTAAACAATTTGGAAAATATACTAAAAAAATTATAATATGCTTTATTTACAAATTGTTATTAAAACATTATATTATCAACAAAATTAGTAGTCATTAAATTTGAAAAACTGAAATAAACTAATATTCTTTAAATATTGAGCAATAATAGAAAAGAATTTATGTACACGACTCTTATTTAAAAGAATAACATAAATCATTTTATTAGTGTTAAATATAAGAAATTTATTATATTTAAAACTTGGAAAATAATGAATAACAAACATTATTTAGTGAGACTGTGATAAAACATAATGCATTTAATCAAGCTTAATAAAATTTATTATCAAGAAGATTTTATCAATAATAATACATATATATTTTAGGGAAGAATAACGATTATTATTAGAGTAAATATATTATACAATATTCTATAAATATTATTTTGAAATTAAAATTTTTTTATAAATATAAAACTTACTTCATATACAAATTCTTTAAAGTGCACGTTCTATTTAAAAATTTATTATTTAAATAGAAAATGTAATAATTCAAATAATACCCAATAATTATTTAAATTATAATTTTTTAATAATATAAAAAATTATATTTAGTTAAATTTTAGTTATTTCGAACTATGTACAAATAATTTATCTAATATTCTCTTTCATTGTTGTAAAGAAAAAATAATGTTTCATACAAAACGCCTGTATATATTAATGACATGGAATTAATTGGTCTTTATTTTTATTGTAAATATATATCCCACTTAATATTACCAATTATTATGATTAAGTTATAATAAACTACTAATTAATAATCTATTCTATAAATTCTTTTTTATTTAATTAAGAATGATGTTGAAAAAAAATGAGTAATATAATGTAAGAGTGAATATATATCACTAAGGTCATGCATTTTTTGTATCGTTTTGAACAAATAAAATCAGTTAAAAAACGAAATAAATTATAAAATCACGGATAATTACATTCATGGTGATTAATTATAATTTATAAGTATCATGAATAAACTAAAAATTAAATATTCGTTTGAAACTATTTTTAAGACATAATTAAATATATTTATTTTTGGAAACCATAAATTTTTAATTTTATGTAAGAACTGTATTATTTAGATTAGCTAAAAAAATTTTCTAATCAAGCAATGAAAATTGTTATGACCTTTTTTAATTTATAAGTTTGATGATTAAATAATAATTAATTAAAAAATAAATACAACATAGTTGAAATATATTGAAAATTATTATATGTATTTGAGCAAACTTACATTCCCTAATTTACTATTCTATGATTTAATTTCTTATCATTATTTTAATATTTAATATGCTAATTATAAAATTATTTTTATTAATTATTTATCGCACGTGAGTTTACTCGCATATAAATCTTCATTCAACTTCGGAGAAATTGTGATATTTATTTTGAAAAAGAATATAAACTATTAGTTTTTTGATAGGAAATATTTAAAATAAATTTTGAAACATTTTTCAAGGATTATCATAATTTGTAATTCAACTTTTAATATTTGGAAACATTTAAATAATTTTTTGAAGTATTGCGTAACAACTTGTTCAATAGATTGGTAGTGGACGTTTGGAGCTCAACGTTTTCTGTCTTCTCTTCGATTTAATATTTTATGTATTTTTTCAACGATCTCCATGTATAAAAGTATGAAAGAAGTCATAATGAAAATGTTGATAATTTTTTCAGAATTTGTGTAATATAACTATCTGCTTTCTTGAATGCAACAAATTAATAATAGTAGACTGATACCTTCGATATTTAAGACTTTTCATTCGTATGATAAGAAAAGTCACCACTATCATAGCACGTAAAATGATATAAAATAAAAAAAAAAAAAAATTCTTAACATTACTAACGTCTTGCATTTTCTTAAACTTTATTACATTTTCTTAATCGTAATAACAACTTAAACGATAGTTTAGTTAAATCAAAAGATGCGAATAAAATTTGTAGTTAAAAATATTCAAACGTTTATTTAATTTACAAGAATGAAATAAGTATTTCATAAACATTTTTTCATTTTGTATAAGTAATTAAGCTAATCAATATAGACGTCTTTTGGTACACTTATGATCAAATTTTTTAAAATTAATGTTTTCTATGCTTATACTATGTTACTTATCGGATATTCTAATACTTTTTTATTAGATTCGTATTTCCAAATAATTTTGCATATAAAATTTCTGACCCTAAGAAAGTTAGTAAACTTTACATTAAAACTGATAACGCCGTACGAGAAGAGCATTTATAATTTGACAAAATTATAAAGTTAAGGTAGTAAATGAATAAATTAAAACAATAATATATGTACAAAAATGGTAACGTAGCAATCATTTACAAATTGGAATATGGAAAACTGATGTATAATAAATAATATTAATTTATATAAGATTTGAAATTTAACACAGTTATTTTACAATCAGCAACGATTAATTTTTCAATATTGACTACAGCATATTATTAAGTATTATTTATTCTACGCTACTCCGTTAAAATAATATGTTCCTTAATATTCTTTGGTGTAGAATAGTTAATAATTAGGCTAGTAGTAGCTATTTGCAGACGAATGGAATTAAAAAATGCAGTTGCAAAATCCAGAAGACCCACTGCACGGTTGTATCCAAAATATGCATGCACAAATTTAAATTCGTAAAAGCAGTTAAATAGTTCAAATTAATATTATTTATACGCGCGCGAGTGAAATTCGGATAAAGAAACAATCTAAAATTTGTTGTCACCATTTTGAAATTAGTCTTTTCCACGAAATGTATAGACTCTCTCTCTCTCTCTACAGGTCCTATTTACCGTTCAGTTTTGGGTGTTGACTCAATTTTTAATTTTTCAAGTCTTAACGTTGTTAGAATAATGCAAATTTAATGGAAGATACAAGGGAGAACTCGGCTATGCACGGACTCTGGCACCAGGCAACGCTCGAGCGCGCAAAGAAGCCATAGTTGCCGGGTCAGAGTCTACGCGCGCCCAGCTTCGCGCTTTGGTGAACGGCGCCGATCCTCTCGGACAAGAGTTTGCCGTCGCTGCACTCGTACTGGTCGTAGCGCACGGTGTGCAACCATTCGAAGTCGAACTGTTCCGCAAGGGCCTGACTGTAGTTGGATGTGAAGACGGCGAAGGCGATTTCGGGCTGAGCGACTCGCCTATCCAGGGCGATCTTGGGGGCCATGTCGATGCTCATGCCGAGGAGAGTTCGCGCTATGCCGTACCGGCGATAGCGCGCATCCACGCCGACGTAGAAGATTTCCAGCGTGTGCGACACGTTGTAAAGATCGTACAGGTTCACGCTCCCCTCGATCTAGGTTTTTTACCAAGAATAGTAAAGAAGCAGACGTTGTCTTAACCAGTAATGTTACCTCCATAATCGTACTGATCGGAGCCCTAAAAGCTTACAGCTTTTAAATTCGTATTACTCCCCGACTGAGCTTCCATCCGCACGTCCTATTTTTATTACACGAAGGTTTCGAGCTTTTTCAGGCGGGTAGTCAGTCACGTGCGTTATTACAGGTGAAGAGCTTTAATTCCAATGAAGTTTTTTTGCATTTTAAAGACAATACAGCTTTCCGAACCAATCCGTGGTAAATGTCTGACTGAGTTTAAGTCGGTTCTGACGAAAAATTTTACTTTACAGTTTTAGATATCTAATTATGAATTAACTCGAATTTTCCATGTAATGAAGGATAAACTTGAAAGCACGCTTTTCCAGTTGGCGACGTTAACCTCGTTTTTATCAGGGACTTAAAATATATTATTTGTTCACGCGTTAATTGTTTCGATAGAGAATGTAGAATATGCTTTCGTATGAGAGTAATCTGATACACTTATTCCAGTCAGCACTTTTTAAACAATTTATCAAATACTTTCGCCTTATAATGCGTTAAAATTTCTTGAAAAATATTTTAAATTCTTATTCGTGAAATTTTTTGACTACTTTTAAAAATATTTAGTTTCATTCGTTATTGCTTGTTTAAAATAAACTTGCGTATAATAAAGCGATTAAATACTGTTAATAAATAAACATATATTTACCCTTTATAAACTGAGAACAAAAATTAGTAAAACTTATTTAAAAGCCTTTTATTACATTTATAAAATAGTTGAATTCTTTACATAATTACTATACTAGCAATTAAAACTTTTATTGATAAAACACTGTATGAAGTAAATTAATAACATCGATAAAGAATTCATTTTTACAAAATTTTATTAAAAAAATAGAATAAATCATACTGATTTTTCTCGATTTAGCAATGTGAAAAAAATAATATAAAAAATATAAGGATTAATTATTTGAATACTTAAACGTGTAAAGTTATTCGTAATATTATTAATTGTTATAATATATACGTATGTATATCTTAAAATATATTTCGACATTTATTATTTAACTCAAGCTTTTCGAAGAAGTTAATCATATCATTTATGTTTTTTTTTTTATGAATATATGTATGATACGGATATTTCATTATAATTAATTGAAACAGGTCATGTTTTTTGTAAATTTTATTTGTTATTATTAGATATTAATAAGCAATTTGATTGTAATGTATATATATATTATCCTCTACTAACTTAAGAGTATATGTTACTGTATTCTATATTTAATTTTTATTTTACATACACTATAAACTTTTATTAAAACGAACTTGCCTTTATTACAGTCTACATCTAGATATATACATTTTATCAATTTTTCGAGAAACTATGGTCTTATTTTATGAAAATATTCTTACTGTTATTATTTTTTTATTCTTAGTAAAGTAACAGTATGATTACTTTCACAATTACACTGTGTACTTTTAAAATCTTGCTTTTCATCTATATAATATTATATTTTAAATACACAGTATATATTATACATATATAGATATATATATATATATATATAATAAAAATAAAATAATAGCACCGGTGTTTCAAAATAAACCTAATACCAATTAAAAATTATGTAATTATTTAAATATTGTAAATAGTTTAAAATATTTATCTACTATAAAAATGTTTGTATTAAGTTAATAAAATAAATAATGTAATTATACCTGTTATTATTTATCATCTTTATTAGTAATGATTAAATAAATAATTAAATATTACATACATAATATTTATTACATTATAAGCAGTTAATCAAATTTAAAAAGTTTTCTAATTGAAAATTTATACTCAAAAACTAGGTTCTTAAATTAAAAAAATTTAAAAAGAATTTTTTAAATGAACGCACGTTAATAAAAGATTTTATTAAGTTTTGCACAACGTGATAAAAATTAGCTTTATTGCGTTCAAATTTATTAAAATATTTTTTAAATTAGTATATACAAAAAACATTATACATTTATATATGAAAGAATATTAATTAAGTAATTAAAATATTATTCTGATATGAATCTGAAATATAAAAAACTAATTTTCAATTTAGTTCATTTAGTTCAAAATTGAAACAGATAACATTTTTCATAAATAAATACATGTAATGCAATGTGATATTTTTCTAAAATTAAAAATTCTTAATACGAAAATAGCAATACAATCAATAAAAATTATATTTCATATTAAAAAAGAAATCCTATGTAAATTACATGTGTTTTTTTTTAATATCTCGTAAATTTCCATTTTTTATACATACAACAAATATATACTTAAATAAAAAAGTAAAATTTGATTGAATGAAAAATAAAAAATATTTACAGTTATGAATTCATACCATTGCTTAAAGAAATTTTACAAATAAAAATAAATTTTTACAAAAAAATTCATATATTTATTTTTATTGCCTGAACTTAGATTATTTTTAACAGTTTAATCTTCTTCAACTTATGTGCGTGATAGGTTTCAATGGTATAAATTGCAAATATAATTGATTGCTTAGTTGTAGAAATGTACAAAATTCTATTATCTATCTGATTGATTCGCGTTGCTTCAATAAATAAAAAATAAAATTGAAGAATACATTGTACCAACAGCTTGTCATGAAATTACTGTATTATATGGAACATCATATTCACATCGATATTCAACCGCGTATATCTATATATCAATATATGCACGTGCACACAAATGCACGTATGCATGTATGCATTCATATATCCATATGCGTATAATGTATCTCCGTATCAGCATGATTTAGCACGTACGTATGACCTTTCTAAGGTCTGATTTCACGATATCTCGTTGTCACGAGTTCCTTTCTTCTATTGTATAAATAGTTTTATATGCTGCAACCTTTCTTTTAAGAATACTTATAAAAAATTAATTAAATTCATTATATTCACATAAATAAATAAATATTTTGAAAATTGCTTATTGCATTTAATTTTAATTAAATTGCCGTTTCAAACTGTAATTTTTCTATTTTTTTAATTTATTTTAACTCAGAATTTTTTCAAGTAATTTAAAATGTATAAATCAGTCCTTTATATAGAAGCATTAAGAAAAAATTTCTATTTAGAGTAAGCGAATGATCGGTAATTGTAAATTTTTTTTAAATAATTGCACTAAATACTAAATATACATTTTGTAATTAAATTTTAAGAAAATTGAAAAAAATTCATTTAGTACTATTTATATATTTAATATAACACGATTTTTGTTATCAAGCTAGTTAATAGTTAACGATGGCGACATTGATAAACAATCGACAAATCTCATATGTAAAAAGTGTCAAGGATACGGATATTAAACCGCTCACCAATTAATTATATTATATTAGCTCCTTCGATTTCATACGCGTAAATTTTAATATTGCATAATAAAAGATATTCTTAATTTTTATTATGTACCTAACAATATATTTAAAAAATAAAAAAAAAATAATAATCCTTTTTGAAAACAACGAAAACTCTTAAAATTAAATTAAAGAAATCAGTAATGACTTCCTGTTCTACTTTTTTGTTTTAATCAAAGATCATTACCTCTGGTTTACCTTTGTAATAAGAAAGTTGCATTTTAATGCGTTCAATCTACAGTTAAATATAAAATGCATTTAGTCTGTAATGCATCTGATTTAATTATAAGCAAAGAAATACTAAAAAAAATTCCTGAAATTTACTTTTTAGTTTCATGAAATAATAATTTATAGAGGAAATAAGAATTAATTGAAATATTAAAATTAAAAAACTATTAATTATTACAACCTAAATTTCTTAAATTTTAGTTTAAATCAATTTTATATTTTATTTAGCTATACTATATAATATAATAAATTTTTATTTTGAAATTCTTTTTACGCATTTACATTCTCTATCAATACATTTATTTTAGATTACGACAAAAAACTCATACGCTTTTATTTGACTACATGTAATAAGTTTAAGATTTTGTTGATGTTTATTAATTATTTTTTTTTATCCTGCCTTTATTATGGATGAGTTTAAAGTCTTTAAAATTTATGTATCTGTGAAAATCTTCATATTTTTCTTATATTGTGCAGAGCGCTGTTTTGAAGTACCTACATTCTAATTTTGAAAATTAAAAAATAATCACAAACTTTTAAGATATAATTCTAGATTAATTATATATATAATAAATGAGTTCAGATTTATAAAGTTATAAGTGTTGAAAAATTACAGTAAGCATAGCTTTGCAAAACAACACCAGTAAAAAATAGAATTTCTTCAATATGAATTTACCTAGAAAATTTTTGAAAGAGGAAAATTTGAGAAAAAATCTTATTTTAAACCATATTCTTAACAAAAAAAGTATTATGACAGATAATTTTATGATAAGATTAAATAGCTTTTGAAATAAAATGTTCTTATATATTTTATACTTTTCTTGAATAAAAGTGATTAGGTAATCGATTAAAGAAGTGACTTATTTTATTGGAGTTAAAAATATATAAACTTACCTAATTTTAATTTATATTTTCTTTATTAGAATGTGCTAAATATAATTAAAGAATAATTTTACCATTAATAAGTTTATTTTTATAGAAAAATATCATAAATTAAGACCATTTTGAAAATAAGGGTTAAATTAATACAAGAACACAATATTAAAACATGTGCGTCCAAATAAAGTTATGTACATTTGTATTCTTAAATTTTATAAATAATGTATTCTAACTTATTAGCAGATATTATTTCATTACATTTCATTAATTAATTTAACAAGTGATATTATATCAATACTATAAACAATATTTTAAATAATTGCACAACTTTATCATCAATATTTCTCAACTAATATATAATATCTCTATAATATAAAAAAATTCTAAAAATTAGTTTATTACCTTGAAAATAAAGTTTCAGTGCGTTTTTTATAAAATATTTACCTTGAAGACGAACCTCATAAGATCAAGTGTAGCCGGATGTTTCATATTCTCTTTTACGTTTTCTTCTAAAGGTGCAGGATTATCTCTTTCTGATTTGGTCTGAAAAAATTGCATTCACTATACGAAATTAATTTATAATTATAAAATAAAAATTAAATTTTTATGTTGCCATTTTCAAACAAAAAATTTTGAATTTATATGGTATTTATTTTCGATAATATTTAAAAAAATATATGTAAATAGAAATTTGAATATTGAAATGTCTTATTTTAAAGTATCATATACTAATTAAATAATAATTAATAATATATAATAATAATTATAAATAAACATTCTTCAAAGATGAAAAATAGTTGTGTAATAAAGATACTTATATTTCAATATGTGGATGTTTTTAACTAAAAATATACGTCAAATTTAGAGAAATTTTTTAAAATTTATAATCTATTGTATCGTTTGTATTAAATTTTGAATTTGTTTTCTAATTTTTATAATATTTAAGATTTATTATATTTTTCTTTAATAATAAATTTACATCTACTATAATATTGTCTATAAAAATTTTCCTAAATATTTTATAAATGAAACTAATCATAAATTTTTAATTTAATCATTTCATATAGACGACTTAACTTGTATTGATTTTCAACTAAAATTATAAGATATAATTAACTTTTTATTCATTATAATTAAGAAAATTTTTAATTATTTATATGCGATGAATGTACTTATTAATTGAACACGCATCTTAAAAATATTCTGTTTAATTAGCAACACGGTTCTTACATTTAAAATATATTGAGAAAACGGTTGCCAAAAATTTACAATTACTTCCGCGTAGATATATTTTAATATAACTATGAAATGATGATTGATAATAATGAGTATGGGCACTAGTTAAGAAATTCTTTATTTTACTATATTTGAATATTAATTTATTACGTATTGCAGTTTAATATTATTTAACATTTTAAAAAATATTTAGAAATGTTCTGATTACTGCATTTTTTAATTCAATTTAACTAATTAATCTAAATATAAAAGTCAAATAAATAATATAGTTAACTTGAGAATTTATATTTTATTGATTTTTTATTTCATTTTTAAAATTATTATTTTTTATAAATCTATTATTATAACGATAAAAATATATCTATTATTTGCTATAAGCATTTTTTCCTATTGCAAATTTTTCAATTACTTCAAATATTATTATTGTTGTTGTTATTATTATTATTATTATTATTATTATTATTATTATTATTTATTTTAGTTCATTTTTATAATTTTTATAAGAAAATCTACCCTGTAATTTTAAAAATTATTTCTTAATATTGTATAATCTTTTTTGAAAGTTAGTTTAGTTTATAATGTTTATATTTAATTTATTAAAAGCAATGACCATTTCAAAAATAATTTTTTATTAGTTCTTTCATTTTAAAGAAAGTATTTATGTATCGATATAATGTAATCATTTAAATGTACACAACTGAATCATAAAATATACTGTTGAACTAAAAAAATTTTTATTGCACAAATGGACGAATTAAATTTAATATAGATATTATTTTATAAATATTTTTTATAGACCATTAGTTATGAGAATCTATATTACTAATATTGTTTGCAAATCATTTATTTGCTTTGCACATATTTTATAAATTCATATTTTAAACCGCTCCCCATTTCCTTGTATAATAATATAATAGATTCTTTACTTACATTAAATTCGTTAGAATGATTTTGTATGAATTGCACATACAAATAATTGAATGATTGCAATCTCGATAAATAACTATTTGTAGTTCGCTTTCTTAACAAATTGATTTAAAAATCAGATTTTTAGAATAATTGATAAAAACATTTAAAAAGCTTTATTATTAAAAGTCATAGAATAAAAATAAAAATTTACTTGTTCAGATACAGAATAAAATTTAAAAAATGACGATATCCATAAAACGTTGGTATTAAATATGCCAATAAGTGTTATTATCAACAATAATATTTAGTCAATGGGATCGATTATTTCGAAATTATGACGAGATTGGGTAAAAATTTGAACGATAAAATTGTAATTATAAAATTATCAAACCATGATATCATAGACACAAACTCTAACTCCTTACGAACCCAGTCGATAAATTTATAGATTAAATTTACGTTTTTCAATTAGAATTAAATGGAGTAAAAGAAACAAATACGCCAATAACGGGATAAAATGTTTCTCTGGCAATGAAATATGTCACATAGATTCATAAATTCCAATAATCCATTGTTTCAATTTCTGATGAATGCGCTCGATTAGAACGATGCCACGATGCCACGACGCCACAATTGTTTTAGCAAAAGCACCTTTTTAATTCAGGACGATCATTTTAAATTAGAGAGACTTTTGCTTCGTGATATTCACAGGGATTTTCATTCGGCGTGTGGCAAAGCGGCGCTCAATCTACTAGTCAGTCAGTCGGCTAGTCGGCGGCGAATCAGCGAGCCGCTCTAGATTTGCCCGAAAATCACTAAAATAGTCAAGCTTTGCGCGTGCGATTTGGCTAAACGCCGCCAACCCGACGTCACGGTGGCGGCCGCCTCTGACAAAAGCGTTGTTTACAATTTTAAAAATAGTCGGCCCGCGACGACGCCACTCACGTGCAGCTTGTTGAAGCAGACGCCGACAAGCTCGCCGGAGTTGCTGTCGAAGGCACCGATGGTCATGCCGTCGGCGATGATGCTCTCCAAGAGGAGCCGAAAGCCCTCGTGATCGGTGCCTCCTGGGACGAGCGATATTCCGAAACCGATCGTCAAGCACTCCTCGAAAGATGAGTTTATTTGAAGACGGGTGGCTTCCTTCACGTGCTCTGGGCCCAGGATTTTATAGGCGATGAAGCTGGCATCCGGCTTCTTCGACATTTTTGCGTTGCGTCTGGCGAAGCTTCGATTTTCTCCTTGAAATTCTATCGCGAGTAAGTGCTTCCTTTTTCAGAGCGAGACGTCAACGGAGCAAAAATCGACCGCTCGGCCAACGGAGGCAAAAGACACTGTGGGATACTTGGTCTTTACAATGTGCGTGAGCCCCACTTCATTATTATCAGTCCTATTACCAACTTCACACACAGCGCCCCCCGCGCCACTCCGCGTCCGTCGGTATAAACAGTATATTAAAACGTCTCTAATATATATAGTGTCGTGTACACTTTTCTCACTTACCTTTGCGCCCCTCTTCGAGCACTAGACAATTATATCTTTTATTTTAATTCAATTAGATTTTTATCGAGACAATAGGCGCTCCATGTTCATCAAAGCATTTAAGCGAGAGTGTCTACTTATGCAGATACATTTACATTCTTAACTGAGATAATGGAACTTTCTTTAAAAGGTAACCTGATTTTTTAAAGCTGATTCTAATCAGCGCCGAGCTTATGCAGTTATTGCGCACAATATGAAGTAGTGCGTGTAATTTCAAACGTGCTTCCAAAAATTAAGATTTTTCATTCCAATCTTATGTTTTTTATTTACGAGCAAAGAGCTTGCCGTTGAAAATTTTATTGTGTTTTATTCTGCCGAATCAATATTAAGCTTTTTTAAACAATTATATCTATTATACATAATTCATACAATTGTACATAAATCAGGGCAAATGTGAAAAAATTTAATAGTTGAGTAAGTTTTTAGACCAGAATTTAAAAGAATGTTTTTGAATGAAAATACTTTACTTTGTTGTGCTAATTCTTGTGAGTTTTCTATTATGTAATTAACTATTTATTGGATCACTTAAATATATTGTTTCCGAAAATATTTAAGATTTCAAAAGGTTATTTGAATAATCAATCTATAATTTTCTACATATTTTAATCAAATTTCATTATTATGACATTTTATACAAAATATCTTTTTAAATTTTCAATTCTTGAAACATTTTATTACCTTAAATTTTAATAATAAAATGGTACTGATAAGCTGAACCTTATACAACTCTTATTATAAATCAGTTCAAGTCTTTCAGAAGGAAACAATATTAAAGTTTTTCCATTACTCACATTAGTTACATTTAGATAAAAATATTTTTCATAATCCAGCAGAAGTATTCAGAATGAGAAATGTTAAATGTAGCTCATTGCACATTCACACTTTTTATACTTTACTCATTCTTGAATAATATTCATGTGTAATAAGTAATCAATAATTAATATCTTTTTGAAATTAAAATATCCTTAAGGTTTTGAATTTCAATTATTGTCTATTCTGCAAATTTTACGTAACTATATATATATATAGATTATAAAAACTCTTTATAAATTTAGGAGTCTTTTTATATATATATATATAAATTATAATTATAATTTAGGAGTCTTTTATAAAGAGTTTTTATAATCACTAATTTACCCTGAATTAAAAATTTTAAAAACTCAATTTTCATGGAAAATTTAACAAAAATATCTTGAAATTGTTATTTACTCGTACATACATAAATATAACTTAGATATGCTAAATTACACAAATAAGAATAAAAAACTTAGCATTTGAATTTTAAAATTCAGAATGGAAATGACGTCTTATACGTACATAGTACGAGTATACTAAAGATAATTATTTCAAAATCTGTCATCATAAAATATATTACATATTATTTGGAATATTCTTCTATAGACTGTTTGAGCAAAAGAATTTAATTGGCATCGTTAATTAAATCTCAACTATATTTCTTTTCATTTTTGTTGCCGTTTTATTTTATTAACGACGCAAGATATATTTTTTATAAAATGTTCTTTTGTTACGAATAATTATGTAACAAAGCAATTTAATGCAATTAAGTACAAATATATTTTATAAATAAGAAACTTATTTATTATTATTATTCAATATTGGACCTTTCATTTAATTATTATTCTATTTTAAAGTGGACTAAATTAGTAATTAAACAACTCGATTAGATTTCAGAACTACGACTTATATTTAGATTAGTAAACTTTAAAAATATATCTTATGAACATTTTTTGGTTGTACTTAAATCTGATTTTGAGATTAGAAGTACAAACTTTTAATCTATTTAATGTTTTGGTAAGACATATTGAATACATCTGAATTTTTATTCCAATGTAAAATTGTGTGAAACGGGAACCTGAACCTATTCAACAAGTACCTACGTTTTTGTTATATACAAAAATATATTTTTTAAGTAAATTTTTAATTATTTTTAAATCATATCAATTGTATGAACACTCCCGTTAGATTATTAGTTTCACTTTTATGCAAAATTGAGAAAGATAATTACTTTATATATATATATAATACTTTATACATTTAATTGTTTTACTTTCTCTAAGATCTCCATTGATAAAAGCACCCTTATAAAACTAAGTTATCATAACACTATCTTTTATAGCTTCTTTTCATGCATAGTATTGAGAAAAGATTTTAAAATATTAACAATATCTAAAGCTAAATTTTTATGAATAAATATTAACAAGCAAATTAATTAAAACTCGTAATTCTTTAAATTATTATTTTTATCCTATTGTAAAAATCCTAAAAACGATATAAAATAATATGTTACAAGTATTATCTAATTTTTTATGTATTATTATTATTAAAATCATCTCTAATAAGACGCAATTATCTTACGTGTATTTCACTATATAGCTTACTAATATTCTATTTTATTTTTTTATAAATTTATATTATATAATATATATATATATTATCTTTAGTTATTTATATACATTTAATGAAATATAAATAAAAATAAAGCAAAATATTGTGTCTCAGAATTGCATATATATATATATATATATTATTTAATCAAATATATTTCGATGTATTGCCATTACAATTAATATAAAAAATACTTTAATAAGGGACGTAAAAATATTATTTCTATAGTATCAACTGTATTAATATTAAATCTTTTTTATTTATCTTTCACACAGATATTTAAGGATATTTTTTTACTAAAAATTTTCTTTTATGGAATTATTTGAGAGATACAATGATAAATTAATTTATTACAATATTACATTAGAATGACAATGAAATATACCAATTGAATGAAGTATTGTCTTAAAACAGTTAAAATAATAATTTTAATAATATGAAGTTTTAAAATAAATCGTAAGAATAAAATCAGTTTAGTACTAATCATTTTAATGCATGTATACAGATAAAGTGATAATATAAAAACTTATAATTCAATTTATTTAGTATTTTTTCACTTAAGTTTAGGTAATAAAAAGCTACAAATTATCAACTGAATAAAATTTTTTAATTTTCTTAATTAAATTAAAAATTTACAAAATAATTACAAAATTGTTAATTTCGTATTGTAAAATAATTACTTGAACGATGTTATCAATGATACTTGTAATAGTAGTACTATTTTACATAACAACTTATAATCACCTAATATATTGGAAAAAATGTAATCAATTATATTCGACTATTCATAATAGCAAGTAAAAAATATACGTCGACTTGTAAGATTGTTTTTTACGAAAAGATTATATAGTTAACAAATAGTTCTAATTAGATATTTTAACCTATTTGCTCTCAATTTTTATATACTACATATATAGAAATTAATAATCTTCCATTAATATTCAAATTGAACATAATTTCACAAATTTTTTTTCTTCGTATGATGATATAGATTTTGCGTAATTATAAATACTAAAAAAGTTACGAATTAAATCGAAACCTGCATCAAAATATAAATTAAAATATGATTTAAAAATTTGAAAATGCATCGACGTTACTCATTCGTTTAACCATCATTATTATATGTATATTGTTATTGTCTATCTGAGGCATAAAAGTGACTCAAACTATTTCACCAAATTAATACTTCACAAATCTAAAGCTTTTTTAGATTTACTATTTTTCTACTCACAAAACTGTCTTTATTATTTTATCTGATATTGTTTAAAATTCTTTTAAATATACACTTCTTCTTAACTGTAACTTTATATCGTGTTCTCTAATTTGTGCTTACCTTATCTAAATAAGAATAAGGCTTGTTTATGATTTTTGATCTAGTTGTATGATGGATCTTTATCGACATGATTTATTTACCTTTAGAACACTGAATGAAGTGTATATTTCCTTCATCATCTGATTACATAATTTTTTGCATTTATTTTATCTCACGAAACATTATTATAAATAATTTGCTAAACAACTTAATTTCACTAAAACTGTGTTTACATTCCCGTTAAAATTATATTAATTGTTTTTAAAATTAGTTGTATAAAAAATATATACTGTTTTAAATCTTAAATCAACAGACACTTAGACAGACACATCTATTATTTCGCAAAATCTTATTTTATGAAGAAATAATCTAACAAGCATGTAATCGCTAATTTTATTAATTTGATATCGATAATCTAAAATAATATTTTTTGCTGATAGATTCAATTAAAAATAAATTTGTATCAAGAATAGTAATCAATGAAAAATGTATTACAAATTTATAGGTAAAAATTTTTTTTATAGATCACTTGAATACCTATGAATCTTGAAGATTAATACCACTCTGTTCTATTAATTCTATTTAATATTATTTTAGCTATCTGTTTATCAGTTGACACAATTTTTTACTATTTATTTTATAAATTATAAGAAATATTACTATAAAATTATATATTCTAATATTAAAATTAATAGTATAGATTGAATTATACTTTTTTCAGCCTAACGTTAACGCATACTTATTAACTAATATCATCTATTAATAACGTAGATAAAGATTAAATATCTGTCGCTATAATGTTAATCGTACGTTTATTTATATTTCATAATAATTGTTATTTTAGATTGTATTAATTTTTTTATTTTAAATTTATGAGGTTTCTCCCACATTAAACAATATCATTCTTAAATTTAAACATTTACCTCGAATTTTTTATGTCTATGATGCCTTCAAAAAAAATTTTATTCGTATTAGACTTAATATTTTTAACTTTACGTTACACCGTGATTCCACTTCATATTGATTTTTTCAAATCACTGTATTTTCAACTTTTTTTAAAATATTTATTATGACTCATAATAGTGTAACCCGTCATTATACATTAATTCATAGCTATTGCCAAAATTAAACAATATTGAAAATATTTTGATTAATCCATTAATCATCTCAAACTTTCTTACTGAATATAAAATTCAAACATTAATTTGGTCGCATTTCGTCTTTATAATTTCGTAATTATAATGGGATCGTAGATCTAGCTGCTGTTATAAATAAGTATCCTCCCGATCGGTCATATCTTATGAATAAGAAAAATGCTTTCGTGTACTTAAAAAATTTCTTTCCAAATTATATGAATTAGTTCTGTGATAAAAGAACGTATATATATATATATTTGTACACATTTATCCCTCTTCAGAATGCTTTATTTCCTAGATTAATATTATACAAGCAGTATCTGTATCTTTTGTATTGGAACTATCTCTGCATCTCGCTTTGAAAAGTCTATTAATACTGTACATTTCATCTCGAACGCATTGAGGGAAAGATTATTTTATCTTCGAATTGCCTAAAAAGAATCCATAGCCATCGATTCTTAATGTTTATATTACTTAATTTTATCAGTAGCAATTTATTGTTACAAGTGTAATTGAAATATTCTTCAATACTTGGAGATATTTTACAAGCTATTATAGCATACATTTTTTAAAAAAAATTTTAAAGCTTTTGAGTTCACAGAAATGAACCTCTAGGGTTTATTGTCGACCATTCAATTTTATTTCGAGAATATTATAAAATTAGACATTTCTATACGTACTACTTAAAAAGAGACGTATTCACTAAACTGGTCTGTCAATCTTTTAATAACTGTGTAATTATCGGAAGCATTTAAGCGTGTATCGCGACCTGTATGCAGTTATTAATTGTTTACGAAGTCTTTTATTTTTAATAGACATTAATGTAATGGCAATGCAAAATCACTTATTTTATATTCTAACACCTGTACTTTATAAATGTACAAGGTGATTGGGTTTTATTGCCTCACTGAATCTGCGTTGTTTGAACAGTAACCGTTGAAAGAGTCAATTTTATATCAATTTACTGATTATATGATATAATGTAACGTTACTGACTTACCGACTGAATCAAAATCCTTTTAAAAAAATTTTTAAATAATTTTCCTGTTTAAAGTAAAATAATCTGTAGAATCTATGAAATAGAAACATTAAAATAAAGTGAATCTTATAAATCTATGCAATAAAAAGATTAAAATTAAATCATTATTTACCTAATTCTTGGGCATGCGAATTTTTCGATCAAATACCAACAAAAACATTCATTCCATTATTTTTATTTCAATAAAATATTCTATTAATTGTTATTTTTTAATTTCAAATACACGAATGATTTTATAATTTAATAAAATATATTTAGTCAACAATGCACTTTTTCGCCGTAGTAAAAATTAATAATTTACACTTATAAATTATTATTAAATCAAATCACGTTTGTTCAAATAATTATGATCATTATAACACACTACTATTACAGATTATAAAAAATTTTTTATTAGCTTACAAAAAAAATTTATTTAAATATTTAACACGTCTTCTCAATTTTAGTAATCTTCTGATCAAAATGAAATGGAGATTACGTTGAACATGCCTGTTTCATTTGAGTTTTATAAGGAGTTTATTTAGTTGAAACAAATGTAACTCTAGCACTATAAATTTTCAATATATATTTATAAATAATTTTATTGAGCTTTTTATATCATTTTATATTCTTTGAAATATTATTGACGCATAAATAATATCCATGTAGTATTGCATCAAACTTAATATTTTAATTAATGTTGCAACTCTTTCTGATACTTATATTCTTTGTCTATCTTTCTCTGACGCCTTCTCGCTTCTTTATTCTTTCTACCTAAATTCACATAAAATAAAAAATATCTTACTAATTAATTTTCATAAGATCTAAGTTCGTCTACATTACGTAAACTTTGAAGAAACATTAGATAAGCACAAGAGTAAAGACAAACTCTGTTAAAGTTTTTAAGCTCCAAGTATTTTAAATAAAGTAACTTGAAAATTTAATTATTTACTAAAAATAAATACGCGCAACTACGTTACAAAAATAAGTAAATACTTCTTTGTAATTCTCACAATTTAATAAGAATAAAGGAATTTTAAAAAAATCTAAATTTTTCAAATTTGATTATAAATTTTAGCTTTTTTTAAAGAATAAAAACATAAAATGCCGTGAAATTTATTCTCGTATTTTTAAACATATGATTAAAAGATAATAATTTTTATTTGTATTGAAAAAAGATATATAATAGTGACTGTGACGATTTTATTTTATACGATACTGAATAATATTTAATTTATTGAAAGAATTATTTATATTATACTCTAAATATTGCACGAAAACTTATCAAATTGTAAGAATACAATTATATAAATTAATACTTAGCTTTAAATGAGAAAAATTCTTCAAATAATTATTATACAAAAATAAGAAATAAAAACAAGACTAGATGAAAAAGCTACCTATTGACCGCATTCAAAAACTCTTCAATGCAAAACTGTTCATAGTGACTGTAATACAGAGAAAAAATAACAAGATAATTATTTGAATAGATTTCAACTAAATTTATGTTTTTGCAGACGTGCATAGTAACGACTCGATAATTTTTCAAATCGCCAATATCCATTATTTCCTGCACATGGCTTGTTAATAGAATTCAAAGCAAACGACCATTTTTTATTTTAAAGAGCTCTGCGTGGGATTTGTTTAAAGCAGAAACCGTTCTCAAATATATTCAGCAATCCAAAGCTTGATTAGCTGCTCTTAATTTTTTAACCTTCCTTAAAGTCGTTGTGTTATTGCGCACGACCTTGGGAGTTATATCCTCGTAATGAATAAAATATAAACCAGCAAGACTTTTTAATAAGCCATAGCTGAGTTTTTCTTTTTACCAAACAGTTACGAAATATGAAGCAGTGTCTCGCAGACCGAGAACAGCATAAGCACGAAAATGGTAAGCTGAAACAAGATTTGACGCGCCTTCCAGCTGTGTTTTATGATCGCAAGAGTCGCGCACTGAGCCGAAAATGAAAAGGAACTAGCGGAAAGGTATTTTCAAAGGTCACTTGAAAAGACGCACTCGGGAAGCGATTACAAGTGAACGTTCCATTGCGATGGCCATGCGCCATGCACGCTGTGTACCGGCTTAGATTACTCAATGAATAATTTAATGTTTCCGAAGTGGCCAACAACACAAATGTACGCGCATACATCTGGCGGCAGTATTAGTTATCCTGGGCATTGATAGAATTCGATTTAAATTGATGTGTACGATTTGTAACGCGCGACGCGTCGACTAATCGGAATTCAGATTGCTGAATCATTTTGAAGTTTCATTCGTTGATGGACACTAATCTGTAGTTCTATTCATGTCTTGGATCAAGAACAACACAAGGTCGAAGACTCGCTTTTTGAAAGTGTCTACGCAGCTTTTTGTTTTCCGGCAATTTTTCCACTCGATTCTTGTTGGATAAATACAAAATGATATTCGAGTATGTTTTGCCAAAATGAGCTGGTTAATATTAAATACATTTTGCGCGAATTGACGGCTAAGGCGATGCCTTTGGGATGTTTCCATTTGCGAAACAATATTTTATCCTTAAACTTAGCCAATTCCATTGTCTTGTACATTAATCGATGCCTCGTAAATTCACTGCGTTTTACGCATCCAATGATCTTATTAACTAATTCATATGTTAGTTTTCAGTAATAAATTATGAATTTTTTCAGCTGAAACAACTAAGACCGAATTTTCGTTTATATTCAAATAAAATAAAAAAAACTTCCTTTACTTAAAAACTTAATCGCAGGATTTTAATTAGTGCAAATGTAACTATTATTGTACATACGAATGGTTACATTTAATTAACTCTTAAATCTAAGAAAATATTTAGATATTTAATGATATTATTTTTAAAAAATGCATTTAAGCGAAAATGTATTAATTATTTATGATATTTTATTATTAAATCGCTTTTTAAACAAGAAATATAATAATTGCTTTAATCCGTTAATAAAAGTATTAAATGTAAAAGGAATGATAATAAACTTAATAATTAAATGATATTAAAATAAATAATTTCTTAAACTATAATTTAATCAAAAATTTAAACAATGATTTACAAAGATATTTAAGGAATTAGAAGAGTAAAATTTTATTTACTGTTTGAAAAAGTATAAAATATTTAGATATAAAATGTAAATTTATTGTAATTCTACGTTAAATTGTATATAATCAAAGTAATTATTTTTTTTCTTTGAATCGTATAGTAAACTAAAATATATCGATATACTGTGTAAACATGATATATTTTGGGCCAACCATTTCGTAACAAGAAAATTTGAATTAGAATGTATTATTGGGAAAATCTTGCTCTTCGTTTATAAATCATTTTAATCAAGTTTTAATTAACGTAATTTAAGGTCAAGTTACATTAGAACATATGTATTTCTTAAGTGCCATGAGTTTAAGAATGTGTATTTTTTAACAAAAGAATAATTTTTATTTATAAAACTATATATATTGATATACTTGAGCAAGAAAGATATCTTATGTTTATAAAGTTTATCCGTTTTCATTCTATAATAATTAATCAAAATTTAAACTATTCTTTTATGAAGATTCTTAACATCAACATCGTAAATGCGATCTTTACTCACTGATATTTAATTATAAAATAATGATGCAAATAATTCTAATAATTTTAGTAATTAGTTATTTATTAAATTAATTTTTAAATTTATATACAAGCTAACATAGCTCAGTTCCCAAAGAAAGATAAAACATTACTTATAATTTTTATAAATATTCGGAACTTTATAATAATAATAATAATAATAATAATAATAATAATAATAATAATAATAATATGCGTTCAGCGAAATTAAATTCTATTCCGAATACTAAAAGATATTAGTTATATATTATGATCCAGTAAAATAGAAACTTTTATCAAAATTTCTTCCTGTATCCTGATTTATATCCTAAATTTAAAAAATGAATATATTTTGTTAATAACAATTAATTAAAATATTAGCAATACTAATAATAACAATCTTGAAATCAAAACTCAAAAACGTATTCAAAGAAATAAATAAATGGATGAAACTATAATTTCAAATTATAAAGTAGTATCAAAATTTAAAGCTAAAGTACTTGGATTAAAATACTGTTCTGTAACTTACTAAAAATGTTTAAGTGAGAAAATAGATCAATTTGTAAAGCTTTCAAGGAAGAATTCAATCATAGAGATTACGATTATTGCTCTTATTACAAACAACGCTATTTTTATGATATATTTGTTAAAAACGTGTGTCTATAATAAAAGCTTAAGCTTTAAGAAAATATTTAATTGACACATCTTATCGAATTCGATTCTCAATTGTATCACATATATTATGTTCTATAAATATTGGTTTCCTGCGATTCAACATACCAAAAAAAGCGGAAATAGTAATTTCTAATCAATATTATTGTATGTATTTAAAAAAAAACTAACTCAATAATTCCTTAACTGAGAATGTTTGAACAGTTTTAAGTAATTAATGGGAAAGATGCATAGCTGCATTTATAAAATAACTTTTAATTAATTAATTTTAGAGATTGCAAGAATTATTGAAAATCATTATAATTAATACAGTATTTCCACGCATCCGATGAGAATTCTCAAAATATTATTCCATCCATACACTCATTAATTCATTAGAACTAGCTAGGAAAAAATGATTTATTTTTTATCACGGTAGTGTATTGTACTATGCAAAAATACATAACAGATATTGACAATAAATTTTAGCGCTCTATATTCAGTATTGGAACCAGTAATTCGTTTTGCTTAAATGATTGTTTGAGTTAAATTTATCAAACTTCATATTTATTTATATTTATTCCATTAAAAAGTTGTAACTGGCAATTTTAAGGCAATTTTGTGCGGATAAAATATTGTAATTTACGTTGAATGTGTACATTTAAACTTGTTTATATGTAGAATTTTTATTGATTGAATCACATTGCCCTATAACTATAATAGCAAGTAGGTGTCTATTAAAGAAACCGTAGCAGTGAAAGGGGGAATTTAATACGATGAGAAAAAAATGCTTGAGAAACGTGAAAGATAGACAGTAAGTGACCCTCCAGAAGCAAAGATATCCGGTCATTGTACCAGCATCTATGGCTCTAATTGCCATGCATCTCATGCATATCAGCATCCATGTATGTTCATATTATAGCTGGAGTTAAACCTATTACACAACACGTCGCGCTCTCGTTTAGTTTTCTATGTGTAATGAAAGTGCTCGTATACAGACAAGCGTGTACATTTAAACGCAAAGGCGATCAACAGTAAATTGTCCAGTGACCTGCATTGTCCCGTCTATTTCTCTCTCTCTCTCTCCTCTCTCTCTCTCTCTCTGCGTCTCTCTCACTCTCTGTCATGCTACGTCGCATCCCTTCCACCTAATCGCTCTACCCCTCTACACATATTTGCGACGTACCATCACACATGTAGATCAGAGCTTATGATGAGATTTCTATTTGATTCAATGAAACAAGTTGGGCAAGAATATCCGAGTAATTTTTAGTATTTTCAAGTGGTACTATGCTTAATTCAAATTCATGACTTAATGTTTCATAAATTCTCTTTAATGGTTAATCTACTGAAGCCCAAGCATTATCAAATCTACAATTACTTATTAATAAAATAGTTGCGTGCTTTTATTTTCATATTTTCAGATAATTTAAGGAAATTATAATAAATAATAAACTAACTTTAAATTTTTGCAAACATTTTTAGACGAATTTCAAACGAGCAATTAAAAATCTTCTTGCATAAGAACCATTAATTTTCTACGAATAACTTTTACAAATACATAATGATTTATTGTAAAAACACATTCAACGAAAATTTTGATGTTGATTCGGTTTAAAAACTATGTACAGAATTGATAGACTAGGTATAGGTGACAATATTAATAATTTCGCTCGCGCGGATAAACTTTTTCTCGGTGATATATCACACCTATGCAAGGTTGATCTCTCTAATTAAGCCGAGTTTAAGTAAATCTGGCGATTTACTACGAATTTGTCTATCATTGGAGCAAAAAGAAATTTCATTCTAAAAAGTATTGGAAGAAAGTCGCGTCTTTAGTACTTCAGATATATATTCATAAATAAGGAGCTACTCTAAATTAGCTTATATTAGTTAACTAAGAAATTATTATACTGCAATTCTAAACAATATGTAACACTAATTCCCTCTCATAGCTGGGGTGTGGTCGAGTCGTAGAGAGTTAGACTACAACTGCAGACGTAGGCGGCATTCTTGCATTCACTCGAGGCTCAGGTTCCAACAAGACGTACTGAATACTAACAGAGTGGAGCGGCTTCCTCAGACACGGTAAATCATTCAATGGTACTATTGATGCACAATTCCTTAGACCTCCGCAAATTTATTCAACTAATAATACTCCCTGGCCATTTAAACTGCTTATCATTGGAACAATCTCTCGCTCATTGTAACTATAGTATAGTTTTCTCGCTCTCTCCCAGTTCTTTGTACTAGATTTGCTTCTAGAATATCCACAATTCCATTCCAACAATGACCAGCTGATAATTCGGAAGAAGGCTCTCCTACAACCTCGGAATCACGAGGTCGTGTGCAAAATCTATTCACTAAGCGCGAATAGGAGTACTTACCCTTTATTCCTAATAGAAAAATTGCCTCACAATAGCTGAGTGAAAGTGGTACTAGCAGACCAGGAGCTGAATATGTACTACAAATAAGTGCAGATGGAGTGGGAAGGTTTACAGGGCGACCTACTCCTTTTAAAACAACTAATTATACTTTTGACCACCACTCTTTTTAGTACTTAAAAATACAATGCTTACTGAAGAGCGTACAAAGAGTCTCTAGTTTCTTTAGCAGTTAAATATTCTGTATAATTTTTTATTACTACTTATTGACTTAGCTGTAAACATATAAACAAATACTTCAGAGCTTAAATAATTTGAAAATTAAATATATAAAAGAGGTTCTGTTAAAATTTCAATTTTAATCTTACAAGATTGTTTCTTAAATATAATCTGAAACATTCTTATATCTAGTTATATTAGCGTTTTTATTCACTAAGCGAAGAATCACATTAAAGGTATCGATCTTGCTTCTATTTTACTATGCTTCTTTATTACTGTGCTCATAAATATCGTCATTATTTTACACCCAAGACGTAAAACTTTAAATAGAATTATGTACGGGTCATTTGATCAAATGTGTAGCCACTACAGCCACCAAAACAGTGTTCTATACATGTCTGCGCAATATTCTCAAGGGGATATAAACAAGACACTTCGCGTTTTAGGTAAACCCAAAAGTAAATATTTGCAAACTGTGAAAAGCTATGTATTTTTCTTCAAAAATGACTATTTTTAATTATATTTCTGCTGCCTCAAAAATAATTAGTTACGCAATTGTTTATAAAAATTTATTAGCAGACTTTTGTAAACAACTACATTTTAATATAAAATTCTGAAAGATTCTGAAAAGTAAGTCTTTAATTTTTAAATTAAATTAAATAAACATGTGCTACGATTAAAATAAAATATTCGTGTTGAAATAATGTATGTACACAGGTTTTATTTTTTCTTAAGTTAGTGCTTAAGAATAAATTGAAAAAAGTGGACCCTATAAACTTTTAAGAAACTCTGAACACCGAACTCTTTTCCTCGGGTACGTACAAATCCATAGAGAATAAAGATATTTCTTTATTTCTACGGTAGTGGCGAGTAATTCGTGCTTGTATTTCAAGAAATAATGCGTAGAACAAATTGAAAAGTGAAGAAGAGGGTAAGATATAAACTAAAGCGATTAAATATAGTTAAAAATTATATGGTCTTGCCGAAACTTGATCTACAACTTTGTTTTTGAAATATGGTGGTACTTATGAAGATTCACTAACAGTGCTTTACGTAATTACCTACGTACAGAGACAGATCAACAGTGCAATTTCCATACAATCAAATAGGAAACTCGCTACTGTAATCCCAGTGTCACTATGAGACTTGCAGTTAACAAAGCAAGGTGACAAGGAAAATTCTATTACCTTCGCAGTGTTCTTTATAATTTTATAAATTTATATACGTATGTAAACTTAAAATAATATTATCTCAAGAAAAGTAGTACTTTAAGTTTTCAAAAAAAATAAGTTTTAAATCAGGGAATTACATTATTCAAAGGACAATAAATCTGTATACTTTTGACTGACTTATATGTTAGAAGAGTTCCGATGGAAAATGTGCATTGAATACAAATGTTGTAAATATTTTATTAGTATTCTAAATTTAAAATCTATAAGATATTCGATAAAAGCCTGTAGTTTACTTAATCACTTTTTATTTATAAATATACGTAGGCAAATATTTTAACAATAAAATTATTATAAATATTTATGATCTGCATGCCCCGAATAAATAGAAAAGAAAGAATTATCTGGAAGATAATGCAAGCAGCTTTAATTAAATTTTAGAAAATTATAAAGTTCGATAAAAATTAATTGGTCTTTATGTACGGAAATATTCGCTTTTTAGTGATTCTAAGGATTTTTATGTAATATCTTTCGCACACTTATGATCTGACTTATGAATGTATTTCAGTAATATATATATATATATATCTATATATATATATAATATTTAGAAAATATTTTTTAAATTATCCTCTAAATAATGTATTTTTAATTATATTTATGTTACTTTTGCTGTATGTATATTGCAGTATCACTCTTTCCACAGCCTATAAAATATACTCGCTATTAGTATTAAAGAAATATGTAAAAACAACTCAAATGTAGGTTATTTGTACAGATCATTTTAATTTCTTATAAATAATCTATCAAAAATAAGAATATATATGTATTGTAATTTTGTAACTTTAATCACCTAAAATTAATAAAAATTAAATAATAATAAAAATAAAAAAATTTGTTTAATGATAACATTCAATATTTACTTACCAATTGTTACTTTTAAAAAATTTACATAAACAGATTAAAAAAACAATTGATAAGAAAATCGGCAAAAATAGAATCACTCATAATTATCCAGTTTATCAAGGATGTTTAAAAATTTAATGTAAATTAATAATCTCTCAATGATACTTCTACTAAATACTCACGTAGCATAAAAGAAAAAAAATTAAATAGTGATTTAAACAGAGAGTCATTTCACTTATGCATAAACACATAAATGCACAGATAAATGCGGGAAATAACGAAAGCATAAAGAGACTTTTACATATTTACAAGTGCTTGTGCGGCTGTTACAGTACCGACATAAATGTGAATTCATCGAGTACACGTAACGGAGACGGAAGCGTGCGTAGTAGTAACAACTTGGTAGAGACAGTCCAGGATAAATTCGCTCGTTATTTCCGGTCAGCTAGAGCCTGACGACGTAACAAGCTGACTGGAAATTGATCCTAGTGATGGTACTTAAATTTATGTGCTCGCACACGCACGCGTGCGTGTGTGCACCGGTGTTTTCGGGCGTAAATATGTATGCGTGCGCGGATACCTGAATGAGAGCAGATGACCACCAGACGTACTCGAGATATTGTAAAAATGCGAAAGCCCGACTACAAATAAAAGTGAGAGAATTTTCGTGGAGAAAATATTTCATAGGACAGTAGTGCTAGTTCGTATTTTCACGCTAATTTAGATGTGAAAAATCAAAAAGCACATGCCAGCAAATACTAAGCATCAATGCAATCCATCTTAATTATTTAAATGTCTTCGATAATTCTTTTAAGTACTCAAGTCCTCAAAAATGGATTATTTAACTCTATTTATATTCAACATTTAACATAAAATGGCAATTTAGCTAAAATTTAAATTAAACTCAATGTTTATATTTGAGAATCTCCATAAAAAATTTCAAATTAGTTTGTCAGATTCAATAGAACGTTATGATTGCAAAGGTTCAAACGAAATTACGATAAATAAGAATCTTATTTTAGCCAATTGCACAAATAATTTAAGAATGTAAAATTGAGGAATCACATATAATCTCGTTTTTGACTCGATGTTCACAATAGACAGAAATATACTTCATAACAATATTGAAAATATTTAGCAAACAAGTAAAGGTAGTGCAAAGCTCTAACAATTTTTGAAAATGTAGCTTTTGCCAAATTACCAGAACTTTTTAAATGTCCATTTCGAAGTCCTTTTTGGATGCTCGTATAAATGCTCGTTAAAACATACCAATGCCTTTCGAATTTGATATTGAATCTGGAAAACCGTTGTCATGTAATGTATTCGGTGATAAATCTGGTTGTGACGTGTAGCTTCAAGTATCATTAGATTCCACGAAACGATGCGACAACAACAGCCTGTTTGATATCAGAATATAACAGCATTCTGCCACATATGCACACACATAAACATTTTCTATGATATAATATTTCGTTTGAACAAAGAAATCTCTTCTTGAAAATGTGAAAACTATCAAAATCCTATAAATATATTTTGTAAAATTCAGTTATACTCGTATTATTTTTTTTAAACTTCATTATAAAACTTTCAGTTTCAATATGTAATTGGCACATTGTATATGCAATTGAATAAAAAAATGTATGTGACGAGAGTGAGAGAGAGAGAGAGAGAGAGAAAGTAAAATGGGGCTTAACAACTAGGTGACTGGGATACTAGCAAAGGAAATAAAGTAATATTGTTGTAACATAAATCCTCTATGTTACTTTTGAATTTATAAGTCTGAATTCGTTTAAACCAACTTAATGATGAACTAATAAACTGATGAAGGCTGCTACGTAATACGTATACTTTAAATATCTAATTTATGAACGCTCCTTGCTATCGTCAAGTCAAATAATAATAATAATTAAATCTAAAAAATGAAATGATATCCTACAGCATAAATTTAATTATTATTTGATAAAATTATTATTTCTATTTTTATTTCTCATTATAATCATTTTAAAAATGGCAATATTATTGAAAATTAAGTTAATTAGTAAATTAATAAACAAAAGTTAAGACACAACACCTCTAACATATTCCTTGCTTTTTCATTTACTAGTTTATTATAATAAATATTATATTTCTAATATTCCTATTATAAAAATTTATGTGTATTCACGTGTTTGTATGTGGAATAATGAATTTTTATTTGAAATAAAATTCTTTTTATAATTCTTAACTTACAAATTGATTTAATTCAAAATTGCATAATATCTATTTTCATATGGTGAAATGTACCAGATATTGTGTCCAGATATTATTATTAATAATGTGTAATTTATTTTATTTAGGCAATTTAATTAATTTACTAATTATACGTTCAACTTAATCGATTAAATATTTAATATATGTCATAAGTGTAATATATACTGTTTATTTTAAGTTAATAGTGTTATGATTAAAAATTAGACAATTGGCTAATAATAATGAAAAAGATATATATTATATAACTAATATACATGTATATTGTATCGTTAATATTAAATAATATATTGATTATTTCTAAAAGTAAAGAAAAATTTAATTAATTCGCACTTGAATGTGTAAAAGAACATTCTTTTTTTTAAATTGTCAAATAATGCAGTTTTTATTAAAATTCTTTCTATCCAGTAATTAAATTTAATTAAATAAAAGAAACATATTCTTTTAAATATCTGTATTGACAATATATAGAACTTTTTGCAATAATACAAATTACATAAAACTCTAAAAATTGCTTTATTATTAATTTTTTTCTTATTAATAAAGATTATCCATGATGAAATAGATACACATCATGTAAAATAACAATTGAAAAGAGATGGATATTTACAAGACTCAACTGATTATTTTTTAAATTTTAATAGCTGTAAAGTTCTGTTATATAAATCAGTTATAATATTTTTTAAGTAAACCATGACAGAAACAAAAATAAAAGACACTACTTATTAACAAAAGATTTTTTTTTTAATTTATTAAAAAAAATTTATAATTTTAAAATTAAATTTTTGATGTAATTATAAATATTTATTTTAAAAAGTAGAATGACTGTTATAATGTTGAATTTTCTTTTATAAATTGTAGTTTTCAGTAACAATATGCTCGAATAAGAATTCGCAAAAAAATAATAAAAGAATTTAAAAGAAACTTTAAGTACAATTAATTAAAGATTGCATAAAATTACTATTTTAAAATATTAGAAATTGTATTAGTGCCACATAAACACTAAAATCTATTCGGTTTAAGAGAATAGGTAGAAATAACGAATAAAATCAATTAACAACAAAGTATTAGTAACAAAAAGTTCCAATTAAAATAAAACTGTAAAAGTGAAAGTCAGAAAAATAAGAAAGTAATGTAAAATGAGAATATTAAACATAACATTTACATGAATTTAAATGAAAACATGGTAATTCGAGGAGCTAGTGTATAACGCATGAGAACTTGTGTTGCTAAGTGAATTCGACTTGACACAAGAGAAGCTATAAAGAAAAAACAAGCAAAAAATAATTAGTGTAAAAGAGCATCAAATGTACGAATTATCCGAGAATGTTGAAAAAGCAAAGGAAACCTTAAATTAGATGACTTTATTCAAAGATTAAATTAAAATACAATTTATTAAATAGCAGACAAGAATGATGCAGAATTAACTAATAAAATAGTATTAATATTCTTTATGCACTACGCGTTTAATTATAATGATATATTTAATTACTCATTAAATTAAATTTGATATATTTAATCAAATTTAAAAAACAATAAAAAAGATGTATTTTTAATTACAAAACAGAAGTATTGATATGCGCATATTTCGAAATCGTCAAACGGAATATTTTAATATTAATTAAATACAATAGTTTTGTTAAACAACGGAGGGAGACAGTATCAAAAATAAGAAATTTAAAATTAAAATTTTTTAAATAATTAAAATAAGATGCAAGAAGATGCAAAGAAAATTAAAATTTTTCCATAGCCATTTATTAAAAATGATAATTTTTTTAATTTATGTCATGTAACACAAAAATAAAGTTAATTCACACGTTGTATATAGGAAACAGATTTTTTAAATAATTAATTTAAATTTTTATTTTTATTTTCATAATTTGAAAATTTAGCTTCAAAATAATAATATGTTGGATCATCTTGTTATATAACAGTAAGATATGAATGTTAAATGATGCAGATATTCTTTATCTGTAATCACGAAAAAAATGAACATAAAATCGCGACACAAAATAATTATACTTTTTTTTTATTCCTTTCAATGATATAAATTATGAATGATAATAGTTGCTTTTATTGTTAAAGCAATAAAGTTTATTTTATCGCAATTATTGTAATAAAATTTTAAACATGATATCTCGTTAAAAAATAAAAGTACATTTTTATATTAAAGCGCAGTTAAGATAAAGAACAAGAGGGGAAAGTATATTTTTAATTAAAATTAAATTAGTTAAAATCCATTCTTTTTAATGATACAAAGCTGAGTTCTCGATTCCTGTATCAATAAATTTAATTAATAATTTATTTAATGCTGTGAAAATCTTACATAAATCTGGGATAAATAAAATTCTTTGTCAATTTATATATTTTAATTAATCATACTTGTTTTATCAATACATTAATTTACCAGTTTTAAATTCCTACATAACAATTTAAATAATCTATTGTAAAGAAGCTATTATAAAACATAAATAAATTACAGAATCCTAGAAAATAGTGATAATACTTATAATTGATTTCATTAAAAATATAATTTTATGTATAATAACCATCGTAAGTAATATTAAGTAAATGTTCGGCATTTTCTTCACCGTAAAAATTCTAAAAAAAATATTTGATACAATTATAAGTGAAATACAACACAAATTCTTTAAAAATATTTTTAACTAAAATTTATAAAGTATTAATGGATTTTTAAAAAATATATAAAACCAATTTGTTGTGCACCGAAACCGTTTTGAACCTAACTACATAAATAATGAAAGAAATAAAAAAAAATAATAAAAATTTATCAATATTCTTATCAAGTATTTGTACGCGGTACAAATTTCTACAATTTTTAACGACGATTCTATGCTTTTACAATTTCCTGGTTCAACTTCAATTTCTTTTTAGTGCAGCGATCGACATTTCTTTAAAAAAAAAATGCAACAGATTATTTACGTAAGTATTTCACGCAAAAATATATATTGAAAATAAACAAAATTTTCTGCAATATTCCTAAAATAAGTGTATATTTAGAAACAACATATAAACATTGGTATAAACCCAACAAGAGTGTCTCTAACGCCTCAATTATATTTCTACTGGGCTAAACAAAAGTATTTTTTATCGAATATTAGTCGTGTTTACATCCTTCTGTCAAAAGCATGAGTCATCTTTTGACATCGTACAATTATCCACTGGTTTTATATTTCCTTTCAATTACGAAAAGGTGCATCTACTAAAATATTTCCTATTGACCTAAATACGTGATAATTACTTGCACTAGTTTGAGAGAATAAGTTGATGAAAGAAGTACCTCCCTTTCCAGCTTCATCCCTGTCTATTTCATCGCTAATTCAACCTGGAGCTCGGAACTTTCTAATAGAAAAATTAAATCTCAAAAATTGAATTTTATTTACTAATATTAAAGCCTCATTTAAATATCTTCCTTCATGATAGAAGCATTTGGCAGTGATCGTTCCTTAGATTTCACGAGCTCATAAAGTATTACCCCTTCCATATTGCGCAGGATATACAGCATGACTTTATGACCTGGGATATTCCATTTTCCGTTAGATGTTAATACTTGACCAGTCAATCCGTAATTTTCTGGTCAGAAAGTAATCTAAGCTAATTTATTTTATAAATTTAAATATCATAAACTGTTAAAATGTTGCTCGGTGTCTCGAAAATAACGGAGGATCACATTTAGTACTTTGCTTGACTAGTGC
Organism: Platyscapa corneri; assembly: GCA_018907185.1. NCBI lineage: Eukaryota > Metazoa > Arthropoda > Insecta > Hymenoptera > Agaonidae > Platyscapa > Platyscapa corneri. The sequence goes on along the minus strand of JACCHW010000026.1, from coordinate 3,779,358 downwards.
AATAGCCAACTTAGTTCTATCTCTATCTTTACTATCCATCCCAACGTCAAGATATTCTTGATTTATCAAAATTGAGCCATTAAAGTAAATCTTTTTGCGTTTGAAAATACTTTTTACATGGTAAATTTTCCATTTGAAATTTTAAAATTGTTCGACTCGCTTATTCATTGCTTCATTCACAAAAATGATCATCAACGCTTTTTTATCGTTGAAAACAATTTTGACAAACTTGAAAATAGTGTTAAATTACACAAACTCATAATAAGACTGTGCAATAAGTAGACATAAGAAAATAACTTATCATGACTCGTTTTAAATTTACTGACTTTAACCACGTGCTACAGTTAAATATGTTTTTTTATAGAAACTCGATGACACATTCTAAGTCATCGTTGGTAATATGTGCAATATTTATCTATACTAAGGTTCATAACAGATTTTGATATAATCGCTGACTACGTAGTTGAAGTACTACATGTTTAGAATCAGATATATGAAATTTGAAAAAAGAATCGTCGATAGTATATTAATACTAAAATATTTCATATTTTTTAGGGTTAATCTAAATTATACTTTGTAAGTTGAATTTCTATTGCTAATATTTTTTCTTCTTGTATTTTTCGATGTATTGCAATTTACTTTAGATTTCTTTTATCAATTTATGATTTTAAATGTACAACCGAATATAATGGTCCTAAATATAATGGTATTTTATTATTAAAAATTACATATTTCAAGAAAAGTCGATACGACCTTATATTATTGCGTAGAAATATACTTATACTTATAATTTCATATACTTATATATTTAATCTTATATCGTAAATAAATATATTGTATAGTTAGAATTGCCTGAATATTATTTTAAATTAAGTATAAGATGCTCTAAAATAATTTATAATTTATTTTTAATTTTAAGTATTTTAAAGGCATTTTAAGTTATTTATATAAAAATATAATAAATAAAAAAAAATGTTAAATTCTATTATTGTAATTTGTGAAGTTTGCAGATTATAAATACAATGAGAGATTTTGACGTATAAAAAAATTTCGGTACTTGAATACACTGATAATATACTGAAGGTAATGATAAATACATTTTATTACATTTTTGGTTAATATTATACTATAAAAATTAATTTTAAATTTATGTATTTATAGATATTAATTTTATAAAATATATTGGACAAAAATAAATCAATATAAAACGTAACATTATCGATATAATTTATAAAAACATAAAATATGATTCTTTTTATTTATTCGTCTCTTACTAAATTCTCTTGTGACCTGAAACATTTTAACCCTTAAAATGGACTTTGGTAAAAGATAATAAAGTTGAAAAATAAATCAATAAAAAAGTAAAACTATTTTAAAGTCTATAAAATTTTAGTAACAAAAATAGACAAACAAGCTGACAATTTAGGTTTTTTTTATAAAAAGACTCCGCTAACATAGATTGCAAGATGATATTTATGAAAAAATGATGCTGATGATGATGATAATGATGATGAGTATAATAATAATAATAATATTAATAATAATAATAATTTTCACTACTAAGAAATCATATTACTTTATTGATCATTGACGGTAGATAATACGTTGATGCAACGATTAAAAATTTCAATAGTGATGAAATAAATACATTAATTCATAAGTTATTGTTGTACAGGTATGACCTACCTAGTATTCATTTTATGATTCAATCACATTTTTTAGAGAATATTAAGAAACATTATCAACAATAAATGGAGTTTTTTTATTAGTATTGTCATTTATAATTATCTAAGATCACAACTGACAATATAAAATAAATAAATTCTCATGACTCATAAGTATTTATAAAAAATTTAAATTGATTTCAGGAATTTTTAGCTAAATTTCTAGCAGAATTTTAGCAGAATTCTAGGACACTCAATTATAAACATCGCAAAGTCACGGGTACATACATACATACTCAGATACACTATTTCGAGATTGTTCTTAAATATTTATAAGAGTGCAATAAATAAAATCGTCGGATTTTTTGTGAATGTAAAAATTGAATAGAAGCTGCTTGAGTCTAGTGCAATATGATAGAAAGTCAACACCACTTTATGTGTCGGTATCTAAAAGAAAAACTAAAACCCAATTTGAGTTGTAGAACGATGTTCGTGCACTATATCAGTCCGTGACAGAAAGTTCTTTACGAGTTATATGTGTAAGCTAGGGTTAGCATTTATTTCTTTGACAGTTAGACTTGTCACCGCGGAAATTCAGCTCGAATTTGGACGACAACCAAATTATTGATTCGCCGATAAACTGTAGATCGATCATCTGAGTTTAACGCCCCTTCAATCTAAGTTATTTTGTATTTTTTTCTTTTTAATATCTTAAAACCAAATTACAGATAATAAAATAAGAGATATAAAGTAATAGCGCAATAAAAGCTTTTACTCTTGCTGATAAAAACTAAAAATTTCTAGATGTTTTTAAAACAAGTATATTTTAAAAAATTAGCTTTTCCGTTTGAAAAATCATTTAATTTTGTTAAATCTTAAATACATTATAATTCTAAAGAAAATAATCATAATATATATGAAGCTTTCACCAATTTTATGTAATTCTTTAAATTTTAAGCAAACCAATACACGTGATTTAAATAATGATTTTTTATCATATACAAACTATGTAGGAGAATCGATATTAGACTACGAGAAACATGATAAGCTCGTACAATGTTGATTACGTAATTATCGATATATAGAATATCAAAATAAGCAATTATGAACCTATATCCTTGAAGATAAAATAGTATATAATTCATTTGCATAACTTGAAAGTACAGTTAACATTTTAGATTAATTTACTAATAATATATAACCTATTGATTGAAAATATTTCGCGAAGCTGTGTTTCGCAGGTATATTATCGACTTACATCATTATTCATTATTCAAATTTACAAATTAATCGTTATCTTTATGAGTGGAATATAAAATTCTTGATAATTTCATAACGAGAATATATTATTATACTAGTAATGCGATATATTTTTTAATTAAGAATTCATATTTCACACTAAATAACTGAAAATACAGCTACTATTTTCACAATCCAATTTTAATCTGCGGAATCTCATATCGCACGCCGAACTTTTTCACTATTTACGAGCACCGCCAGTGTTCCAACAGCATTTCAAATATATATTTGTACGAATTTCCCTAAATAGCACATCGAATGATTCTCTTTGATCGAAAGATATTTGTAACATTTTTCACGCAATCACAATGATTCTACGATACAACATTTTGCATTTTAAGTAATTTAGAGTTCGAATATGTACGGCTTGTATATTTAAGCAAAACATCTTGCGGGAGTATGTATTTATTGACAAGGCCTAACGTATTTGTACTCAAGCTTACAATGTATATAAATACGATAATACGGCAATACCTGAACTGCATAACTGCACTTATAATCTAAATAATTATAATCTCAAACTTATTTTTTGCTTAAACCTAAAAGACTGTTCTGTTATCTAAGATAAAGTTCTAATATGAAGATCTATGAAAGGAATATTTGAAAGCAATAAAACAGGGCTGCACGTAAAACTATAGATAAGCACTCTCGTGCATAGCGCGCGCGCGCTTACATCCACAGACATCTCATACGAACGCCTGATTTTTTCGAATCGTTGGCATCGTTATTATAACTGTCAATAAAAATATTTTACACGAATATTATTTTAGGTAATACGATACTAGCTATTGCAACTATAGTACGTGCAAGCTCATCTTTTTATATTCGTGTCTTTGTGAAAAATAAATAAAACTTCTCTCTATCGACCAATAAGAATCTTTCCAGCAATAAATATTGTTTTAGGTAAAATAAAAAGATTATTATTAATAGTATTAATATTATAATAATTATCTTTTAATGAAAATAGAAAGTTGTATAGAAAATGCATAGAAATATATTTGTAAGCAATAAATCCCCGCCTACTGCTATTCGCTTGTCTTTGATGGTGTAAAAAGAGTCTCACACAAGCATAAGTAGATATACTTATTTTGAAGAAATAAGTACAATACAAAACATCTCCATACCCATCCAAGTTCTCTCTAACTCTTCCCAAAAGAAGTGCAAGATTGGACTCAAGCAATGTTGCGATTTACTTACATTTTATTTCTGGTTAAACTTTATCTTTTCTACGTATAAAAATATTTTCATACAGGACAATAGCTCATCCCCAACTTATGATCATGTAGCATGCATTAAAAATAAGCACAATAGTGTTCAATAGCACGAAACTGTAGTTTAAAGTGGAACGATTCAAATGCAAGTTGTACTAAGAATAATTTAGCTCGTATGCGCCTTATTTCCACTTTTCCCTTATATATAATGATATAATATGATGATAATATTTTTAAAATCTTTCATTTTATATATTCAGTAAAATGTTCTTAACGTGTTTAATATATTGAACATGCCAACAAAAAGAAACAAATTTATTTACAATTCCTGATGTAAAAACTTTTTTGAATATATTTAACTGAAAGTCAACAAAAAATTGTTGATGATGATGATGATAACAATAATATTAATAATGTAATATTTATGATATATATATGCAGGTGCGTTTAGACACATTAAAAATACAATAAGATCACACCAATATTCCTGAATATTGAAAATTATATTTAAAAATTTGATATTATATTAATTATACTATGTATTTCATAAATTCAAGAATATTTACAAATATTAAATATTGATTTTAAATCATGAGCACTATGCTTTAGACTGTAGGAAATAAAAATAAAAAACATAAATTGATTTTGAATATAAAAAAGAGAATAAACGAAATAAAATATATTTACTATAAAATAACATAAGTGGTAGAGTTATATCTGTACGCTTTATATGGATATTAATGGCTTTCATATTCTGGAAAAATTAGTTAACTGATTTTTTTAAACTAATACAATTGTGTGTATATGTATTCGACATAAAGTAATAATTAACAAATATCTGTGATAATTATAAAGATTCCTTTTACAATGAAGGTATTTAAAAAGGAAAACTTAAAATAAGGCAACGAATACCAATAAATACCATTCTAATTATTGCTAATTAATTGAAATGCAATATTAGTATGAATTTATTTGATTTAAATTTGTATATAAATATTATATATAAATATTTTATATAAAATTGACAAGCAAACTTATAAAAATGAAATGAATTTAAATTAATCAAAGATCTGAAACTCATTTTAATCAGGGTATTGTGGTGAACTTATTATAGCTCATCAGAATATAAAATGTATTTATTAATAAATTTTTTGTATATTTTGTATGTTTAATCAAATTTAACATTAAAAAAAGGTAAATTTTACACTGGGCTAGATAAATACTGTATTTCATTAATCAATACCAATCAATAGATTCGGTAAAAATTCTAATATTCTAATATTAAATTTTAATAAATATTTTATAAAAACATCGTAAAAAAATATTCGAATAAAAATTCTACTTTCAACTTTACTTATTCAAAATTATAATTTTAATGATTATGTCATCAAAACATACAAATATATTGTCGTGTAGTTACAGTTAACGGCTAAATTTTCAATTTAATTATAATTTCTTATGTATATTTAAAAACGAATATATGTATATATATATGGTAAGCTTCATAAATTTACATTTTATTCTTATTTAACATTTGCAATTACATAATTTTTTCAATAGTAATCTCGATTCATTGTTGAAAAATTGATAAGTGAATAAAAACAGACAATTTTTGTTTTGACACAAAATCATTTAACACTAGGTATCTATTTTGAATTTTAATTAAATTTTAACTCTTTTCAGAACTTGATACGATGCTTTATGGATATACCAACAGCATATATGTTTTGGATCATACACCAGAATCTCTACCAGTATGTATATTTAATAAGTTTTGACACATGTATTGAATCTTTCGAGCATGAGATTTGAAAGATACAATTTTATACAATAACAATTTATGTTAAAATTTCAAATTCTAAAGACTCGTGTCATTAAATTAAAAAAATTCAATAATAAATTTAAAGCAATTTTACAGTGTTGAAAGGCATTCGAGTAAAATCAATGTCAATTTCACAACATGCGGATGAAACTTTATTAAATTTACGATTTTCACAATATGCATACCTTGGTACTAATATTAATTCTCAAATTCTTGCGAAAAGTTAATTTAAATTTACATAATAAATAACATAATTTTTCTTTGCGAATGGATAAGAAAAATTATAAATTTATGAAAATCTTAATATTAATAATAAAGCTTATATTTTTTTGTGACTTCTGCATATTAAAAAAGTTTTTTAATACTTATCTTTATATGAAATTATTCTTCCTCGGTGAATATTAATTTTCAAATTCTATTTTATGAAAGTTATTGTACAAATTTGTTTGTGAACATGTCTTTTGAAATACTTTGTTGATAATAAAACTAATATTTTTTAACTAAAATTCGGAATTCAAACTGGGCAAACGTTAATTACAATTTTTAAATAACCATCGGAGAAATTATACGTCTATTTAATATAATAGGATCTTCAATTATATTATAATTAATTAATAACAAATATTTTATAAGACTCAAAAGTGGAGAGAAACATTTTATTAAATTATAATATATAACTATTTTACCATTTGGATCAATCTTGAAACATTATCTGCAAACACCTTCATTAAGAAAAATAAATAAAACAGTAAAAAAGGAAATCAGTACAATACAAAATTTCAATCTGCGAACTGATTATTGTTTTTTATTCCTGATATGAAAGGAAATTGAGATCAAAGTGTTTGAATTTTACCTATAAATTTTATGTTTTTTTTATTTTTTTCCAAAATTTTATTAAAAGAGCTGTATATCACTGCGAATTTTATTTGGATACTGATCTTTTCGTCAAATTTTCCGGCACTACTTTATGTCTTGCTTTTAGAATGCACATATCTTTCGCTCAATTAATTCTTCTTCGAGATCGGTAAAAAAATTTTATAATTTTATTTGCCTTTGGTGCAAGAATGGAGAGTCAGTATTCAGTTGTAAAAAACGAAAACTCAATTAATAGTGGCTTTCAGAACGGTTCGTTTATCGCCAATCAGCACGCGTTTCATCCCAACGGAGCGCAGCAATTCTGCAATAGTACTTACGTAGCGTAAATGCAAAGTGCAATAGTGTGTATGCGAGTATATCTTGTATATATGATAAATTATACCCCCGCTAGTATGTACGGAAACATCCACGTTGAATATATAGAACTCAATACGTAGCTATGTGAATATGATCGAATTTACATCAAACATCGTGTACCTTCGCTTGAGCCCTTCAATTAGTGTACATTGTATGTCAAGAAAAATTGATGTCACCCAATTCAACTGATGAATGAGTTCTAAACGATTAGTTAGAATTATGAATTACGCACATGCATCTTAATATAAGCGTTATTTGAATGATATCAAAAGGAAAAAAGCGATTTTAAAGACTTGCACTGTGGTAATATTCGATAATGCGATTAAAATAGCAAAATTTTTATGTTTTTTTTTATAGAAAAATAAAACTGTCGATTCTAATAATAATAGTTTACTGAGCACTATAAAAATAAGCAAATCTATCTTTTAATTAACTCTTTTAAAATTTTAAATTAGCCATAAAAACCATTATCAATATTTGCCATTTTCAAAATTTTTATCAAACGGTTGAAGCTAAAAATAGATAAGTATCTCATTACATGTCATTATATTCGAAATATAAGAAAATATTTCTATACAAAAAGAGATCTTTAATGAATATTTTACGATGCTTAAACGTATTTTTATGAATTTGTCTATTTTTCCCTTTAAATAAGTAGTTTTTCAGCCGATAAAAATTAAAATAACAATGATTTCACAATTAAACTTTGATAAAGAAAAGATAATTTTCATACTGATAAGAATAAAACAATATGCACAAATATTTATATTAATAAAATTTTTGCACAATATCATGACCATTTATATAATTATAGTCCTTATTTAGTACTTATTATAGGTGTTTGTCAGTGAAATTTTATAATGCCTTCTATTATACGTAAATTCAAAAAATGGCTTAAAAAAATTTACGTTGAACAATAATGAGAAAAAACCCATAGTATAAGCAATATAAAAACGATATTATCATTCAAATTATCAAAATTATTATTTTCTTAAAAAATTTCATAAAAAAATAGTTCATTTAACTAAAAATATTATTTTCGTATAGGAACTTCTTTCAAGTTAATTAATAAAAAAATCAGATTGAATCTCCATATTCTAATTCCATTTTCGTAAAGAACATTTTATACGTTATTTATTTGATGTAAAAATAAGTGATATATATTTTATTTGTCTATAATTTTAATTGTAAATTAATTGTAAATATTGCATATAAATTGGTTATTAGCTCGTCAAATATTGGAAATTAATTTGCTTATTGTACACAATGATTAATGTTTATATTTCAAACAAAGCCGATTGTTGCAAAATTATTTATTGTCCGATATTTTTTAAAGTAAATTTTATTAACAATTATTTTAAAAACTTTACTGAAATTTTATGAAAGATTCGTTTAAATTAGAAATTAAATATCTAATTTTTTTCTTTTATTGCGAATGGCTATGGGTTTTTATACGTACAAATTCTTTAAAATATTATTGAAAAGAATGTTATTATATAATTTAATTAAAAAAAAAGATATTATTGAAAATAATATTTGATATTACAGCTAATCTTAAAGAGTTTTTTTATTGTCTACTTTATTATATATTAATAAGTTACGTTTTTCTTAAAAATTTGTAAAAGTGCACATTTGATCAGTTAGTTGCTTAAAATTATTGGATATATTATTTGAAAATATAAAAACTTATTTATTTCAAAATTCAATATTTTCTACGTGTGATTTAATTATTTTATTTCTATATTAATAATATTGATTAAACTTTTCCTCCCCTTTTTTGTGTTTTGCTTATGAATTTTTAAAAACTGTGATCTTGCTATATTAAATTTTATAATAACCTTAAAAAAATCCAATTATTATTGTCATTCTTAAGTTTATATTCAATATACAATTTGCATTTTATATTTATGATATATTTTTATAAACAATTTTTATTGAAGAAAAGAGTCAATTTTCTGCAGACTAAAATTTGAGTTTTTAAAAATAATTCAACGAATTGTTGGAAAATATTCATTAAATGTAGCTACACTTCAGTACTTACGCAATATAAGTATGTATACATATAACCTCGGAGAGTGCTAAGTATAAACGCATGTACATTTAATTATGGTAATTAGTGCATGTGGATAATGAAAAGTACAAGCCCCCTTGTAAACTCCCGAGTAGTATGAACACATATGAATCTATTTATGTAATTTTAGGTTTTCGTGTACACGAAGATACTCGTATAAGAGCACTAAAATTAGTTAAACAAATACTACAGTATTTATTGGCACAATCGCGCTGGAATTTCACTTCGAATTAATTATTATCCAATCAGTGCTTTGATTCTCCCTCAATTTGCGTCTTTCTAAATTTTCTTTCTCTTTCTCTCCGTCACCCCTACTTCCTATCTCTGTCGTCACTCTTTTTTCCTTTTATCTCTAGTTCTTTGTTTTTCTAACATATACCGTGATGTGGGAAACGAAAAATCATTACAATAGCACCGCACAAATATAAAAGCACTATCGTATTTTTATATTCACTGAAGCATAACACAACATGATTTAACTTAAATACGTTATACCACTGTGTAATCGTATCCAATGAAAGCATTTCATGGGAAAAATTTGCGTGTAAAAAATCGCGCACATACTCGGTTATTGGAGTAAAAAAGATTTATAAAGGTAATATCACGAGAATAAATGAAATCGTTGCTGTAGTAGCTGTAGTGGCTAGATATAATCGAAATCAATCGTCATTTGGTTAGTGTTAATATACGGTGTGGAAAATTTTTTACACATATAAAATGGGAACATACTTATCAATTTTTATATTATATAATAATATTATTTTAATGTTTGAAGGATAGGCATAGCTTTTTTTTAAATAAAAAATGAAAGAAATAATATGAAGATATATCATTTTTACAGTTATCGGTTTTCATGCTTATTGTTATTATAAATTCTTCCTTAAGTTTCGAGTGGAAAAAATGCATAAAAATGCACAATTAATTCATAATTCCATTAATCAATAAAAAACTTTAGTTCCACGTGCTCATCATTATTTTAATGTAAAACATTTGCTTTAAATACTTTGGTAATTTTTTAATTTACAATTTCAAATCCATTTTAATATTTCTACTTACAATATCTTACACATTAGATCATTGATTAATCAAAATTTTACATCATACGTTTTGTCGTAATTGATAATTTCAATTACAATCACGGCTATTTTTAAACTTTTAGTTTCAAAAATAATCATAAACTATTTAACTGTATGAAATTGAATTCCAAGTTTAATAAGAGCATTTAATAGGATACTTTATCATTAAAACGCCAAGAATCTTATTAATTTTTTCATTAAAGCATTGGATCTAAATTTTAACTAAATCTTAACTTTTGATAAAAAATTTGACCGATGAAATATTTGAATATTCTAGAATTTTTTCGCCATTTCATGTATCTGAAATGTCTCTCCTTCGAACTCCTTGAAGAGTAATTCGTAGACGCTATGTGTGGAATTGCGACTGATTCACTCCTTTCAACTTATACACCGCCTTGACAAGCAGCAACATCCGATAACAGAAAATTTATGAAATTTATAAAACAACTTATAATTCGGTAAAAATCTCAATATGTGATTTTTTAAATAAAAGCTTAAACCGTGTAATTTGATGAATATAAACCTTCTGTATTAAAAATCTAAATTTACATAAATTCAAGAATCTGTAACGGGGAATACGTTATGCATAAAAAATCGTTTAAAATTTATGCGCAGTCTATTGACTATACTAATAGAAAAAATATTTTATATTCGTTTTTTCATCTCCTCTTCTTGTAAAAATTGCTAAATTTATCTAAAATCTTTTAGCGACCGTCGAATCTTGAATTTTGTAATTTCTGAGTCAAAATTGAAACTTTTAAAATTAAAACTTAAAATGTACATACTTAACTATTTATTAAGTTATATTTGATCGTAAATGTTGTTTCTAAATACAACCCAATTTACAAATTTTATTAAAATTATCAATTTCAAAATATTTATATATGATGTTTTTTTTTAATGTTATTTTTTATCTTAAAATATATAAATATATGTGTGTGTGTATAAACATATTTAAATTGTATTACTTTTACAAAACTTCGTTATTTTCATCACAACTATAATTTTGATTTTTATATAATTCTTTAATTTTATAAACACTGTTATAATAATAATTATTATTAATTATTATTATGACTATAACAAAAATATTGTAAGAGCCACAGTTTCTGCTGAAGCATAAACATTATCATCGACTAAATAAAAAAACAAATACTTAACATTGAAAAACAAAACTCGATGAATCATTTAATCACCGTATTAATACACATCTATTCATAATTAATTTCCATTGTTAAGCTACATGTTATATCATACTCTTAAATATCATTGTTAATTTAATAGAAAACAGTTTTATATATAATATGAATTATTTGACTAAGAGAAAATTATATTTATTTGCCCAGTTATTACTTTAACAAAAATTCTTTTTAGATTTCAGCTGCCTTGTTAAATTAATTAATAGATTACATAGCAGTTTCGAATTGGTACATAAAGTAATGTGCTTTTTAAAAAAAATATTTATTTTTTTTTAAGTTTAAAAAAAATCCAATTAAAAATTATATGTTAAGCAACATTGTTGATACTGTTTTAAAACTGTTTATCAACTTTTAATTTAAACAACCACAATAATTTATCATGTATCAAGGATTTCAAATACTTTTATGAGCCCAATAAAAAAATTACAAATACAACTAAAAGCTTGATGGTCGATATAAAATTTACTCCATATATATATTACTAATATACATAATAAAAATATAACAAAAAAATGTATTTAATAATTAACTATTCTTTTTTTCAAGAATATGTGAATAGTATTAAATATTAACGAATATGATTTGAATTTTTAAGAAATATTAAAAGTCTGGTGTATAATACAGAAATGTTTGTATTTGGATGAGTAGTCTTTTCCATTGTTTTATTTCATCGTTAAAAAATTATTTTTATTATTCTTATTTCATATTTTTTAGTAGGATTCGTACGTCATTATAAAGATAACCCAGTATCTGATGTAAAGTCACCAGAAGAAAAAATATAACTTAATAGGCATTTCATGCCCGTCAACGCAAGTTAAATACATTGTCAGCATATAAATGTCTAATAGGGAATGAATAAAGAAATTCCAGACATGTTTTGATATAATGAGCCTCCTACCGTCCATCTTTGGGTGCATGCAGGGAACTGCTCAAGTCACATTCTCTATATCTTTCCACAGACACCGTAAATAAACTTATGTTTAAAACAGTCAATTAATGCGAAAAATACAAACGAGAATTATTTCGGAAAATATTTACAAGCAATACATAATTATGAAAATTAATGTACATTTTATTCACTTGTTCTCTTATTTACTTGTTCACTTATTCTCTTAATCTCTTAATGAATATATTAAAATATAGGTATTGCATAAATTATACTAATAAAATGTGGTAGTATAGAAAATTATGAACGAGATATGATAACAAACTTATGAAACTTTTTCGTCGCATAAGGACTAAAAAGATCTTTCCTCGCTCTCTGAAGTACATAATAATGGTATAAAACACAGTTTATCTAATTATTCATTTTTAAATAAGAGATAGCTATTGAAAACTAAAAATAATTATATTCTTTTATTAGCAATACTAAAAACTATGGCTTTTTACGTTAGATAAGCAGTTCAAAAAGCTTCCAATCATTAATGTTTCTTAAAATGATTTCATATTTTTAAATGAGATATTTTGTAGATTTTAAATTACAAGATTTCCTCATAAGAATATTCAAAAGTAGATTTTTACAAATTCAACGAAATTCAATAATAAGTGGGTTATAGGCCGTAAATATATTTGTTGCGAAAACCACTGACGCCAAAATTTTAAGCATCTTATTTATAATACAAAAGCAAATACTCGTTCGGTACAATGTTTTTCTTTTAATCCTTCACTTTTTTCGCTAACAAGCCACGTGAAAAAAACAAAATTGAGAAATTTATTCTTCATTTGAAATCTACCGAGTCAGAGAATGAGGTAATGGGTAACAGGTGCATTTTCCTCTCGTGAAACTGTGACGGAACATCTACTGAATAGTCATCACTAAGAAACCACTTCTCTCTCTCTCTCTCTCTCTCTCTCTCGCACTCGCTCGTTCGCTCTGTTTGCTCTTGAAGCACAGGTCGAGTGCGTCAGTTATGCGTTGTATACATTTGTGTAAGTGCACGTATGCAATATATAACAGTGGATAAAAATTTCTCTTTACTGCTTGGCTTTGATGTCGTTGGCAACGCACACCTTTCAAATCCTCGCGAACACTCATCCCCTCTCAAAATGTCTCATCCCTCTCGTCTCTTGTTTTCTCGTTACTTTTTTCTTTCAAAACCACACGGAAAGCGCGATTCTTGCAGTTTGTGCCTGGTTTCAGGAACGCGGTACGAAATTTGCGACAAAGCGTCGCTGCAGAAGACGTCAAGCTCAGAGGCAAACTCTAAACCCGTAGGTGCCTCTGCATTATTATACTCTATGCATCTCCAGCGTCGTTAGAAATAATTCGCGCATGCCCCCGGCCATGACTGAATAGCGCAACTTATTCGGGTGTATATAGAGTCGTGTAGCTTTGCACATTTTTAGGAGAAAATGTAAATCTAAAACGGTAAACGCCTTAATAAATAAACAAAAGGAAAGTTGAAAAATATATTTAGTGAAATATTTATTGCAGTAATAATAAATAGTTCACTGAATTTACTCGTTGAATTAGGCTTAAAATGAAAACTGATTTTGTTAAATTTGCCGACGCCAAGACTTTCATACGTTGGAAAATACAAGTTTTTAAACGTTTTAAATTTATATTAGCAAATGTACAAAAACAGGATAATTTTTATGGTTTTCACAAAAGCTGCTTTTCTTCTTTCTGTAAATATTATTCTAAAGAATTCTGACATACTTTTATAGGTTTATTGAATTTTGTGACTACTTTGATTAATTTCCAAGCGAATGTTAAAATTATACGAGTTAGCTTTGAAAAACTATGAAAATTAAATTGTGGAAGAAGAAATTAAATTATTGTTTGAAAAATATTTCATTCCGATTAAAATTACAATATTAATTTCAATTTTATATTCTCTAGATATACAATTCTTAAAATGAAAAAATTCAGATCTTTAAAAATTTTAAATGTATCATATAACTCGATGTATATACGTAAAATATAACACAACTTATAAAACATATTGCAAGAATTTAATTATGCTTTCATGAAAAAGTCAATCCTTTACAAGAGTTAAATTAAAAAATGCGGAAGCATTAATAATTGACGATGCTTTTCCATAAAGATATTAATTTTCAGAAATTTTTTAATAGAAAAATATTAAATGTTATATTTTTCAATGAACCAATTTAAAATTTTTGCCAAGTATTTTTGTAATTCATGTTTTCTCTATATTAGTATATATAAAGAAGAATAATTTGTAGAAATTACCGTGATCTATTTATCTATCTAAATGACAATATATTCGATGTAAGAATGGCCAACGATATATTATTAAAAATTTACTTTGCTTCTTTTCAGTTTCATATTTTTGTGAATGAATACATCGAATTATGCGTTACGAATATTATTTATTTATACGATAATTATTTTACACAAAGAATAAGATGACGATTAAAATTTACTAAACTTCCGTCGAAATATACTTTTATACTAGTTTTATTTATTTGATAATACATTATTGACACTTTTTGTTAATTGGTTAATTAAAATTTCAAGAAAATTTTTGGTTTCCATTGTTTTAACATCAAAGAGTTTTACGAAAATTCCAACATTTTCCGAGGCAAATGAATATTCATTAAAACACGTTCTCATGGCGAGACTAAAGAGCTGAATACGAAAAGCTATATGTTAAATATATAAATCTATTTAATATATTAATTGTTCTTTATTTTCAATTAGAATTAATTTTAATTTCAATTGACCTTTAAATTTTATTGTTTTAGTATTTGAATCTTCTCCTCTAAATATATGTCCAGGTCCTAAAGTTAGATTAAATGCATTAAAGTAGTACAATACTCTTATATTTTATATTATTGCTTTCGTTTTATGTGGAACTATCATTCATTAAATATATGTTTATTTAAAATGTACTTCTTTTAATTTTTTTAGTAGTGCGCATAAAGGTTCTGAAAAAATATTTTTCGATTTTATTATTATCTCACTTTACGATACTTTATATTTGATTATAATGCAGGTAAATGTAAGTATTTTTGTTTGAAAAAATATTATGTATCGAATGTAACGATTCATTTCAAATGCTGCCCGATGATGTTGAGTCCATAAATTTTCGTTTTTAATTTATTACATTTGATTAAATAATATTCTGTGCCGAAATCCTCCAGTAATCGAATAAGCAGTCTTGTTCTTATTAATGATAAAATTACCTTAATCATAAACATCTTCTTTTATTGTAATGACACTTTTACTTAACTCTTTACTAAGATTAGAGGTCAAAGTCATTCTCCTATTATTTTTCTTTTGTAATTGAGTAGCTCATTAGAAGCTTAAGAAAAATTTCTTATATTTTATTTCTTTAATTATACTTTTTAAATATAAATTACTTGATAATAAAATTATTAATGAAAAAAAAATGTTTAAGTTCTGCACGAGATGCACATTTTCATTAATAGTCTCATCCAATTAATTATTCACACCAAAAATATTATCTACTCAATTTCTCATTATTTTAAAAAAATATTGAACTTTTTAAGTGAAGACCTTATATTAGGAGCCCTCGAATTACTTTATCCTGCAAACATTATTATTTGATTTTAAAGGTATTTTTATCAATGAGTCTAATCACATCTTTTAACAAAATTTCTTTTGTTTTTCTAAACTGTTATCGTCCGCTAAAACATTAACAAATAGTTGCCTTTTGTCAATATAGAAATTTCTTTTGTATTGGCTATGCTTTTTGTAACTAATCCCGATTTCGTAAAAATACTGTTAACTTAAAGTTCAATTTTCCTTTTTGCTCGTATTCAAATAAATCTGTATTTGTATTTTAAACTGTTGTTTATCTGTATCAAGGCTTATGATAATAATAATGATTAAATGTGTTCACCTTGTTTGTATTCCTTGCTTTCTAGCTTATTTCCTCGCTCTGTGACAATCCGGTGTTTCGCGAAGGAAAATACTGCCTATTTCTCATGCCAGTGCCATTCTCAGATTTTAAAAGCTACGTAAGTTTTGAAGTCCTCCTGAAAAAATCCAACTGTTTATAGTGAAAACATTTTCTTGCTAAAACAAATCAAGCATTTTTCTTCCTATTTCGAAGCAATTAATGTCGTTAAATCAGGCATCTCCGTAAAATTTCATAATTCTTTCAAAAATAATAATGTCAAATTCAAAGAGTTGTGCATTTTAATGATGTATCATCGTAACTCAAGATAAAAAATAAATGCGTTTTATATATACCAATATATCTTTTTCTAATAACGATGCACTAGTGGAGTCTATCTTTGAGAATCTTGTAATTAATAAATTTGTGAATCCTACTCCAAGGGCTCGTATAAATTTTCTCACTTAGAAACTAGGTGCAACTCTAATAAATTCATTAAAGTTATGGAAGAGTAGGTAGACTTTATCTCAACAATATCTGGCTTACGTAAGTACAGGCTCGATATACGGTGTAATAATAGGGCGTAATATTATGTTCATTTGGCGCACCTAGTATTTCAAGACAGAATCGATATATCAAATACATTCTTATGCATAACAAGATAAGAACCCGATTTTCTATTCTTAAATTTTTATAAATTCAAGAATACATCTTTGAAGTTTATTTATTTAATTTTATTATAAATAATACGAAAAAAAATTTTTTAAATGAAAATAAATAACGTCTTCTAAGTTACTATAAATATATATTACGTATACTATCCTGAAAATATTCTATTATAAAAAATCATTATAAATATTTACAACTTGCAGAAAATCTATATTATCTAAGTTAAAAATTTAATCATTATTTAAGTACTTTTCGTATTTTGCTATTAAAAAGATAGTATGGATAGAATTAATATAATTTTAATATACTTCATTTTTTATTTTATTCCCTAATTATGAAATCATAAATATTTTTTACAATAGTCGATAAGAAATGTTGTAAATAAACTTTAATAAAATATTATAACTCAAAATTATTAAAAATACTGTATTCAAAATCTTGTTTTTTTGTTTATAAAAAAAAATCTATTAAATGTCTTTTAAAAATTTTTTAAATAATTTAGCGATTGAAATAATATATACGTATATATATATGAATAGCTATTCTAAAAAAAAAACCTTTAATTAAACAGTATTTCACGTGTATAATTTAATTTATTTTTTAACTGAGAAATCTTACTAGACAATTATAAAAGTAAATTTTTGTGAATAATGAAATAAATTATAAAAATTTTAAGAATAAGCGTATTAAAATAATATTTGAATTTTAAAGCTCAAATATATAATTTTAAACTTAAATAAAAAAAAGTTTCAATAAAAATTTAAGACTTAATTTTAGATTCATATAAATTAAAAATTTAATAAAGTATTTTATTATATTTTTTGAGAAAAAAATACAAATAATTAAATGTAAAGTTAATGGAAAGCATGGTATAACATTAATATAAAGATATTTAAACTGATATATTTTAATAAATATTACAAAAGAGTAAATAAAGTCTGCATATTTCATTAATTTATAATTTATGAATCACGGAATGTGTGTGTGTATTTTTAAATGTTTTCTACTTTTTTAAAATTCTCCTGCTTTTACAGGTGCCGTAAAATATTGATGAAGAAATATATCAAGAAAGACTCACTTGGAAAATGCATAATCAGGAAAAAGAAATAATTTTTCATAAAAAAAGATAGATAATAATATATAAATAAATAAAGAGAGAGAGATAATGTATCTTACATATTCTGTTTTTTTTATGAGGACAAATGAGAGCACTGGATTCTTTAATAAATTAATAATAATCTTTTACGGTAACGATGCTTTTACCTGCTTAAAAAAAATAAAAACAAAATATTTGATTTTTGAAAGTCGAAGAAATATTAAAAAGAACAATTCACACTAAACATAAAACGCGTTATCAAACGACGTACTTAAAGCCAGTATCAACAAAACATGTCTTTCTTATGTTTGAAAGAACTTTTTTTTGTTTTTGGATCATTAGTATGAAAAAAAGTAAAAAAATTTAAGAAAATCATTTCTAATCGAAATCCTTTTTCTTAATAATATTGAGGTATAAATCTGCATTCATTTTTTTTTGTCAAATGGAACTATATTTAAAAACTAATAATTAATACTAATAGGAAAGAAGTACAACTCTAATTTAATTTCCTTACATTATTGAATTTTTAACTATACAAAAATAAGATCTTATTAATTACTATTTATTTCTTATAAATAATTTAAGATAATAATAAAATAATTTAGGATAAATAGTAAATTGAATGTACAAACTATTTAAAAAAAATTTTTTTTAATTAATTGCTTTCACTCTCAGTCATAATAGAAATAAGTTCAGTTACATAATTTTACAAGAAAAAATAAAATTACAAAAAGTGAAAGAAATTTAAAATTGTTATATCTGTGTTAAGTGTCGAATCTAAATAACCTTTATATTATTTATCAGAAGCTAATTAAAGATAAAATAAATGTTATGGTTCAAGTTGAAAATTATGTTCGAAATTTTCTAAGTAACATGTGGCCGAAAATTATTAAACCTTTAACCGAGTAATAGCTTTTCCCATTTTACATTCCGTAAATAGCCTGTTTTATAGATTGCATCTCAAACAATCTTTACATCTCGGCTAAGTCGAATCTTAGATATAATTTAACCCAGTTCTGGAAATTCATAACAAAGTACACTCATTATGTCAACCATACACTAGTATATCGGCAAACTCTCCTGGCTTCAGTTGAAAAATACCGCCTCAGAATCTTTGCTTTATTAACATTTCAATACCATTACTTTTGCCCTTAAAGAATTTAAAAGTTTTATTTTTATACGTTCGAAATCACCTTTGAGCATTTTCAATTAAAGTACTTTTTCCGAGTTGTCTACTTCAATTTTTCCTCTTTTCAATAAATTTGAACATTTATTTTTATATTTATTTTTTACTGCTTTGTACTAAATTGATCGACAGAGCCAATAAAGCTTCATAATTCTTCGCATAATGCTCGTCTTAACAAATTCAAAACAAACGAACGAACGAATGAACAAACAAATAAACAAACAAACAAACAAACGAACAAACAAACAAACAAATAAACAAACAAATGAACAATAATGTTAAAAGCACTTGGTCGAAATCGACCGGTCGTTATTCTATGGATCGAGATAAGAGTCAGAGTACTTTTACTGCACTGAAAATTGATGATTTTGTTTTTAATGGAATTGAAATATTCGTATAAAAACACTGAAATTGAAAAATAAGCAGCCCCAGAGAATACGTTCTTTATAATAATCTATTCTTCCTTTTAAATTTGGCAGTTCATTAGCGGGATAAAGAGTGAATAAAATATATCCGACTGGAATTTATTTACACGAAAAAGAAAGCTTCAAAGTAAAATGTAACCGATGATAAAGCAATCCATCAGTAAAGCATGAGAATAACAAGAGGAAGAGATGCATTAAACGACACTCGTAAATTTTTAGTTGCTATGAAACATCAAGTGCTGAGATAGTACGACAAAGTATCATCGCGTTAAATAACAAGGGCGTCCGGCGTAAACAGCGAATAACGGGATAGCAGCTTAGCACTATACAAATTATTCACTAATCATTGATTGAACGGATGAACAAACTTAATCAGGAGCGAGTCTTTCGCGTGACCCAGCTTCGGCAACTTCGTGTGCGAATGCTCGGCAAAGAGGCGAACGCTTTCGTCCGCTCGATTCGAGCGAGTCCGAGAAAACCACGACTACCCAGCCAAGCGAAAGCACTGACCATTAGAGAGGTGGGGCGCAGTGGACTATAACCGAGTACCGTATTGCCCGCAGGACATGGACATGCTGCAGCTGTTCGCGTCACCCGCCGGCCGAGCGCTCGTGCGCAAAAACACGAAGGATGAGCGCCAGCAGCAACGCGGCACCTCGATCTCCACATCCTCGCTGAGCAGCCGCGAGCTCGGCGAAGGCGCAACCACGGCGAGGAGCCCCGCGATGGGACGTGGGAAAACGTGCAGCTGACGCCTCCGCCGCCGGCAAGCACTCGGCGCCGCGTGGAGTCGAGCGAATGGGGAGCGCGAGCGCGCCGACGTCGCCGCCTACGCGCCAACGTAGATCCAGCACCGAACTCTACAAGGAGGCCGTCGAGATTCTTGGACTGACCTGCACGTTGAGCGACAGCTGCCGCTGCATCGACTGTCAGGTGGGTGGCTCGAGGGCTGGAGAGGGGCTCGGCTCGTGAAGCTCGTTCATCGATCGACAGCGTTCATTGGGCGAGGCGCCAGGATCCCAGGGTGGCTCTTTTCAGTTTCAGTTTCAGTTTCAGTTTTCTCTCATTTTAACGTTTGTTACTTTTAAAACTTTACCCCTTTTGCTTGTTTTGCTTTCCGTGTACGCTCGTCCAAACTTTCCAAACAGAGTGCTTCCGAGGTGTCATCCTTTAAGCGTTAACTCTACTTTTGCTTTAAATAAAACTGATGATTTTTACGTTAAACTGCTGTCATTAATGGTATTGTTTTTATTTAGCGCGCCCGATTTTTTGTAAATTTTAAATTCCCTTTGAAAACTTCTCTCCAATCGAAATAGCAATTAAGCTTCGATGTCTGCCTAAAAAGTCAGGATTTTCGTTATGCGCGCTGCAAAAATGAAAACACTGCTACTTATTAAAATAATCGCTAATTTGAAACTGTTTTTATTCGTTTATCATAACACTGAGACGCGCAAACATCGATTAGCTTTTATAATGCACCCAATCAATTTAACGTCCCATTTTTGCTTAATTAAATATTTTCGCGCGTTTCGATTAAAAATTATCACACTTATAAAAATTTGTAATAAGAACAAGAAATCAAAAGTCATTTTTCCATCCTTTCCATTATATCTGATATCGCATATCTGATTCTGCTCTATTTTTAATTATTATACAATTCTTTATTTATGGCTTATCTTACACGTAAAAAGTACAATAAACATGCAAATGCCTGAAAAGCAGAATTATATATGTATATATATATAACAAGAAAATAAATCTTATTAAATTAAAAGTTAATCGATTAATTAAATCGTTTCTACTCCAGTGGCAGTCATAATTATCATTGTTCTATATTATTATTTGTTGCGTACTCGTAACTACTTACTCGTTACTTACTTCATGATTAAATGAATAATACTGACGGGAAATTTCTTTATAATAAAGTTGTAAATTACGCATCATGCAGATTATTAACACTGAGGTTTCCTTATATCTTTCGCAGAGTAATTATTTTGACTACGACGATGAGTATGGAGAGGCGAGAACGGAATTGGCAGCTGGAACGCCGATATTACTGGATCACGCATTGACGCATCCATTGACCTGCTCCATTCAGTAGTAACTGATTTAACTGCTAATATGTCACACTCGCATACACACAGTGACGAAGATATACGGAGTTAATTAATCAAGGGAGGATGAAAAAATCTTGCATTGGCAATTTTTACATTAATTTTGTCAATTGATCGCTGTCGCATACACTTCATTTTTATACTAAGTATTTAGATTAAAATAATCATTAAACAAGAGGTTATTATAAATGATGATTTATTAAAATTACTTAATTATTAATCAGTTAAACAACTAGAAATAATCTCAACATTTTTATAATTTCTCTCGCAAAAATCAATAATTATATTAGTTTTCATATTTCAATTAACTATAAATGCACAGATTTCATAACTCTTTTAAATATGTGAAATTAAGTTCATGTGCAGAGTCGAAAACATTAATCAATTAAATAATAAATAAAACTCGAGGGGAGAAACAAAAAAGCTATTTTTAACGATGATCAGCTTTAAATTATAATTATTCGATTAATTCAGCTTACTTCTTATATTAACTTTTCTATTATAAGAGTAACTGCCTACAAATGAGAAAGATTAAAACTGTGTTAGCCTTTTATAATAATAATATAAGAACTTTCATGAATATAAATTCAAAAATTCTGTCATTAACCTCTTTTGCATTTTTCTAAACGTGTAGAAAATTTCGATCAAATCCTAATAGTGTATCGATTTTCATAAATATACAGCTTTTTAAATTATAGTGATATATATAAAAAAAATTCAAGACAGTCTATAAACATATACTTCGATTTAACGTGTGGGTGCTAATATACTTTTAGTTTTATTCTTCAAAAATAAAGGAAAATAATTCGAAAAAATTTTTATGTTCGTCGTATTCAAAAAAAATTTTATTACAAATTTCGAGTTGGAATATCTTAATAAACGATATCACTTTTATTATCAAGCTAGTAGTAAAAATATTTTATTATTTTAATAATGAATTCTCTTGTAATTAATTTGTTGCTTACTCGCTCATACATACACAAGTATTGATGATATTGTACAATATAGTAAAATCATAATTATACACTTAAATATTGAGTGAAAGTATTCAACACGTGACTAAAGTGTAAAAGTATTACGAAATGCATTTTTATTACACTGTTTGTTACTCTTCTATTGAATCTACTGCACTACTTTAGGCACTAATTTATTAAGAAATTCCGTTTTTGATCTAGTTTTATATTATAAAATTTATGCTTTTTAAATAAATTAAACTTTTAATAAAGTTGTCTATTTTTTTAGAAATTTGACTTGTTTTTATGATAAATAAAATTTTTATATAACTTGTAATGGTTTTTACATAAAACAAATTTCCGCGCTTTCTTAATGTTTTAAAATATAGGTTATAATCATTGACGTTAAGAACGAACTGCATGCGCTATAAACATCATTAACCATTTAAACAAAACATCACCGAGAATTATAATGTGAATATACGAATTATTTGATATATACTTCTTCTACCTTTCATATGGATGAATGTCCATAATAATGAGAGATAAGCGCATATTATATTTCAATATTTTATGATTTAAGAAATTAATTAAAAAAATAAGAAAGATACGTGCAGAGCGAAATATTCTCCAAATTATATTAGATCAGTTTGATCACTGTCCTACAATTTTTCAATGCGATAAACTTTTTCAAACTTTTTCCTTTTTCAAAATCAATTTTTACTTATGACGTGCATGCCCGCGCGTTATTTATTCTATATATGTACAGAGAGAGAAAGAGAGAAAGAACCAAGCTTGTACGTGATGACGTATATAAATGATCTTATACTACATCTTTTTAATGAAAGGAAAAGAAAGGAATAAAAAAATTTATGAGCATATAAGATTGAAGCTTAAGTGCCAAAAAGCTACATTATAATCATACCTTTATCAAACAATGGAAGTATTTACTTATTATCAACGTATATATAATAATTATACTTGCCAAAATTAAAACGTTATGTACATAATCTAAGAGACTGCGAGCTTTGGCACTTGAAAAACCATTAATATGTAGGTGTTGATAATGTTTGTACGACATAAAAGCGATAACATGAAAAATTATATAAAACAACTGACATAAAAAAATAAAATTGAAAACTTTTGTTAATGCAAATAAAATATTACAATGTAAAAAATTATACTCTGCGCTGGTTATTGTCAACTTCGAATGCTTCTTACATTACGTTTTTCCAGTGATTTTATTATATATTATATTAATACATATATAATTTATTAAGATATATATATATATAAATGATATATTTTTAATGAAATTTAATAAAAAAAAAATAACAGTAAAAATTACTTTGCAAAAATAATATAAAATTTTAAAATATAATACATAATTAATAATTATCCAATAATTAAATTTGAAAATCTCATGTAATACTTTCAAAACTAAAATATTTTTCAAAAAATTAGTAATCTTTATTAATAAGTTCTTCAAATTTATTATAAAAATGCCATATAGATAATGCGCCATTACTTGATAATTATTTTAAAAACGTTTATTTTTTATTTTAATACACAGAAAATCACCATTAGTAATTTTATTTTCAAACAGACTAATTTTTGTTATAAATGTATTATAATTATTATTAAGAAATTCTTTCCACGTAATCCAATAATAAACGTAAAAATAAAATTTTTTGAATTATAACAGTCAATAACAATAAGTGATTATGATTTAACAAGATAATAACAAATTTTATATGTACAAGTAAATACATACGAAAAATACAATTTATCAAGATTCAGACCACGTATTAAACTAAAAAACAAAAAATTTTAATAGTTTCGAATTTAGGTACATAAGTTAGATAAATTCTCTCAAATATAAAGAAAAAACGCTATTGCTCTTAATTGCGTAATAAAGACTAGATAAGTATATTTATTATAAATACAGTATAAATCATACTTACAAGTAATTGAAAAACGAGTAATTATGGCATGATACATGCCATATTGAATCAAATAAACGATTTTGTAAGAATTGTTTTTATCCAATTGATAATTAAAAAACTTTTTGGATTTTTATGGATAATATACAAGCTCATTTTAATTTTATTTATGTGATAAAATATTATTAATATCTATTCTATATACTGTAACCAAAAAACATAAATTATTTGTTAAAAATAAAAAAATTAATTAAATGTACTTGTGTTTTATTATAAGAATACATTTTTAAGTTTATACACAAATATAAATATGAACAATTTGAGCGTCACTAAATAGAAGATATTCCAGAAAACTTGTGTTATGAATTATATCGATTTTATTTAAGATTTAATATAAAAACTTTGGAAGAAATTTATGTGATTTATACGTAAAGCCGTATAAAATTACTTATGTGTCAACGTTATATTTTATTTGTAATTATACTTTTTGCAATTGAATATAATTTTAATAAATAGAAGACTAGTATTTTTCTCCGTGAATTATTATTTTAATGTGAATATTATTTAAGCTATTTTTAAAAAATGACCTAATTATTGTAAATGGTGTCAAGTAGTTGTTTTAAGTTAATAGATATCAATAAATGGAATGCAGTTTTACTGATTAGAGCCACGTAGCAATTAAATATTATTATTAAAAATTTGGCATATTTTTTATTACTTAAAAATATTTCGAATGCCGAAGAAAAATTTTCATGGAATATAAGTAACTGACACAACAGTAGCAATAGCACTGAGAGTATCAGCAGTGATAATGCTAGTGACAGTAGTAATCCCCATCCTATTTCTAGTAATGGCCAAATCTCAGGCAAATAAAAGAAATATTTTCTTAATTTCCATCTGCTACAGGAAATTAGACAATACAATCTACATCTGATTGTATAAAGATAAAAGCACGAGGTGCAGTCTTCGTGTTCGGTATAATTAATACGCGTGCAGGAGATCTCTCGAACTAAATAGAAATTCTATTGACAGCAGATCTATTGCAACTAACAGCTGAAAGTCACTCAAATCTCTTGCTAAACTTGTATAACTTCTGTATATTGGCAGGCGTATTTCCTGACCGCGGGAATTTAATGAAACTTACTCGTATCACCACAGGTACGGATCAGGTGAATGACAAGTAACAACCTCTATAGGTGCTGGGCTCCAAAGGATAAATCCTAGAGCAGCAGCTGGAAAATAAAGTGACGAGGCTGATAAATAACCTGGTTGATAACTTAGAAAGATACATGAATTAACCGGAGAGAAGGTGAGGTCAACAGTCCAAGTAATTCCTTTATAGGCTCGGCTTATTGTTTACTTTTTTCTATAAAATGTACGAGATAAAAATTTAGTTGCATCTACAGCGACATTCTCATCACTTTAAACGATGCATTACCACAAACTTAGTGCAAAAATTATAATGCCAAGTAAAAAGCATAGTAAAGAGTCCTTGAAGTCATTGTGCTTCATGATATTGCATGATTTCGGCTGTTACATCATTATATTTATAATAAAATATAGAAAAAATTTTGTAAGGGATCATTAGTGCACTTCCAGTTTATAGAGTACTTGCTGAACTTATGCTAATTATGAGACAGAAATTTTGTATAATTACAGAAAATTACGAGAACACCACCGTCAAACGCTAACTAGTCTGAATGCTCCCGAGTGCTTTGTTAGTTCAAAATTCACTAACCTTAAACTTTTCATACGTACAATTTATTTAATAAAAACCACATAATTTTTAAAAATCAAATTTCATTTCTACGGGGATAAAAGAGGATCTTATTTATGTGTGCCACTCGCAGCCTTTATTGAATTGACCTATTTTATGTGTGTGGGCATAAAATGAAAAATTCTAGTATTTATTATTGAATGAGATTAAATTTTTTATTACCAAAATCTTATATTTATAAACCTTTATAATTTATAAAATTAGATCTTTTAATTATATTGTATTACACATCGTTTTGAATGTCATGTTTTTTGTAAAAAAAAAAAATCGTTGGAATCCATAATGTAATGAAAAACAGGTGTATACATAAAAGAGAAAATTAAATATTTTATCAAATATTAGTTAAAATTGATCATCATTATAAATTTACTAATTATGTAAATTAAATAATAATATATTAAACTAAATTTCATTCATTTATTAAAAAATGTAACAAATGTAATTTCTAATAAAACATTTTTTATTTTAAGCATTACATTTCAACGTTTTCATATACATCATAAAAATGTCCTTATATAAATACTTTATACAGAGTTTTTCAAGCTTAAAAATAAGAAAAAAAATGGGCGAAGATGGTGGATAATCAGTTATCTAGTTAACGACCTATTGTACGAGCAAATATTATACAGATATGATTAATGAGCTCATATATTATTGCGGGATCGAATGATGCCTAAATTGTCTTGGTTTTCTTTCAATTCTGCAAATTACTTTCTTCAGATATTTTATGACTTTATAATTATAATATTATCGTTAGCTTATATTTTTAAAATTTGACCGAGATAGTTTAGGTTACATATATTATAATATATAGATAGAGGGGATTATAAAAATAAATTAAATAAGTTAAATTTTAAAAGGTACAATTTTATCGCTTCATATCCTCTAAATAAATTTAAAAGTCAGTTTATGAACCATAATGAAAATTCAATATATTTTGATGTCTTCTAATAGTTAAACAAGCTTACAAGTCTTAAAAGTATTAAAATTTTTTGGATTTACAAAAATTATTAATGATAATAATCATTAAATAAAATACCGGTGAACTAATTTTAAGAGTAATCAAATATCTGAGTACGAGTAAATAAATATTCTTATATCTTTTAATTCTATCTATTATGTCTTTGTATTGTTTTTTCCAATTATAAAACTGAATTTATTCGAGGTTGCTAATTTTCATATTGTACATACTAATTTGTACAAAACTAATACTTACCCGCAAAATATACAATACTGCAAATTACGGTAAAACAGATTCACTATTGTATAGTTTCGTAGCATGTTCAAAGGTGGCGTCGACAAAAGCAGATAAATAAGTCATACAAAAGTAACTTGTTTTATCATAGTCTAGAAAAAATATGAATTTCATCTTGTACAGATTTTTAAAAAGCCAGTAAAAAGTATTGAATGAGATTTGTGTTTCGACACATTACGTAAATTTATAAATTTTTAAACCTACGTTTTTACTATGTACCATTTAAAAAAATTTTTAAAAGTATAACCAACTTATAAATACGTAGAAGAGCTAAAAAAGTCTATCAATTATACGTATGATTAGAGTTCATAAAACGAAAATGATAATACCTTCTAAATTTATATACAATGTTATAATATACAAAATAAGAAAATAGGAAATGCACTACATAATTTTTGTTAACAATAACTTTGTTTGAAAAAAAAAAAATTCTAATTTTATGATTTTAGTTCGCTAAATTTATTATATCACGCTGCAGCCTATCATACGACAAAAATGGTTAATGATTTTAAACGTGAAAATTAATGTAACGTCAAAAGTATAACTCATATTATTTATAATATTAAATAAAATTACGTCAAAATAATCAGCGCACTCTTCAAATGTAATTTTGGATCATATATATATATATAATATATATATTATATATGCATGGGTGTAGATGTCCACAAAATATGGACTTAAATTAACTTTTATAAAATCTTTTGGAAAATACAACAATAAGATATTTTATATTTGAAATATAAGGGAAAAAAATATATTAAAAACTTATCAATATTTCTCAATTATATTCTTCAACAACAAAGTTAAGAAAATTTTAAAGTAAATGATTTTAAAAATTTTTGTAACAGACTTAAGAATAAAAATATTTATTTTTTATATAAGTTTTCGTAAAAGCTTGTAGTAAAATGTCTAATTTTGTAGATCAAATTCTTTTATAATTTATAGCGAAAAATTAAAATTAAAATATTACCTATAATAAAACTTCTCATCATAATTGAAGAATAAAAATCAGTATGATAGCAAAATACTCATTTAATAAGAAATTTTATTGTTAAATAAATAATTTTATGAAAAATACATTGAAATAGATGGATACATGTAATTTGAAGCCATCGCTATAGATATATTAATTACCTTCTATCTCAAGAAGAAAATAATGTGTAAAGATAATTTTCTTTTTTATTTCTATTTTTTCTTATAAAATACCATAATAATCAAAATATATAAATATAATAAACAAACATTGATACAAATACTTTTTCTGAAAATACAGATTATTGAAACTTTTAAAAATCAATTTAAATACAGTATAAAAATATACACAAAGTAAGAATAAATTTATCAAAAAAATCTTCGTATAAACTTTTAAACTTTTGTGAACCGCATGTTAACTAAAAAAATTCTGTAATTAAAAATAATTTACTATTTCTAACTATATTGTTGTAAAATAAAATGAAAAAAATTTTTAATTATGATATTTTGCAGTTAAAAAATCAATAAACAAAATTCTTGGTCATTGAGTACTTCAAGTTGAATTATAAATTCTTTCTTTTACCAGTATAGAGAAATGTTTCCTCTATTTCGTGAATGTATTCGACGCAATCACTTTCTTAAAAATTCTTTTTTTAATATTAGTATTAGTTAAACAAAATTATAGTTTGTTAACATGTTCTAATAAATAACTTTTTTTATAAAAAATAAAAAATTAGTTAATTCTTTTTTAATGAACACATTGATGAAACATAAATGAATAATTTTATATTCATCAAATCAATTCGATGCCTTAATTTTTATGACTCAAAATTAGTAAAAGCTTACCCAAAAAAAGATATATGCATATGAAATTTTAATATAAAGATATTTAATGAAAAATAATATGCTGTACTTGTGTTTCTTAAAACCCCAATTAAATTGTATTATAATTACAAATACCTATTTGTTTAAAAATTACATCATATATATGTATATATTTGCTGCTTTTCCTCAAATTCCACTGAAAACGAACTTAAGAAACATATTTATTCATGTCACATTGATATTCATTAGTAGTGTAGTAGAACCGAATTTAAATATACACCTGGTAAAAAATAGCAGCTTACTGTTCGAGAATGAAACCTAGTAAATTTTTAACGAGTGGCGCTATCTGTAGTACAAATGGTGAATTTAAATATTCTATTTTAATACGTAGATAATATGTGGTTACCACTAAGAAATAAGAAGTTGTAATGTTATATTAAAATGGATATTTAAGAATAATATTTTTATGTTTGATAATATTTTAATTTTAAATCATTGTTTCATTTTCACAGCAATGTGACATACATTTTACCGTTTTCTACTTTATCGGTATTTGGTAGAGCAGATACTTCAATTATTAGCTGAATATAATGGTGTAATTGAAAATTTTTTCAATAATAAATGTGTAGGTAAATAAACAAAATCAATACATGAAAGATTATAATTATTTATAGCACATAAATAAAGCATATAATAAAAATGTCAATTATTAAAAGCAAATATATGTTTAACAATAATATTAGAAGTGTCATTTATAAATCGATTAAAATAGGAATAAGCGTGTGTTCAAATTTAATATAGACATAATTTATCTAAGCATTTATAATTTATTATTATAAATTAATTATGCTTGATTTCAGTATTTATAAATCAATAGCAAATACTTAAATGTAAAATTCTTAAAATTTATTTATTATGATAAAGAAATTGTTCATTAAATGAGTATACCTAAAATATACTAATAATTATACAAATAGTTAAAAATATATAACTAATTCATATTGTTATAAGGTAAATATTTGTATAAGATAATATCATATAAATTGCAGGAATTATAAAAATGGAATTATTATTCATTAAAGGTTAACACATTATATTAGCTGAATGTTGTAGAAGAAATTTGAAAAATAATAGATTATTTTGTTAGAAATAATGTAATTAAAAAATTAATTATATTTCCATCGTTTAATATTTCATTATTCATTAGAAATAAAAAACATCTAGATTAGATTTTAATTTTGCTATTGTATATTAATTTTTTATTTTTGAATTTATAATTTTTAGAAAATTGTAATTGGCATAAATAAATTTTAAAAAATATTATAAAATATATTAAGAGATGAAAATGAATGTAAAAGTACTAAACGTATATTAAAAAAATTATTAAAAGCTTAAATAAGACACTGTTGATAACTTTGAAAGATTTTTAAGCTTGGCATGTGCCTTATAGGAAAAATTTGTCAAATCCATGATAATTATGTAATCAAATTTATAAATTATATCTACATTATTTAATTTATAAATGTTTATGGATTAATAATATTTTATTTGGCAAATTAAAAATTTATTTCTTATTGTAAATTAATATCGTATTAAAGCAATAGATATTCAATAGAAGTTTATGCTGATTTATCTTCAAATTACCATTAAATATATAAAATATTAAGCTACAAAATTAAATTAGTAGTATCTGACTTTAGATTTCCATTCAGAGATTCTCGATATACATATTTATATTCATGAATTTCAATATGAGCAAACACCGTTTGTTATATTAATTATATTTTTTTACAAATAAATTTAATCATCTATATATCTATAATACTTATAATTTATTACTTTCATTAATACATTAAAAAAATAGCCTAATTATATATTATAAAACTGTACACGTTTGAAGATTTCTTTTAATATTTAAAGAAAAACTATATTTTTTCTGAATTCTAAATCGTAATAAATATTTTACATATCTTATCTTTCTCATTTTCACTTTTAATAGAAAAATTAATAGAATATTCAGGCTAAAAATATCGATATACTTTTAAATTAAAAATTAACGTTAAATAAAAGTTTTTATTTTTTAATAAAATACAGTGATAATAAAAATCAATTCAAACTATCGAAAGTATGGATTGATATTTTCAATATTTTTATACAAAGTTTACCTTATTATTTAGGAAATTTTTAAAACAATACGTTAACACTAATGAAGTATACTATTAAAACTCTGATACATAAAAAATAAATAAAAAATACACACACGCGCATTACAATCCCTTACAATAGATAATACACGAGAAATTAAGTATGTATATATAAAAAAAGAAAGATTGTAAAGAAAAGAATTATAAACAATGAAATATATAGGCATAAACTTATTCATCAAGTTACAAAAATTGGTCTAAAAAATGTGCGTCTATAGCAGCTACATATTACAACATATAATCACGCAAGTCTCATAAAGAAAATGTTATAGAAATAAATATCAAATATTGAGTTATCAATTATTTTAAATTAGCAAGCTTGATAATGAAAGTAATTTTTAACAATTTCAAAAATACTACAGAAGATAAACAGTATTTGTAGGAATGCCTATAAAAATACAGAATGATAATCATTTATACGTATTAAGAATATCATTTTGTCAAAATATATATGATTTTGAGTTGTTTTTTAAAGCTCCGAATAAAATATTATTACTTTGACAATTGTGTATGTACTTTGAATGACGAGAATGAAGGTGTAAAATATGCTCTATCTAACAATGAGTGATCCAATTAAAACACAGAGACACTACAGAGATATTTCATAAATAGTACTACATTTACTACTATGAATTGTTAAATATGAGAAAATTTATTTGCATATATATTTCTAAATAATATCAAAATAATAGATATGAAACCATAATGCAAGAAACTTTGAATATGGAGGAAAGTCTTATTTTTGAATGGAATATTTTCATAAGCTTTGAATGTTACTTGCGTAGCCTTTTATGGGCATACGAGTATTAGAACTTTCAAATATTTTATTACATAAATACCAGTTGAAATTTAACAAAAATTTTTGATACAAGCATCGTACAGGTTAACGAACAACTATCCAGTCTATTAATTTTGTGTGCGTTTTTGTGTGTGCGTGTGTGCGTGTGTGTGTGTGTGTGTGTAAATTTAATGTGGGACCGATGCTTCTAGAAGATAATAATAACTTTAAGCTTAGCCCAAGAAGTTGTAGAAGTTAGTTTCGGCCATACGCTCTTACCTCGGACTCGAGTAGTTAAAGTAAACGTCGAGGCAGACTCGAGCAATATTATACGATGCAGGTCAAAGAAGCTTCAGGCAAAGCATGGAAATTATATACATAGATATATCGCCGATCAGGGATCTTGAGAATGCTGAACTCTTATCGAGTTAAACTACGTTTGAATACAGCCAAGCCGTCGATAGAAGGGAAGAGAGCAAAAGAAAAGTAGAGAAAAGTATTGCCCGATGAAAAGTTGATAGAGACGCGCCGCCGTCGCCTCATGCGATTATCCACGAACGCGGAGATACGTATTCGATGTCGTCACGGGCAGTCGGTGCGTCTTCGCGACGCGCCCGTCGATGCACGGAATACGTAAACTCTCGCTCCCAAGCGACGAGCCGAGTCGCGCATAAAGTATTCGCTCGCCCGAGGATCGACTAGCGCGCGATCTACGCGAGACTCAAGACAGGGAAGGCGGAAAAGTGAGTTACGACGCTTGCTAGCTATTCTGTGGCTATGTGTACGTGTACGAGGCCCGATGGATACTCGAGCTTCTGCGCTTGCTTTTCCTTCAACAGACAACTTTTTACCTAAAATATTTTCTGGCCTCAAACGAGCTTTAAGCCTTAATTCTTTCAAGCGCCTTCCTAGAAATTCTCGAAATCTCTAGGAGCATAATTGTGCGGCACTGATGGGGCTAATGCTATTGTCTAAGCCCAACGGTGCCAGAATTTCTTTTTCGGCTATCCGACTGATTCGCGAGCTCGGCACATTCGTTCTTAAATTAGCTTGTAAATTGCAGCAACTTTTAGAGATGTAAGTTTCTATTGAAAGCTCGAATAAAGCATGCGTTTATTTTGGCCGATATCTTTTGCAATGTTCTTAAATCATTCAACGTCGAACAGAAATGATTTCGTTTCCGCAACGATGCGTAAATTCATAAAATGATTTAGCGCATAAAAGTTGACTCTATAATGAGCGACGCATTTTCGAACGACCATTAAGAAATTTCATTAGAGTATCCTTAAATTAACTTGATTCTAATTGAACTCGTATGAATCAGTTCTTGATTATTATTCGTAAAAGTTTTAAAGTTAGAAATCGAATGACATTCAGCTGAACAATCGTGATCTCAATTGTAGTCATCGACGAATTTTTACCCGCGCAATTAATTCAGACCAGGAAAGCTTTACTTTTTGACGATTCATAATCGTTGCATTTCAAATTTTTCGCAAATTGTTCATCAATGCTTAATGAGTATCCGCTCGACAAAGATACGATCTAAGATCTAAGCGGTCCATGGAGATAGGCTTCAAGGAAGGAAGATGGAAAGCAGTGTAGAAGGCTGTTAGGGTACGAGGATCGAAAAGGACTCGGGAGTCCGCACGCCATCAATGATGCAGCCAAAGGAGATACACAGACGCGGAGCAGCATCTCACGCGTGCCCCTTTGGGGTCGATTTCGGGAAAACGAGAAGAAAGACGCACAACAGCGAAATTGAGCGAATAATCACTTTGGGTTTGAACCGATATCGTGTCGATTCGGCCGATCATTTATTTAAGGAGTCGTAATGAATCGATCCTCATGGGAAAGTCGTCATCGTCTCCTGCAGTGTCAGACTGTGGACTAAAGCTAGTTGGTCGCGTTAACTCGAATACGAGTGATACAATCCCCTCGAATATATGGATAAGAACGAGCTTTATGTTTATACCCGATTTTCCGCTGAAAGTACGAATGGCTGAGTATTTTCTAGCGGCTAGAAAACTTCCAAGCATTCGTGAATCGATCCTTTAGCTCGCACAATTTTAAGACTTCTTTTATCGTTCGCTAAAAATATACGACATAAATAATAAGCCTCACTTTCAAACTCATTCTTGGATAAATCGCAGAGTAAATTAAACGTCCTTGATATTTCGATCGCTAACGGTTTATTATAGATTGTATATAGGTTATTTTTATAGCTTAATTACACTATAAATGCATGTGACTGGGTATATTGAAGAAACTTATGACAATTGACGCTCTAGTTTTATTTTATTTCAAAGTTGGAACCATTTGGATTTTCCGAGCTATTTTTTTTTCTGTAATTATCTGTAATATTTTTTGTAAAGAAAATTTTTAAAAATAACATTAATGAAATGAACTGGTATATTTAAAAATTATAATCGATTAATGCAAATAAAAATAATTTTATATTTTATAGAAATTTTTCCATTAATGTTTGAAAATCCGTTAATTACACGCGCAAAAACTCGTTTATGATGTTGAGAATATCAACTGGAATATGATACTACTTGTTTGTTTTCAATAAATAAAAATGTGGATGATAAATATATGATAAGAAATGCATATAAAAGAAAGAAATAAAAATAAACTGAAATACCACGGGTTGATGAGGACATCGTGTGTATTTTTCTACGTAAAAATTAATTTAAAATCTGTATTCCATTATCTTTTACACGTATGAAATTTACTTACTGTTTATTTATTTATTATTTTTCTTTTTCCACTCCATTATAATGAGAGAAATGGTGACTTAAATTGGCTTATCATTATTAATTGTTATTATTTTAATTAATTTAAGATTAAATAACTTACAATACTGTACTGTTATTGCTAAATCTTTTATAGATACAATAACTTTAAGAATAACAATAAGTATTCATCAATTTTATAACGACATAACATAACATTTGTTAATATTTAATGTAAATTAACAATTGAATACTCGGTTATTCGATCATAAAAAGGTTATTGCTTTTTGGCGTCACTGACGAAATTTGTCGGCTCTCCAACTGCTTTTGTCGGTGAAGCTTCATTCTTTTTCTTTTGAGTATATTATGTCGATTGTATAGGTGTTCGAGGGAGCCAAGTCCAAGACTGAGCAATTGCATTGGCACGTGCCACAAGCCTTTTGCGCGTAAGAATGCCATTTGTTTTATTCGTTGTCTTACCCGCTATTTGTTAAAAGCGCTTGACGCCTGCTGTCTTATTAGAGGACCCGCCTTGATAAATCGCCCTTTTTTGAAAGAACTTCTTTTAACGTTCTTTTTTAACTATTGTCTCCTTCTGCACCTCGACCCCCCTCCTTCGCTAGAAAAATAGTTCATTTAATATTCCACCAAAAACTTTTTCAAAGAAAATACATTTATTAAAAAAACTATAAACATAGTTAAAATTAAAAATAAAAAATGTTCACTCTTTAGCGGATCCCGCGAGCGCTTTATTCTGCGCAATTGAAAATTTACATTTTACAGCCGGAATATTTACATATATGTACGATATGCCATGGAAAATTTACATGCGTATACATACTCTAAACAAACAAATGGGCGGAAAAAAGGAGCAAATGTGGAAATTACGAAATTTATTTTTGGCTTTGTTGGGACTTAATTGACTTAAACCCGTAAAAATTATTTGAGCGCGTTACGCGTAGACCAAAAGAGTCAGCAAAGAATCGCACTCTTTCTAGCGCAAATTGTTCGTCCCTCCTGCGCATGAATATTTGGCAAGTTATGTATTTGAGTATTTCGCTTGGAAGCGAAAGCGGCAATCTACAATTCTACAATTCTACATTCGTTTTGATAGCTAAGAATTCATATTTCTTAAATTAAGAACAATATATTAATATTGTTGATATACATTTTATATGCGACAATCGCTCTCAAAACTTTTTAAAATGAATACTAAATATTATTCCATGCATTATTACAATATAATTTTATCTAATCTCTTTTTTAATTAAAATTAAATGTTGCTTTATATTATAAATAAAAGTTGCTTTTGTATTTAAGAATCCTTGCATTATTCATTAAATGTGCGCGATGAAATATGTAATAGTTAAAGATTTTGATAAAAATTTAGTTTCAATAGCTGTATATGTATGGCTATTAAAAAAACGTATTTAAGCTATTGAACAAATTTTATTTTAAAATAACGTTTTATGGCAATTTTTTCCTTCAAAAGAAGAACGAAAATTCGTTCTTTCAAAATAATTGAAAATAACATTCAAATAACATAGTTTTAGTTGTACCAAAATTTTTCGACTTCTTATTCATTATCAAATGAGAATTAAGCTCGCATTTCTTTGGGTAAATATTACTTTCAAATTGCTAGTTACACGTATCTCCTGTCAAATAATACGCGTATGAGAATAATTGATTCTTTGACGTGTAACGCTTGCCTGCGTATCCGTTGGGCCTTTCATCCATTTGTTAAGGGTGTTTGGATAATCTTCCTCATCGAAAATTCCATTATCCGCGTACAAGTTTAGCACCGGTAAAAAGTACACCAGAAGCTCTGTAATTGGAAAAATGACAGTTTTCGTGTGCGAGTGCGGACTTTAGCGATTACGCAGCTGCGCCTTTCAACAAAATAAGATTTCATCCGAGCTTGTCGAGTAAATTTTTCGTGATACTTTATTGGTTCGTAGCAATAAAGGTAGGGGAGGGCTGATTTTTATTACTCCGAGAATGCTTTTAACAGTTAATTGCACTTGTCGACTCTACCTGTGTGAACTTATAGATTTGAAGAAACATTTCGAAGAGCGATTATGTGCGATCAGTGTAATAGAACGTTGTTAAAAAGTAAGGTACTCGCGCTGCAGTTTAGAGCAATTTAAAGACCGGTCCAAAAGCGCAGTCGATTCCGAGACGCAGAATTATTCCCTGCTTCAAGCTTTGCGAGCGCAACGAGCAGATTAGACATTTAAACGCAAAGGACCAAGCTGGAAAAGCAGATGGTGAAGTAGGTGAAGCTCCGGCAAGTCGTGATAATACTTTGATGTACAGAACTTCGATATGTAGAAGAAGTACACTGCGTCGGTCTCGGAATTTCAGCCTGCAGCTGTACCTGCTCTATAAGAGCGAGTATTTAAATATGTATTGCTGTGGAGCCGCATCAGGAGGATAAAGCCAAGCGACAGGGACAAGATGCAGTGGAAGGAGCACCACCGGGGTTATCTCAAATGGCCGCGGGAAGAAGGACTGTAAATAATACGAAAAGGAAAAAGGAGCGCGCTCGTATTCCATGAAGTGCTTCGGTCCCTCTCCTTATATATGCATCTCTTGCCCGAAGAAACCGACTACTTTGAACGACTGCGTG
Organism: Platyscapa corneri; assembly: GCA_018907185.1. NCBI lineage: Eukaryota > Metazoa > Arthropoda > Insecta > Hymenoptera > Agaonidae > Platyscapa > Platyscapa corneri. Next base: position 3,741,393 of record JACCHW010000026.1, on the reverse strand, counting down.
GAGAGTCGGGGGAAACACAACCCGTATGTAGCTGCTCGATGCGAGCGTTGGCTTTACAACGCGGTGCTTCTCCACTACTGAATTACTCCAAGACCACGACGACGACACGCGACACGGCGTTGCTTCCCGTTGTACATAGTGATACACGCTTTTACGACAACTTTTTAGTCTTGATAACTATGGAGAAAGTTTTGTAAGCTTAGCGTTTCATGACTGGCGAGCGGTTATCCATCGACGGGCTCCTTAATTTTTACTGGTCGATCGTACATATTTATTCGATCCGCTCTGCTGCTCCTTACTTTTTAACTGATGCAACGAACACATACGCAAAGTTACACCAAATGAAAAGACTAAATTATCCGTGATTTTTAAGATTTAAAAGTGAGAGCTTGGTTTTAGTATTTCTAAAATATATATAATAAAAATCGCATTTTATATTTTGATTATCGTTTCTAAGATTATCCACGTATATCCTGATATTTATAGAGACCGAGGCTTCGTTGATAAGATTAGCTTTATTCCTTAATAATATTTTTAATCGCGAGTATAAATGAATCAAAAATTTTGTAAAATCGATTTTGTAAAAAATACTTACTTTACTTACTTATTAAATGTCTATACCAGTATTATTTATTAAATTAATTATTTAATAAATAAGCCAATCGACAAGAATATTAACGGTCACCTTATAAAATCTTATCTAACTAATGAAAAATATTTTTAATTTTTTAAGGCTTGCTTCCAAATTTAAAAACATTATAATTTTAAATTCATTCATTTGCTTAAAAAAAACCATTTCTCTACAAGTTTTCTCTCTAAAGAGCTAATTTTATTTTATCCTGTTTTAATATACTCAAAGTAAACTATAATAAATAAATTATTTACATTCTTAGTTTACTTGAGATTAGCTGAAAATTACTTGTATAAAAAATTGTGACATTTTTGTAATAGTTTATCTTAGTGACGTAGAAATTATTAAGAAATAAAAATTATATTTTGTTTTAAAATTAAATATATTAATTTATATAACAATATTTTACGATTATAAAATTTGAAAATAAAGCCAAGTGTATTGACTATTGTAAAAAATAAAGTTCAACAGTCGTGTGAAATTTTGAAATTTCTAATTTAACATGAATTTTAATTTTTTTCATGCGTTTTATGTACACTTTCATTCGAGTTTATCTTAAAAGAAAAAGTTATAAAATTAAAATTAAATAAAAATTCCAGACATATTGAATAAATGAAAAAACCAACTGTAAAATACCGCAAATAACTTACCGTCAACTTTGACTTAAGCCCTGATGAGTGACTGAACACGCTGATAAAAAAGACATGGAGCTAAAAATAGTGAGAGAGAGAGAGAGAGAGAGAGAGAGAGAGAGAGAGAGGGAAGAGGGAAAGAGTTCTTCTGGGAGAAAGAGAGAGTTAAGTGAGAGAAGTCGTATACTCGAAAGAGGGTTGGCCTCCGAGGGGCTGTGAATACCTTAATAGTCATAAGTTGTTTAACGCAAGTAGTACCAACTTACGATACTTACCATCATTGAGAGATACGAGTAAGAGTTGTCCCCAAAGCGTTGGATGTATAATTCCCCACTCCTCTTTTTTATATTTACGTTTAGACTCTCCGACATGAATTTTGAGAATAGCAAGAACTTTTTTTGATAAATGGTCGGGGAAGTTTTTGATCTATCAAAAAATTTATTGGTAATCTTAATTAATTGTATTGAAAAAATTGAAAGGCCTCTAGGTGATGATCAGTATACTCTTAAAACACACACGTATCGCCAAAAATTTGATAAATTTTAAGCAAAAGGATTCAATAGCGAATGCTTAATAATCCACTAAGTGAGGTTGTACTGACATTAATTAATACTAAACTTCTAAATGCTGTTTAATATTAAAACAATGCTGAATATGTAAATAAAAAATTTATCTTGAACTCGCCCTGGTACACTTTACACATAATTCTATGTCGCAGTAATGAAAAAACTGTTGATGTTTTTACAGAACTGATATATATTTTTGGGAAAGAAGCTTTAATTTGTTGTCCGATTGTTATTGAGATTAGCTTAACTAAAATATGTTTATTTATGACCATCCATAATTGCATGGAAACATAACATATTTGTTCCATAGCACACAGGTTGAGTTAACTGTCGATTATGAACTTCGATGAGCTTCGGTCAATATACTAATTGTTTACGAATTTTGTTGTTTTCGAGAAAAATGTTGGAATTCTAATCCAGAACTGCTAGTGGAGACTTGAAAAAAACCACCGAAAAAATAATAATCATATAAAATAAATATATACAAACTTCAAAGGAACATATTAGGTATGCTAAGAAAAATAAAATTTTGATAAAAACGTTTGAAGCTATGAGTATTTTATTAAAACATATTTTTTTAAGTCAAACGGCTTTTTTAATAGTTATTTAAATTCTTTTGAAAGATAATCTTTATCTAAAAACTAAGCCGGTAATGATTTCAAAAATTTTATTTCATCCAGTTTTATTCCCAGAATATATTTCACAAAAATTCGACAAATTTAATGCACAACACTTTATTTATCTGAAAAAATAAAGAATCAGTTATTTTTAAAAAATAACGAAGATTCGTCAAGTGGAACATAAAGTACTTGAGACGATCATTGTACATTCATAAATGATAATAATTATTATCTATGAGAAAGATGTTGTGCATTCAAATTCTATTCAAATTTCACGTAATGAACATTCAAAATGAATTGTAAATAAGTTGGTTGGATAAAGGAAAAGGTCAAAGTGCGTGAAGGAACATTCAACATATTTTAATAATTTTGCATCGTACAAAGGAAAGGAGCAATCGTAATTATGAAATTGGAATGTGCGAGGAGCGAAAGAAGGAACGGAAGAGAAAAATCAGCGAACAGCCGCGCATTGGCGAGTGGATTATCGGACAGAGGCATAAAGTTATGCCGGCACAACTGAATTCTGAAAAGAGTGAACGAGGAAAGTATCAGAGGGCTCCATGATCTCCAATGCCGGCAGCCCTCGGTTTAATACAAAGGCGTCTCTCTATTAGCAAGGAGGAGATTAGAGGAGGGTGAGGGCCATTATGCCGTAGCCAGCGACAGGAGTAGACGGACTATCGGCTCCTTCTTGCCTCGAGCGATCTGTTAATCAGCGCGCCTGCGCAGCCGTGCTTACGACGAGGTTGGCACTCGAGCGAGTCTCGCGCCCCCACGTCAATTAATCTTGCCCAGAATGCAATAACTGTCCAATCGCTCCCGTGCAGTCAGTGCAGCAATGCGAAAGCGGTACGCCAGCCACGATTCTCTGGCTCCGACTCCTTATATTTAGCGACCCAGCATAGGGAACGAGCCGAATGAACTGCTGAAGGCGCGCGACACTCGCCTGGATCCACTGGACCTAGTGTAGTTAGCTCACTTTAACAATACTTTTTCCCTCGACACAACAATTGACGTGTGCCAGAGCATTCGAACCTTTTCGACTATTTTTCACGATTGAGAATCACATATTTTTAACCTATTTTCGCCATGTCTTTCTCTTTCTCAACATTTGTCAAGCTTACCTCATTATGGAAAGTTGCCATTATCAAAAATTCCTTGATTAATGAAATTTGCTTCATTGCTCGTGCATATGATGAGTTTACTGGTTCTGGTATTAATTGCGACTGGATGTCCTACTTATGTAAGACTTGGATTTTGCACTCTAATTGTGAAAAATACGCGGAGACGTGGGCTAAAATCATTTGATTTTAATTTCAGTTTTTTCGATGCATATTTCATATGCACGATAATTTGACCTTTTAAATTTTGATTACCAATTAAAAATGACAAGCATATTTTAACGCTAGTTAATACTTATAAATATTTATTTCACGGTAAATAATATGCCGAACAGTGAAAATGATGCCGATTAATTAATAAACGAAGCACGTCTCTAATTAGTAATCTGAAATGAGCTTAGCCTGTGTCGGACTTTACAAGGCTCTTTTTACATTTGCTGTAAACAATAAATTAAAGGCAAAGGCCGAAAAATCGGTGATATATTTAAGCGGAAAGACATTAAGCAAAGGGCGTCCCCATCAGGGTATGTCTATGTGGAACGAAAGTGAAGAAGGGGAATAGACAGTGAACAGTTGAAATAGAGAGACAGAGAGAGAGAGAGAGAGATAGGAACAACATAGCAAACGACAGTCAACATATTGGACCTTTGAGAGCAGGACTGTTTACTTAATTGCCGCTCTGCCAATTTTTACTGTACCTCAGAAATACAATATCATAAATGGTCATAATTTGCAGTTTTTCAATCTAGAATGTAGTTGCAATCTTTATAGGTTAAATTCAGCTCTACCCTTAACAATTATAAAAATGTCTTTTATTTGATAGCTTTTTTTTAATTATCTACATTCTTTATCCGACAATATGAATACCAGTGATTTTATAGTTACTATTTTAATTAAAATAAAAAACAATAGATTGCAATGTCGTGAATCAAATCGTATTTAAAATTAACAATTAAATAAAATAGTATGTGGGTACATATAAAGTTCCTAACGATGATACTCTTACATGTACAAGAATTGCTATTTAAATTACATAAATTGAAACTTTTAAAAGCTCAATATATTCACATTATAAAAAAGAAATAAATTTTAAGTTATGTACAAAAAGTATTATTATTGGAGAAAAAATGATGTAATATTCATATATATATATATATATATTCATGTATATTAACTATGTGTATATGAGAAAAGGGAACATCAGGTTTTCAGAGAAATTAATGAATAGTTAAAAGACAATTTCAAAAATAATGTTTTACAAATGGTAACAGCGTTTATTTGTAATAATAATTATATCATAATAATAATGGTAATAATAATAATGATAATGATGATAATAATAATAATAATAATAATAATAATAATAATAATCATAATAATAATAATAATAATAATATAATAATAATGACAGTAATATATCATAGCGAGGTCTAATTACAATAATTACATTACAGTAAGAATTACAACAATAAAAACTTGGATAGCGAGAAATAGAGAGATTGTTTAACTCTGTACTTCAAAATTTTTGAAAGATCTTCCTTTAATTGTTTTATTTATAATTTATCAATAATTTACTGTTGAATAAACTCCAATGTTCTCTGGTTGTTACTTATTTTCTCTCTGCTCTATTTATAGACTTTCCTTTTCATATATATCTATATAATCGATTTTTAATATGTATATATTTATACGCTTACCAACCTACGCGATAGTACGAACTACATATAATATTTACAAATCTTTTGGTCACACTCGAATACCTTGTTCTCAGAGAACGAGTATTAATTACCGAAGATATTACAATAAGATTTCTCTTATTGATAATTGTTTGCGCTTGTCTTGTTATTTCAATTTCATTTTTATTTATTATAAGCTCCACATGTGAAAAATAAATAGACCTCATTCATATTCAGTATGTTCTCTTAAGTACTAAATAACAATAAACAAAAAGAAATATTGGCTTATTCGAGTAGTTGTACGTAAAAATGAAAGACGTGATCCCCTAAATGAAATAAAACGGAATCCGACGATATCGATTGCACTGAAAGAGAAGCTTCAATATATATTTGACTTTCTCCCTTTTTTATAAAAGCAAGACGCAAAAAGTGATGTAATCTTTTTGATGCACTTTTATGTACTATACAGAACTTTTATTCAATATTGAGTATACTTTTGGTGAATTGACAAGTTAAATTACGCTACTTTTCTTACGGTATTTCAAAGAGTCTTTAACTTATTCTGTACAAACCTAATTTTTCATAGTCCGGAGTAATATATTTTGTGTAATTCTTAAAGCATTTATAGACCTGCCTTCAAAAAAATTAAACCATTCAATTTTTTTTGTAAATTTTGGAATGTCTTAACAAAATCTCTTTTTACAAAAAAAACATTTGAAATTTTATAAAAATTGAACACGTTAAATTCTTTATTCTGAAGTTCTATAGGCCTCGAAAATTAAAGGCATATTTTGTATTCTTATTCAGATTTTTTATCAGGATTATCTCATAACCTTACAATCGAAAGATAAATTAGAAATATTGTAGTCTGATTTAAATAAGCATTGGACAGCTGTTAAATTCTTTCAATGAATCTAAACTGTGTCTGAAAATATGCATTGAAAATAGAGTTATTACTTTGAAAGTATACATAGTAAAGAGACCGAATTGTCTAAAAAAAAATATATCTTGCAATATTTAAGCTGACGCTTTATCATTTTCTTAATATAGATATTAAATTTCTTGATAATTATCATCGAATGATTAAAATTTTAAATGTTTCAATCGCTGAATTGCGTTACTGATACTCCTTAAATCCAGTTAAACATGTTGTCTAGCATTATCAGATAAATCTGAATAATGCGCAGTGCAGTGCTTTGACCTCTTGCGTTGGTTGGGTTCGTACGTATATTACAGTGTCACCCATCTGATATCAGTGATCTCAATAATTTCACGTACATACGTTCACAACTATACGCAGTTGAAGCTCATTGGCCATAAAATGGATTCATTTATTTCTATCAACATTGTAAAATATTTGTACATTTAAATAACCCATACATATACTAGTGAAAGGTGAGAATTTATATCTAAATAATTAAGTATTTAATTACGGAAATAATAATAAACAGGAATTCAATTTTTAACGTTAAGTATATTTCTGTTAAGGTAATTAGCCAATGTTTGGAGTTACGGATCCATCTCGAACGCCTTAGCAGAGATGAGACTCGAAACAATCGTCTTCATCGGCTCAGCATGCGCAAAGTATGTTTTTATTTAAACAATAAAAACGATGATTATCTTCCGTAATAAAACACAATTATAGTCAGCTAGTCAAACAAATCAATCATCGATAATAGTGCCGTTATAATGTCATCTTTTTTGCTTATTAACACAGCAAGCATTCGACTACCATTATTCGAGTATTTTGACTTTATTCTTTTTGCGCCGATGTGCATTAAACGTGCAAATAATTAAACCTTAAGGGGCGCTGGTTTTTACAGCCAAAATTCATACGCACTACAAATATGTATAGAGAAACATTCAATTAGCCAAGGTGATCCCAGAATTCCGCAAGAGCACACAGACGAACGTCGAATCCTGTTAGAGAAAGATTTCGAAATCGCCAAGAGGTCGGTCCGCGTGAACGTCTCTACGTGAAACCAAGGCTCTACTTTTCAACCCGCGAAATATTACGAAATATGAGACGTCAAATATTTAAGAAAAGTCATGCCGAAGGTTAAAAAAGAATCGTGATTTAACGCGCCGTACCGTGTGTTCGATGAGCTAAATGGTAAAATAAAAAAGAGCAACCGAAATTCAAGCTTTAATTTTAACGTGAAATTCCGAATATAAAAACATCAAATAGAACGAACTTGAGTTTACATCTTCGAATCTATGTTAATTTGTAGTTCAAGGTCTTTCCGTCACGCTAATGTTCATCGGCAAACATCCATCGGATGTTCAGGTATTCGAGCCTCCGCCCATTATTTTATTCGAGGCTCCCGTAACCTTAACCCTTCTTCTGAACATTCACACTCGTGTTGTTCTGAAATATTCCAAGACTCGTGTTATGTATCGGAGGGAAATTCGAATTCCCACCGCTGCTGCGCCCCTTGGCAGAGCTCCAACTCGAACCGAAAGCTCTCGGCGACGATTCACTGCATAATCGTTGAGTTCGCGACCGCGGGCAAGCCGGTGGGTGTTAGGGCGTTGATCGGTGAGCGGTGATGCGAGGACGCAGACGTAGCCGAGCCACCAAGATCCGCGTGCTGAGTCTCGCGGTGTCGACGTAAATCGACTTTGCGCTGGAACGCCCGGCCGCAAAGCTCGCAAGCGAAGGGCTTGAATCCCGTGTGCTTGCGTGAATGCGTTATCAGATTGCTGCTCTGCGAAAAGGCCTTGCCGCACACCTGGCACTTGTGTGGCTTTTCACCTGAAATCAGAAATCAGAATTCACTTTTAGTGCGATGATGAATTTCGTTGCATTTTACACGAGTTCTGTGCTTAATGATTCTACCAGCCAGGGTATTTGTAGTGACTCCTAAATATTTTCTCTCCTATTTCTGATCTAAACTGTCCTTACTTCCGTTAGATTGAGGTAAAAAATTTTAATTTTTATTGTACATAAGGTGCAAGGTCATTTAGAATTATAACTGTGAAACTAGCAAACGATCTACGTTCTATCATCAGTGCAAATTTGAAAGAAAAAATGCCCAGGCATCGATCTATGTTAATTGAAATTTATACTCTAATGGCCAATCTAACAGTGATTTTCTCAGTTAATCTCAATTATTTTACAAACTCTTTCCTCGAAGGTGTAAAACTTTGAATTTTTTAACACTGAAAAATAAAATCAGCCTTGATTATAGATTTTTTTTCTTTTCACCTTCCCATTCTAGCAGTCGACTTGTGTTACTTCAAATTAAATCACACTACGTCCAATGTTTATGTTGATTAAAAATAATGAAAATTATTTCAAAACACGATCTAAATATTATTATCAAAAGAAAAATATTTATTAAGTAGTAGTATTAAAAACTAATGTCCAAACGTAAATTCATAGAAATATTTTTTTATTTCAAATAAATTTTTCAACTCATAAAAATATAAAGATACTTTATTATTCTTAACTTTATTGTTGATTTTTATTTGTTTTTACGTTTTTCAGAACTTATTTTATAAAAAATATTATATTTCTTTAAAAAACAAACTAAAAATATGGAAAACGTTGATAATGAATAAATAAATGGTTTTAGTTAGATACTTATCAATTTTTACGTTAAAGTACAATGTATAGTCTGACATTTGGAATATGTTTATGCAAAATCATATTTTTTCTAGTGCTTTACGTCTGTGAAATATAAATACAATATAAAAATAAAACATTGCAAAGTATTAAATTTTACTAGTCCAAATCACATACTGACATGCTATCAGAGTTTTCAAGCAATTTTTAATTACAATAATGAAAAATACAATGGTCCATCATAAACATTGTAAAATTAGTGATATTCTAAAACTCGCAATCAAAGATGTGAGTAGTGCGTTATATAATAATCATCGTGTTGAATTACATCCAATCGAAACTAACAAAAATTCGCTTTACATTAGAAAATTTTACTGAATCCTGCAAAGAAAATACAGATAGAATTTTTACGTAAGATAAATTCAAACAATAAACTATCGACAATAGACTTTTAGAGAAATGAAACCTTCTAAGCAAAAACCTGTGCTTTTTCTTTCTCAGATTTCTCACTCTTAAGGCAGTAGCCGGGCGCAGCTCCTACAACGAATTCTGACCGCCCTTCCCCTTACATACAAGCTTCCTCCTACCCCTCCTCCTCCTCCTCCTCCTCCTCCTCCTCCCCTTCCTCCTCTATTCCGCCATCATCACCGCTCTCTCCAACTATATAAATCGGTGAAATCGATCGCATCCTCGCTACTAAGAGGTAACCCCTAGGCGTCGCCGCTGCACATATAGGTGCAGTGTTAATTTTAACGGAGCGACATCTTCTCTCTTTCTATCTTTCTTCCTCTCATTGTCTCCTTCTCTCTCGAAGTTCTAACTATCTCTTTTCCGCACTATAAGAGCGAGAGAAGGTGGTATCCGGGATTCGGGGCACGCCCGGTCAAGATTTTCTGCCGAGCGAGAATCTCAGTCACCCCCGCCACTACTGCTATTGCAAAAAGAGAGAAAGTAAAGCGCTGTGCCCTGATTGGCGGCCAGGGGCGGCTCCAGCCCCTTGTTACCATAGCAACGGCCTTACCGGAGAATGAGGGAGATAGAGAGATGGATGTCAAGCGCCCTCTAGGCGCTCTGCAATAACAAGAAAGTTAGGCACTTGGTGAGAGAGAGAGAGAGAGAGAGAGAGAGAAACTAAAATAGTGAATGCTTTTAATGGAGTCTCTTTTTATATGTACCTACACTTTCTTTAGGTAGATAATCAAGAGCAACCTTTAACCTATACATGAGTTTCAGAACACAATGACTTACAAGTTATTAAAGCCTTTAAGCGTCATTGCGACAGGAAGAACGCATACAAATTTTGCGTTGTTACAAAGGTTGATTGAAAAAATTTCGAGAATATTAGCAACATTTCTGGCAAGCAATGGATGCATATTAATTTACAAAATACCTCCCATTTAAATTTAATATTTTCTCCATTTAATTTTCTCAAGTTAATTTCGTACAATTTGTTTACAATTTTAGTATCATATCGAGTAAAACTTTTACTTAATTTAGGCTAAACGAAATGATTTTATCTTACGTAAATATTTAAAACAATATAAAAACGTAGGCATATTTTTCTACGATTAATAAGAACTTTATTCAAAGCGATACGGAGTGCAAAAAATGCTCGATGCATTGGAATTGAATCGTCAAAATTGTAAAGTCCGTACAAGTTTGGCCGGTCGTATTTCCAAGTTGAACGCAGAAAAAATCAGTATATCGAGAAAGACCTCGGTTGCTCTTGAGAAATCTATTCGTAGGAATCGCGCGCGCGCGCTGCTACGATGAAATTCTGGATGACTGGTCGTGAAGGGAGAAGGGAGCGATGCAGTACCGGCAAAAAGCTCGGGAATTTTCGCAGACGAGAGTGCAAGAGAAAGCGAGAGATAGAGAAAGAAGGCGACCGCTCTCTAGAATTTACGGGCTCGTAAAAATCAAGAAGCGTCCGTCGGGTGCGCTCGAGCAGCAGAGCTTGTTCTCTTCGTCTTTATCTTCCTGCAGTCTGTTCACGTTGTCGGGCTGCACGTTTACGCGCTATTCTACTTACGCGAGGGAACGCGACAAGTATTCGCCAGCTTCAACCTGCACATGCGCTCAGGTAAAAGGATCAGAGGAGGACGGGAAAGCTGACTGTCGCAGACTCTACTTTGGCCCTATGAACTCGTCTTTTTCTTCTTTTTCACTTTCAAAGGAAAGATTCAGCCGCAGGACTAAGGCTGCTACCTAATGACAAAAAATCGCACAACTTGAGAAATGCTTTTACTTCTAGCCATAATATTTTTACATTTATACTTAACAGAATTCTAAGTTACGATTACAACTCTGGAAGTTTTATTTTTCAATGAATCTTTTAATTATGCATCGTTATCAGTTTTGTACAAATATTGAAAAGTTCGCTTAAAATTACGGTATTGCGCAATTTTTATGCTACAGAGCACAGATGCTTTGCAGAAATATCTATGCAATTTATTTAATCACTTAAATTACTAAGTGCTTTAATTTGCGCAACTGGTTGCTGTAACGATGGAAAAAATCTATAATAAAAATTCTTCTTCGTTTGCAGTAAGAATTTTTTCAGAATTCCGCAGCTACATTTTTTCGTTTTTGAATTATATTAGTGTTTCCTGTGTCTCATAAAATTGTAAAAAGATTTTATACAAATGGAATCGCACAAATGACTTTAAAATGTCCTCCGTTGGTTTATCGATTCAGAGAAAAAATCATATTGTTCGGTCTCTTCTACAGTACATCAAAGAAACTTATATTAACTCTAGTACGCGCTGTGAAAATCAAACGTAGGATACCTGCATACCAAATAAACTTTTTATACGAGTAATTATTTTTAAGTGACCTAAAACTTAACTTTGATTGAAACTTTGGGTGATTTAAGCCTTTATGCGTATTACGCTTAGAAACTTAGTTTTGATGATGCGTGTGTGAAATAAATAGTAGTATTATATAAATTACTATTTATAATCATTCGTAGTTATTATAACCTAACGTAATGTAACTGATATTTGATTAATTTTTTACTTAAATAATTAATTTCAAAATCAAAACTTAAGACTTTTTAATGACAACTCCCTTGATAATATAAGACGACAGTCAATACCTCAGTTCCTTATTCTTGACAATTTAAATTCGTCAAACATTTGCTTTGCAATATATAGATAGATCTTGACATATCAAAAGATATGGATTAGTGGTAAACGTCTTCATATGTTTGGCTAAAAAAATTAACATCCAAAGTTAAATTCTATTTTATTACTATATATTTGTGTGTTTGTGTGTTTGTGTGTGTGTGTGTGTGTGTGTGTGTGTGTGTGTGTGTGTTGTGTGTGTGTGTGTGCATATATATAATTTAGTTTTGTTCGACAATATGTGTTCTTAAAATAGAAAATGATCTAAAATTTATGCATTAAAAAATGTTTCTATGTTTTCAAAAAATGAAAAAGTCGTGCTTTTTTTAATACACAAAAGGCAATTCACTACTATTTTCTATGAAAAATAATCTGAAATACGCGTATAAATAGAAAAGTTATGTTTGAAGTTGACAAAACCCATAATTGTATCGAAAAATCATCTCGCTGAATACGACACTATATCAATGAGTGAAAATGTAAAAATAATTTCGTCGAATCAAAGATGGTGAATACACTCGCCTTGCCCTTTATTTTCACCAACTTTTTAGATCCATTGACCATTGGAAAAGCGATCAAAGTCCTATCTCGGCTTTTATTCTTCCTCTTTGCACGCATAAAATTCTTTTCAAGTTTTGGCTAAACGAGAATAACATTAAAGGTAGCGGAAGAGGAAAAGAGAGAACCCCCAAGATTTGCCGGAGTTTAATATGGTTTTAGGGGCTATGGTGTCAGCGATGGAAACCGAGTTGGCGAAGGGGCTTGTAATGGCGTCTTAAGTTCCACAGAGGCTCTCATTCGTGTGCACGTGCGAGAATAATAATTTAAACGTAACCAGAGTTTTCTCTTTATATTTACGTTAAGGTGAGAATGAACCTAGATATTAGCATAATAAACGATAATTCATGGCAAACAAATGTAATATCAAGTACGACCATAATTTACAAAGATTATCGTTCTAATATCAATATTTCAAAATATTAAACTGCAAGCCTCAAATTTTCAAGTTTTATTTTTAGAAGCCACTAATTAGTGTCTGCTAAAAATAAAGAACTTTATTAACATTTTTAAAAAATGCATAAGCAGTAAATTGAAAGTATATTCATTGATTTGTTTCAAGTGTTAAAGAATCTGTGTCTTAAAAATCTTACATAAAATTGTCGACGGTTAAAATATAAGCTTTAAATTAAAAAACGACGATTAAACTATAAAGTTCTTACATTCTTAAAACTAACTATAATACTTGTAATAATTTAAAGTCAATAATGTTTATTAAGCAATAAAAATTTGTTCCGCAAGTTTCGAAATAACATTTGCATGTCTGATCAAATTCAAAAGACGTAGTTACCCGAATGAAACAGCATCGCAATTTTCGGACTGCAGTGTTACAGGGGCGGTAACAACGTTCGTTTATGCACTTGAAATACTCGACGCAACCACCGATTCAAGTGCGCGCCCAAGGGTGTACGCTTACCAATAAGCGTGCTAACTTTCAGGCACGTCGCGTCAACTCAACTCAACTTTTCTAAGAGAAGCAAAGCATAGTAACGGAGGGGAGGTGGAGATTGGCGAATAGCATGAACAGTGGGAGATGAAAAATCCAGTGGCTTAAGCAGGAAGAGTAGGACCGTAGAGGCAGCAGTAGAAGATGTCGGGGGAGGTAGAAACGGTAGTAGGAGGACTCGTATGGAAGACTCAGACAGCTTTGAGCATTGATTTCCTCTCGTTCCTCCATCGACCACGTTCTCTTCCCTACCTCCGAGGACTGCGCGTCTCTCTACCCTCCAATCCAAATCCCCGTGAGAGAAGCAGATACCTAAGTACGATGGCAGCATCACGAGGTGGAGGAACGACAACCAAAAATAAAAATAAGACTTCAAGGCAGCAGCAGCAGCAGCACATCGCATATTTCACGCCAAGGACAGCATGGATTTTCTCGAAGTGAAGGAGCTCGAGGTTCCTTCGTGCCAGGATTACTGACTGATATCAATCAGACCGAGGCTCTTCTTCTTCGTGGCTCTGCCCAGACATTGGGGATTCCTCCTTGAGTTTTTCTGTCTTTTTAGGTGAGGAATATTAAAGCTTTAAAAATTACCTTCTCCTTAAATAATGTAATAGTACTGCGAGAAAGAACGACATCATAGACAACGATGACGACTATAGTCATTTTCCTGGTGTGAAATATAAATTTTTTTCTACGTTATTGAATATGTATACAATCCATAATCTCTGCGCGTGTTTCTTATTTCTGCGTATTCTTTGCCGTCTACTCCCAGAATCCTTGGACATCCTCGAATCATCAAATTTTGATTGCAGAGGCGTGACGCAATAATCGCAGTCAAATCAATCGAATCGTCGAATCAAATCCTTTACATAAATTTTGCATAGTTTTTCATTATAAAACTGATCGATAGAAAGAAGCTCAACTTTAAACCATTTAAATTGAGGTGTTTTAGGGTCTACGTTTGTAATTTTTAATGCAATTTGACCGAATTATAATTAAACTTGGAATTTCTCGTAACGTAAGTATCAATAACCAAAAATAAATATTCCAATATACGGATAATTCATGATAATAAGTCATTGCATATTTTTGAAGAAGCAGTTAATTCTTGTGTAATAATAACATTGAGTCTCGTATTAAACTTAGTTACACTTAAAAGTTAGCTAAACCTAAAATGTTGAAAGTCCATACATCTAGTATTACAAAAGATAACAATCAAGACAAATTGATGGTTCGCTTCATCAATTGGTGCGCCATTGCAGCGTTCGTCGGTTAAATGCCAAAATACAATTTCAGTACCTATTCACTTATAAGAGTCGTACCACAAAATTCCCAGGACTGTACTATCGTTTACCTGTCCACGTACCTGTACATTTGCGCGCGCACACGTATCATCTCGTGCGTTCATCTATTATACGTACATGTATAGATTATCGTGTCGGCATTCGTACACTTTGTACTCCACAGGTGCACTTGGAGTAGTGAGGCGAGGCTGAAAATACTACTCGTACACCAAAAACAGTAAATACGCCGTGCAGTATTGTTGAAGTGGAATCCGCTCCACCGAGACCGGCTTGCCAAAACACAATGATGTATTCCCTGCAAACGACTTTCCAGATGATAGATGAGCTTTTTTGCTCCGCGCACTGTTTTACGTGTAATTTTTTAGAGAATTTCAAAGAGTCCTTTTTCGAGTAATTGAGAGGAGCTAGCGAATGTATTTTGCTTAAATTGTTGTTCTCATCACGACTGATATTCTAAATCTGGAATTCAACTTTTATTTCATTTTGTTCAGGTTGATTTTAGTTTCATTGATGAAATTGAAATAATAATTTTATGTTGATACGCCAATTTAATACTGCGTCGTTTACATTTTTTACTAAACTTTTTTAGATTTTTACTTGTTTCGAATACTTTTAAATCAAAGCGTCGTTGTAAAATTAGCATAGCAAAGCAAATAGCATAAACTTCTGGTCCACTCGTTAAACAAGCTATTTTGTAAAATTCTAAAACGAATATAAATTAAAATGAGACTTTTAATTCTTGTTTTACGGTAAAGGATAAATAACAAAAAAACGGTTCAGATATATCGTGAAATGCAGTTGCACGTATTTTACTGTTTCTTTGGATAAGCTGTCACGGGCGAATTAACGTTAAAACGACGAACGTACTCTCAAGTTTGAGTGTAATACACAAGCTCTCAGTTCGCTTGAAAGCTTGATACTCGCAAGCACGCTTTTGGAACTTAAACACGTCTAACGTCAAACGCAGTACTAGCAATACGGTATTAAAGATGCAAATGCCGGAGTGATATAATGTTCGCGTCGACGGTGTTTCATCATTAAAGAGAAGGTGACGCATTGTAGACCCTCGATTAAATTTCTAAGGATATATTATCGACAAGTGATATGTTGCAGATGAGCGAGATGGTTATTTTTCAAGCAGCCACTTCAAGCGTGTTAATTCATAATTAATAATTCTATTTTTATGTATATTATACATTTAGATGTGTCTAATGCTTGACCGAGGTGGGTCACGTATACGAAATTGATAGAGTGGATTCGCAATGAACTCTGAAAATGAATTACGATGTTCAATAACAAAATTAATATTTTATTGCTATGTCATCGAAATAAAATTGCATCTCCTTGAATTTTTAAAATGAACAATGTTTAAAGCTTCCTTAGCAATTAAAATTGTAGACGATTCCCGTGTAAAAATAAATATATTAAAAACTTAATAAAACGTGTCGACAAATGTTTTTTTTTGAATTCGTATTGTTTCGTTTATTTGATGTTGATATTTCGTGTTAATATTTGGGCTAAAACTGAAATACACTTGTGAAGTAATGTAAATAATTTCAAAATATGGTAAAAAATAAAAAATTTAAAAAAATTTTTGGATAACGACAATATTAAATGAAATATTTTGCAAATAAATCTAGTGCGTTAAAAGATTTGGTTTTTTTATAGAAAATTATATAAAAAGTAATAAATTTGTGAAGAAGTCGTGTGCGAATTCTATACTTTATGATGTACAATAATTGGTTAGAATAACTATCCAAGTGGATAGAATTAATTAAAAAATATATATTGAGAAAAGAAGAGGAGAAGAGAGAGAAAGAGAGAGAGAGAATTAGTGAGACAGATAAAATTAAGATTTACCAAGCTATTCTTAATACAATCGAGGCCCATAATAATTTAATAGACATCTATCATATCTAGCTATACGTCGTAGCACGCTGGAGAAGAGGATTACAATCCCACATTCCCGGGACGGTAAAGCCACTCGTCGACAGAGCACTAAGGAGCTAACCGACTTAGCGTTTTGGTATCGCGTTTCTTCCTTCTCCTGCGCTGAGTCACATTAAGGAATCAGCTTTCGTGCAGAGCTGCTTCTGTTTATGCTACTATCACTACTCTTGCCTTCCGTCGGATACAAAATCTAGAAATTTAACTTCTTCCTTCCGATTATTTTTGGCGAAGAAAACTTCAACTTCTTGGTCGCCACTTATAAATACTTCTAATTATCTACCGCGAGTGAAGTCACAGAAATTAAAAAATTAACGACCTTTACAAGTTAATTTTTATATAAACGTTGGGACTGGTTGAAATAAATATTAATTCAAACTTCAAGTTGAAGTTGAATTTGAAAATGTCTTATTTTACAAACAGAATAAGGTGTAAAAGTTCCCCCTTATAAATGAAAGTAACAATGTATTTTGACAACGTGTAATTACTCGAGCTTTTTTCTTTCTTTTCTTATCCGCGGCATATTCTTACGTCCTCAAAATTCCCATTTACGTTCAAAATGGCTTTAATTCAAGGAGGACCGAGCGTACACGTTCAGTTTTCCTACAAAGTAATTAGAGCTTTTTAACGCGGTGTACTTTTGCGAAACGTGCTGTGCAAATTATTCGTGAACGAGAACTTTTAAGAGTGCGCGTTTGGTATGTGCAACACACGCAGATTGTTCGTTACGTTTCTTTTCGAATTCGATAAAATAGGAATTTTACAAGATTCCTTTTTTCTTTGCCATTGAGAAAAATTCAACGTCTGTCAAAGGAAAACTTTTCTCTGCCGTCGCCAAGTATAAAACGACATGTCACGGGAATACAAGTGACAACTAAAGAAACAGCGAAACAATACTTTTAAGGTTTACTAGCGTAGCCTACGTCCTCTACGTTCTCGTCCACGAATCGCGATTCTATTACACGACCCTTATCGTACATTATACCAGATTATAGGTCGTGTACAACAAGTGTTAGCTGTCGAAAATTTTAAGCAGTCTAGAGGGATGCAGCAAGGCAACTGTAGCTGC
The DNA here is from genome assembly GCA_018907185.1 of Platyscapa corneri. Taxonomy (NCBI): domain Eukaryota; kingdom Metazoa; phylum Arthropoda; class Insecta; order Hymenoptera; family Agaonidae; genus Platyscapa; species Platyscapa corneri. The sequence goes on along the minus strand of JACCHW010000026.1, from coordinate 3,723,630 downwards.
TGGGGCGTCAAGTCAGTTGGAAACCTCTAATAGCTTTCGAGTCGCTGGTTCTACACGCGCAGACAGCCATGGGACCGCCGCGGATATGCATACAGATATCTAAGCCTCTGTAATACAATAATTACTCCTCGCAATATGGTCTCGCTCGATTCCTTGACTGTCGTTAAGACTAGACTTGCTCTTCGGTTAATGCTCTGCTCCACGGCGCGAGATCGATATTTACGAAGGGCAATTGTATATTCTCAAACTCACCCTCGACTCGAATAATCGACACGAGCTTTTTTATTATCCTTGCCGAGCGGAGAAAAACAAAAATCTCATTGACAAAATAAATTACACGTAGGATAAAGCGGTGGCGGGTGACTCGGCTATGAGTACAAGTAAGCCGAAATGTAATTCGATCGTTTAATTTTTCAACTCGGAGTCGTTTGGAAAAACAGACGCAAGCCGGAAAACTGTTGCGAGCAAAAGATTGCCAAATCCGAAGGTATTTATGGAGAGAGTATATTTATGGCGAGCTTTACTTTACCGCCAACGCCGGACGACAGGTTTCGTTGTTTATTTTGAAAACAAAAGGGGAACAGCTACGACAATTGATGAATAGACAAAGACGATGAACGACCGACCAAAATTTTACCCTATCGAGTGACAAAATACAAAGTTAGGTCAACGTTACACACGCGCGCGCACTCAAAATATTATTACAGATTTTTCTTCGAATTTATAGATCCGCCGTCTAGTTTCGGAACATTATTTTACTGTACAATATTGCATTTACCTATTCAAAGTTGTGCGTCAACCATGACTACGTCTATTTAAGTTTGCTGCTGAAGATGTCGTAAATAATTTATCCTACAGCTTATAAAAAAAAGTAAAAATTAAATTGCGTTGAAAAAATATCGTAGGCACACATAATTAAGCGAGCATGCGATACTATCATTAGTTTTTTCGAAAGAACCGACAAATTAAATAATATTCTAGCGAACTAATGGAGGCTCCGTAAAATTCAAAACAACAGCAAACACTATTACGCAGTATATTAACTATCAGCCAATACCTTCTTTCGTCCTTCTGAATAATTCGACAAACGCCATTAGCATCAAGACGAAGACAGTGTGTATAGTCCAATTCCGTAAAGTAGAATTATAGTTAAGAACGAAGAAATTAGTCGAGGACTTTGTTTCAACGGACTTTGACGGAACGGCCTTCGATATAGCGTTGCAGACTCCGAGTTTCCCCACCGAAGTGCATTGCATTTGTCTGATTACACGACGTGAGCTGCGGAACTAATTCACAGAAACTTACATTCGGAGTGATTTCGAGAGAGAGGAGCGGAAGCCCCGAACGAAAGGAGAAACCCAAACAGGAGAATCGCCATAATAAAATTTTAATCGCGAGTGATTTCGCACCACATAGAAGGATGAGCGGCTTGCAGCGGCCAGTTTTTTTTTCTACCCTCGGTGTTTTTTCAGCGGCTCGCTCGCAACTGCGCGCACTTGTGCGCCCGCCGCTGCGGCAGGTTGCACTTGACTCGTTTTCGTGCGGCTAAGTGCGGAAAGCTAGAGCAAAGGACGACTAGCGTCTCTCATCCCCCTAAAACGCGCCCCGGGTTCATCGTGTGCACGAGCAATATTTGCACAGCTCTTATTCCCGCTCACGAGGCCGGTTTCTCTCGCTTTCCCATCCTTTCTCTGTGCGTACGTTGCCGATGTCGGCCGTGTGTACGTGCCTGCGAGTATACACACGCTAGTGGCAGTACCCACCTACCTAATAATGATTTTACGTTACGCCACGCCATGGTCCCCGGGGAATCCGACGGCGGCGCCGCACCCTTATTGCACATGGCCCACTCTCTCCTCTTGCCTTTGCTTTTTTCTCCTTTATCTTTGTTTAGTTGCCTGACGCGCGTATGCGCGCCTTCCCCGCAATGACTTATCTTTGCTCATTTTTCTGCAGAAACTATACCTCTGCATGCGTTTCATTGTGCGTGATTTCTTTTAATTAAATTGCGCTCTTACTGCTCTGCCCTATTATCACGTTGCTATTGCATACTGTCATTTTTAAAGTCTTTTTTTACTTTTGCTACGAGAGCTAATGTAACGGCAGATGAGCGTTGTCTTTCAAAATTAAACAACTTTGAAGTCAAATAATACCAAATATTACCATTTCTAATCCATTACTTAATTCGCCTCATTATTAATTATAAGTCAATGCATCGAGATTTACAAAAGATTTCTTGGTTGTCTTGAATTCTGTTTATTATTGATCTTTGCGTTCATCGGATAACGTACGATTGGAAATTTCAAGAGCAAATAACTCGGACCTAATGCCAAATGCTAAATGTGTCTCCTTCCTTCCTCCCGACACTTTAATAATTTTATTATTCAATGGTTTTCGTTCGCTTACATCACTTTAATTTATCAATTTCGATTTAAGAGTCGAGAAGCAGAAAATAAGAAAAAATCGATCTAAAATAAAGTTTGGCGATGGGTACAATAATTTTACCGCGACCATGTGAAGTTTCGTTAAAATAAACTAAGTAAAACTCTAACGATTGCTTGCTTGAGAAACGTTTAAGCAATGCACCCCGAATTTAATATAATAAGCCAACGATTTTACGCGATTGCCTCTTTGTGTTTCAGCGCTCAACGCGGTGAGACTCGCTCGGAACGAAAATATCGTGCATCTCTGTTTAACATACGGAGCATCTTTCTTCTTTAGCATCTTAATAGTACCACGCGACGTTACTGATATAAAAAAGCTCCTTTTTAATTTGCCCTTTCCTTTAATTTCCCTGAATTCTCGTATGCTCGCCGAATTTCTTTAATAACCAAGCCAACAAAAGAGCGAAGAAGCTCCAAATGTCCGCGTAATTAAAGAGGTAAAAAGAGAGATGACGCACGCGTAAATATACGAAAAGTTCGCGAGAAAGTGACAATCGTCCTCTCCCGGAAAAAAGGTAATTCCCTCGGACCAGGCAATTCGAGCCGTGCGTATTACACGCCGGCTACATACGGTACCTTTGAATTTTTCATCGAGCTGAATAATGAATTAAATGTTCCGAAGCGACCCTCGACTTTTGCCTCCTCCGCCTTCTTTTATAAAGACATATATACACACATTCGCACGAATATATGGCGCATGACAGTGTAGTCCCATAGGTGGTTAGCAACTGACCATTCCTGCTCCGTCTCTTTGTATCGTTCTACTGTTCTCAACGGTCCGCAGAAGGAAGGAGACCTTTCCCTACGTACATGTACATGCAACCGTGCATATACATAGGTATATAAAACATACAATGCGCGGGACAGCGTAAGAGAGATTGAGACACAGGGAGCAGAGGACAAGGTGATAATTTGATAAGACATTGGTAGGGTTGCTATGACAACGATACGTAACCCCTCTCTCCACGAATCTCCATCTCTCTCTCGCTCTTAATCCTTGGCTCTTGTTCCCATCTCGGTCTCTCCTTTTTTGCTCGAGTCAGCTCCACCTACATCTTAACCCGCGTCTTTTTTCTTCCTTCATGATGAAATCTATCCTTGGTACTCCTACCTAACGCGCATCACTACACCGTCTTCTTCCATCCAACGACTTGATACGATATGACTTGCAGGTGTCTATGTCCATATCTCACGTACTCACCTATTTTTCCCCGAGTATAAACTCAGCTGAAGATGCTTGTTCCTATTTTCCAAGTAACGTTGTAATTACCGATCGCACCCGAAATAAACAGGTCCTCGCGTTTCCCTCCTTCTTCTACGTTCGCAGTCGCTAAATTTTATAAGTTAATCGGTGGATTTTTGTCGAACAAGCTATTCCAGATTCGCAACATTTAGAATTTGAATTTAGAATTTTTATAGCTAAATAGCGATAGTATGCAGTGTATGAAATCTATAAGGTATATCGACTGAATAAAACTTAATAGAGCTTATAAAAATAATGTCCGCCCTCTTCGTTCTAAGGCACATTAATCGAAGTTGAAAATAATACGAAACGATTAAATATTAAATTACTTGGCTTGTTTTTCATTGGTAATGTTGCAAATGAAACATTAGCTTCTCTTATTTATTTACGGAACCAAGTGATACGCGTAAGAATCATTTTATGTTAATTTATTAATAATGCAGGATTCAAAAATTTCAATAGGACATTAATCAAGGAGGGGACGATGAGCTAGTGGAAAATAAAAATATCGATGATGGAGCAAAAAATCGTTTCCATTTCCGAGCGAGTGATTACTCCTTAATTAATTTCCAATAATCAACTAATCATAAAAAATGCAGCCGTCGATTCTGAATTATTAATTGAAACTCGTGAACGAGTCAATTTCAAAACTCTTGTTTAATTACATTTAATTACATTAATAATTAGCGAGGCTGTAATTTAACGAACTACGAACGATCGCGGAGGAGCGGAGCGCTAAAATTGGTTTCATCCGAAGCTAAGCTACATAAACATACTGAGTTGCACACAGAAAACTCCATATGTACACTACAGGTCGTTAATCGACGTGCACTTGATCCCAAAGCAGTTGATTCCCACAGACAATTTGTCGGCAGTGAAAATCTATTTTAGGATTACACCCGGGCTTCGAGGGACGAAAAAGAAGCAGAAGAGAAGAGAGCAAAACTCTGACGCATATAATCGTCCAGGAACGGATGTCCATGGGATCCAGAGAATCGGGCCTAGTACAAGGGGGAAAAGAGAGACATCGTCGGCGCCCCAAAAAGACATTACGATTATTACGAAGCGCGAACGTCAAGTGTGCTGGGGGGTCCAAGAGCCCCTGCCCTACTCTCTCAATCTCTTTTCTCCGCTGCTGCTTTTCTGCATCCGACGAGTGTGTGTATACGGGTGCCGCTCCGCTCCACATACAGGGATACGCGCGTGCTTACCGCACGTACGGGATTAACTTATTCAGGGCAGTGCGCCGCGACTTGGTCCAGACGCTCCACGTTTGGATTATTAATGTGCGAAGTCGCCCTCTTGTCATAATTGATATGCGCAAATATGGCGCTACTACTTGAATTTTATCACCGGCACGAGAATGGGACGCGGGCGGATGTGTGCGCGCGCGCGTGTGCACGTTCGAGAGACTAGTGGTTAATGTTGTAGGAACAATTTACCGTCAGCTTTTCACGTAATTTTCTGGACGACTCTAGCCTGTCCGTATAATTTTAGTCGAGAGATTTTTTTCAATGCAGAATTCAGTTAACTCGATGCCGCTATATCGATTCCTTATTCGTCCGTTACTCCAACACCATTTGAAACAAAGTAGTTTACCATCAGTTGATGAATTTAGCTTCTTATTGCTCGCAACGAAATTTCAAATTTAAGGCAATCTCTCTACGATCCTGCGCTAGCAAAATATGTTCTTCTCGTGTTTAACGCAGTCGCGACTGGCTCCCACTTTTCGATTTTCAATCAAGGTTTTCTCAGAATAAATGTTTTTATCCACTTTATAGCACTTATCGCAGCGATCGTATTTACCTTACGATCTCCTACGCATCAAGTAGTATTTCTCATACATACCGCTGCTCGCAATTTCCATCTACTAATTCAATAAATTTCAAGCGATCGTCGGACACAGCAACGAAGTAAAACTTTAGCGAACAATACAGTGGCCGATGTTTTCCTCCCGATCAATTAGTGGGCGCTTGTTATTAGTCTTTCGAAAAATCGCAATTAGCGGCGAACAATCTTCATTCGTTTAAAAAAATGCGAAGAGACGAAAATTGTGGGCGAATTGGAAATTATAGAAGAGTCGGATCGAAAGTGGAGCGATCGAACCATCAAGTACGTAGGTGCTTACCTGTATGTATGTAGGTGTGCTTCTTCATGTCGCTCTTCTGGTGGAAGCGCTTACCGCAAAATTGACACGGATAGGGCCGTGTATCCGAGTGTATGAGCAGATGAGTGCTGAGGGTACTCGAGCGCTTGAAAGCTTTACCGCACTGTTTGCACTCGAACACCTTCTCCGCGGAGTGGACTGCCCTGTGTTGCGTCAGACTTATCTCGTGGCCGAACGTTTTGTTGCACAGCTCACAGGCGAAGGGCCTCTTGCCATTGTGAGATCTTCTCGCGTGGACCTACGACAAGGCAATTAACGTGCGATTAGGCCAGGCTCCTCCCAGTATTTCGGCCGAAATTTTCATTGAGCGGAATGAATTGCATCGAGGTAGAGCGCGATATTTATCCGGCAACGGACATTTTAATTTTTATTTCGAATAAAAATTTGACGCCCCCATTACTTCAGCTGGAAGCCAAGACATTTATTAATTTAAATTAATTGCTCCGTACCGAACGATGCTTGAATTGAAATTTAGCAAATCATGGAGCACCTGACTCGCGGCATTCCAAAATCAAACGATTGCATTTCAAACTACAACTCACGAAACGAACATTCGAGATTCTTTAAAGTTCTTCGAGGCAAGTGCGAGTACAAAATGAATCGTGCTTATTTAAAATCAAAGCAAATACTCGAAAAATTTAATTTACAGCTGTCGTTCCTCGAGCAAATATCACAGGCGCGAACTCTAATGAAATCAGTCAATCATAGTCATTCTCCTAATCATCGCTCCGGCAAAAAGCGCGAACTCACCTCGAGACCGTGAGGGGTGCTAAACATCTTGTCGCATTTAACACAGCTATAGACATCCCCGAGCGGATGGGGATGGTGAAGACCGTGGGGTCCATGGGCCGCGTGGAGTCCTGGATGGGTCGCAGTCGAGTGTACGCCGCGCAGCAGCGGATGCAGGTGCGGCGGCAGTAGATGATGGGGTAGCAGCTGGGGGTGTAAGTAACTTAAGGGGTGATGTGGGTGGGGCGGCAAGACAACGCCACTCTGTATGTGTAATGGCGGGTAGAGAATGGATGTCGCCTGATGCGTAACCGGGTTACTGCCGTTGCTCTGTGAGTGAGCCGAGGGCGGGTCCGGCCTTAGGAGTGCGCTCACGCTAAACGAATCGCCTGATCTGTTTATTTGTAAGAAATTCATTACCTCCCGTTAACCGTCCTTACATACTTATTTAAACTTATGAATTTATGATTTTACGAATGTAAAAAAATCTCTCAATTATGATTTTGTCGAATAAAGTTACAAAATTCGTTCACATGTGCACTGGCATTTATTCTGCAGAGCACAACTTTATGAAAACGGATTCGTTTGACCTCGTCCGACAGTTAGCGTGTTAAGTTTACAACTTTATGCTGAAAATTATTAGCTTTTTTTCATAATATGCTAGTATTTATTCGCATAATGCAACAATCAATGCCGTGATAAAATCTGTTGGATTTTCATTTGGTGTGCACTACAATTTATCAAGTGCAAGACTCGTGCAAAATTCGCAATTCGGACGAATTATTTTTAATTCGCTGCGAGCGCTCGTCGTACTCTTAGCTTATAACGCAGCTTTTCTATTTCATTATTTTTATTCTCTTTTCTCTCCGCTAACCTGAACAAGCTGAAATCTGTAATTGCGAAATGCATCAATGAAATTTCAACAAACCTTCTCGGAAGACTGGAGGCTGTACTTCGCGTGACGGCGGGTGGCGAGGGCGGCGACACAGACCTCGGAGGACTGGAGCCGGTACCCTCGTGATCGTCTTCCTCTCCAACTTCTTCGACGTCGACGTCAACTTCTTCGTCCTCGGCATCGACATCGACTTCGGTGTCCTGGTGATCGGTGCGCGGCGAATCTGGGCACGGGGAATGCGACGGCGACCTCCGTGGACTTCTCGATAACGGCGAACCAACCAATCGACCCACGCCGAAGGACAATCGCTCTGTTTGCGTGAAACAATTAACCATAATGACCTTGTGGTCTAGCGTTGCATTTTTAATTCTCAAATGTCGAAATTACGCGCAAAATTTCAGATTTGAAAACATTTAATTGGCTTCCAAATTTAATCGAGTATTGTTTGTCCGCGTTCGAAATAAATCGAAAATTAATTGTTGACTGATTTTTATCGAATAAATTTTGTAACGTGTTGGCCTAGACGACGAACATTGATTTTTAGTTAAATTTTGGCAAAAGCAGCTACTTCTGTACTTCTATGCACATAAATAAATAGCTTAAACTCAGTAGCGATTGGAAATTATAAGCCGAGTTTCGTCGTGGTAATAATATAATCTTCTTAGTGTCGCATAGCAAGAATAACAAGGATAATACAACTGGACGTGGTAAGCAAATTTACATATTCTCCCGAGGATAGAGACATCGATTACGTCGGAGTTCATTAACGACACTCCCAATGATCCAGATTTCGTTCTCTCCGGGTTGTTTCCTCTTAATGTCGCGCTCATAATAGAGCGCTCTTTTCCGCAACCAGCCCGTCGTTCTTCGAGAAACATGTGAAAAAGATGCAGACAAGGAGGACACGAGAGCAGAAGAGAGAGAGAGAGAGCAGCGAGGAAAATGGAGTGCTGCGGAACCTCTGCAGAATCTCAAGCACGAGAGGTACTACAAGGAATCGTGCAAAGCAAACTCTGGACGTATAGGTATAGACGAGCTTGGGAGCGCTCCTTTCTCCTTCGAACAAGACAAGTACGAGAGAAAAGAAAATGAGATTTGAGTCACGTAGCGTACGTCTTTTTCCAGGCGCACAGGGGTTTCGTAACGCTAACGAGGCGTCGCGGCGGCCCCGCCGGCAGCGCCCGAGAAAAGCGTGGAATCGTGCGGAGAAGAGAGAAACAAGTAGAGCAATCTCGCAAAATGGGCCTCGTTTCTCAGATCAAACACATTTTCGCTTCTCGTTTAATCTCGTCGAGCTTCGAACTCTTTTTTGCCTTTTCGAAAAAAACCGCCCGCTCGTATGATAACACAGGAAAAAAATCCTCGGTGCTGCAATCATTATTATTTTTACTCTCAAGCTCTTTTAGTGCGAGAGAGTGCTTTTTATATTTTATTCGAGGGCGGGATTTTTTCGCATTTTCCGTAGAACAATTCTTGTCATAAAGCTTGTAAAACGGAACGAGCGCAGTAGAGGGAGAGAGAGAGAGAGAGGGGGGGCAGAGAGGGAGAGAGATGAAACAAAACCCCGATTGGACGATAAAAAACGTGAAAACGTGAACGCGCGAGATTACCGTGGAAAAAAGAAGCTGCAGAGGCATCTAAATGACTCTTCTCTCTCATCTCGGCATAAATATCGAAGCAAGAAAATTTATTGGACACTCCGGGTGCAATATAATACGGCTACACAAGTCTGGATTTCTATGAACTCTACGTGATTTACGAGGCATACACGACTCGTTTCCGATTGATTCATAATCATTCGCTAGCACTAAGAATGCATCTGCGCAACCCCATAAGAGGAATAAGAAAGAAAGGCGCACGCGCTTCAGAATATTCCACCAGCAGTAACCCCCACTTATTATTTGCCATACACACGCCCTGTATATTATATTTATAATCCGTGCGCGCGACACGCGGGCACGTGCAGCTCGCGTTTTCTCTCTCTCATTGTATATTATACAGCCAAGTAATCGCGTTTAAAGCACATGACTTTTATGCGCAAGGATGACATCCCCTTGCGGTTCCACTCTGTTCAATTAAATAAAAACGCAGGATACGCTCTCTCTCTCGCTCTCTCTCTCGCTCGCTCGCTCGCTTTATTTCGCCGACTGCCAGATATAAGATAATGAAATTACATCGTCTCTATCTAGAAGTGAAATGATCGTTTGTTACACACAGATTTTTCTTTATGACGTAATTTAGAATTAACGTCGATCGAAGATCATTGCTTCGCGAAAAACTATTTGCCGGTATTTCGTCTCGTTGAATATGGAGATAAAAAAGGTCAATGAAGATTATTAAGGGCATTGTTGTAATAAATGACGTTTTGAAGAAAAAATCTTTTTTAATAGTGTTTTTAAATTTGGAAATAGGTTAAGTATGAATTCTGTTGCTTTGTCGTTTATTATCAAGCAGCGTTGCTTCTTCGACGTTCACTTTGTTAATTCGAAGTATACTGATATATTAACGTATTATGTCGTCTAGAATTTTTAAATCGTTACCCTCCAAGACGCACTTTTTACAATTTTTATTCCTAGCATTATCCAGTTATATTTGCACGAAAGGCGTTAAAAGTCGAAAAGTGCAAACAGCTTTAATCCGTGCACATACGAGCAGATAAACGAGACCGGAAAATACTGTAGTAAAATCAGTCTCTTGGCTACCATTGCTTTTCGTTGCGGGGGTTATGAAAAAAATGCCTGGGAAAGGATGAAGCGCAAAAAGAGAAACGTAAAACTCTTGCGCAAGATGCAACTGGCGCAGAGGAGACAGATGGGCGCCCAAGCAACGCTCCGGCGCAAAAAGCGTTGGTACGCGGATTCCCGTCGCCGTCATTCTATGAAGCCGATGCATAAAAAGCCCGAAGAATGCAAAAACGTGGGTTCGCACGACAAGTGAGAAATCAAATTAATTGCATAACGTGACGAAGAGCGTTCATTGCCATTGCTCTATCTTTTTAAAGAATTTTTACAGCCTGGATTTGAATGTGTCGCTAGAATTTGACATTCGTTTCTTTAATTGTTTTTAATCTTCAATGATAATATTCTGACACACAATGTAATTTACCATATTTCAATGCGAATTTCAAACTCGTTTCAAGCGATAGGAAAGCAGCAGCAAAAACTTGTACTTTTATCATTTATGTGGGCGCCTAACGCTCAATACATTTTAAACATAATTGTGTAAAGCTATATGCTATAAATTTTACGAAGGAAACACAAAACTCACATACATCCACGTGCGCATACACGTACAAAAGTTTTCGTTTAATTGAGGAATTTCGGTCGATTAACGGTCATTAATGCTTCGATTATAGTCTGTTATTTAATATTGATAATGTTTCAATGAAATTAAGATTTTGTTTTGAGAATAATTGAAAAATAATAATATTTAAGACATTTTCAAAGCCTTAATAATCACGTAATGTCATTTTAAAATTTATGAAATTATCGATAGTCTAAATTTTATAGGTTTGAAAAGTTGTTCAATATTCGGAAATTATTAATTTTCAATTAATTATAAAGTTATGAAATATTTTATAATTGCATAGACGCTGTTAAACAAAATCGATCTCCTTTCCTTATTAATGCTATTTTGGGATGTAAGCGTATTAGAAAATTATTTCAACCTAGTTTATTTGAATAAGGCAATATAAAAAACTGCACGTGCAAAAGAATGTTTATACTCGGTAATTTGATGTATCTCTTTTATCCCTTTGCAAGTTTAGAAAATAAAGCAAGGAGCACTAATTTATAAAAAAACTTTGAAGACAAAAGAATGTATTCAAACGATAGTATTAATAGAAATGTAATTTTCACGCCAGTGCAGCGGCGAAGATTCATTCTGGTATAAAAATAAAACAGCGAATAAAAGTGCTCGTGATTGTGCTCGTGTTTCGCCACATCCTATTAATCGAAAACTCGCGTATTCTCGCGGAGATGTATGAAAAGGCTTGGTTGAATCAGAAATTAAACGATGTAACGCATCATAGGTATGGGTCTATATTAAAGTAATGCAATAAGGTAAGGGCTAGGCGATGCAGCTCTAAGAAGTTTAATGCATGCGAGCGACCGCAGGAGGGGGAGAGGCAGAGAGATATGATTGCGTAGAAAAACGACTAGAAGTAGAATAGAAGAGGCATCGTGTGACGTAAAACGTTTGTATGACTGCGCGCGGGAGTGCTCACTCGGTGGATTAATAAAGGAAGGCCAAGCCTGAGGGGCACAATTAAATCGAGTTAACGGGCCAACTTTAATCTTCTGTCGTCCGTCAGTCGTTTACTGCGTAGTGATCTGCCGCTATTAAAGCCGTTATACACTTTAGCTTCCGAGGAACGGACCCTTCCGCTCTTCGCTACAGTATTGACTGCTAAGGAACTGCAACCTCCACTACATGTGCATACACACGCGCGCCAACTTGCACACACGCTGGCACGGGATTTTACGTACTCGGCCATTGGGTGGCCGGTTGACTTTTTTCTAATTTTCTCTATGTTTGTGCGTGCACGAGTAAGTGTGCGCGGGTCTTCGAATGGTTCGCTGAGTTGATTGCAATTGAGTTTACGCTAGTGAAATGGATTCGATTAGAAGATGTCGCGCAACTTGTGCGCATCTCGAGATTCTGTTTTCTACGTACTCTAATTTCAAACGTAGAGGCGGCAATATTTTTCACTTTCTCTATAAACAGCATAAGAAGGCGTTTGGTTGTTAAGGAAATTCGAATTCTTAGTTGATAATTGTTTGATATTTCGACAATCGTTCTCTTAATAATTTTCATCTGGCAAATTCTTACTGCGCCGTCTTAAATCTATGTTACGATAAGAACTTTAATAAAAACATGAAATTGCGATGATCATTTCTTAGGTTTCACTCATTAGGCTTTGCTAAATAAATTAGTATGCGAAAACACTTTACCAGTTTACTTTCGAGCAAATACAAGTCATTACTGATCCCAATCTAAGCAGTGGGTATCCATGGTAAGTAATTGCCGATGATTTGATATCGACACGTGTACGAATATTTCATTTATTTCTATTCAATTCGAGTGGATAAAAGCTTAAAAATCGCAATTAAAAAAGCAATAAGAAAAAATGAAGAAATTAAGTTTAATTTTTTAATGCACAGTTTAAACCAAGGAAAATTATTATATATAATAAATAATAAATTAATTAATTAAGAATAACAAGTGCTTTTATTCTGATTAATTATAAACTTTATTTATTAGTGGCTATGCTTTCACGAGGCTGTGTTCTTGTACAAGTCCACGCGCACGTTCAAATACATATTTTTTTATTTATTGTTAACAAATTTAAAAAAATTTGTTATTCTTGAACTGCTGTAAGAAATTCCTTCGAGAGTAAACGAGTATTTTATAAATAATTGTAAGTAAATCTTAGGAATATGCAGTAACATTTGTACGAAACAAAAAGCAGCAAAGAATTTTCAGCTATTCAACTATTTTGTACCCCATTTGCTTCACCGTACAATTCATCATATTTTCGATCATCGCTCTCAAGTTTACTGTATCACACGTATCACATACTTATGCAAAGCAAATATTCGTTTAACCATCTTGACGAAAAGAAAGGCTTTTATATTTTATTTAAGAGAAGCTCGTCTTTCTAAAATCGTAAATATTTGATCGAAAGGTATTTCATACCGATGGACACGGTAAATCTATTTACTCCGTAATATAATATCAAACGTACTGTATGTAACAAATGAAATTTCCTTCGATCGTAAAACGTCAACCACCTCATAGGCTTTAAACTAGATTACAGCGGAATATAAGGAACGCAATTGCAAAGTTTCGCAGCAAATGTAGTTTCATTCGATATAATAGCATAATCTTCAATAATCGAATTTTCAATTCGATTTATAAACAAAGAAGCCGATACACCGAGTGCTGCACTCGATAAGGAGGTATCTCGCACGCGTGTTTGCACGCTCACACCAACGCATGTCTACCAATGCGTGGGCGTTTATTATGCAATCAACTTTTACGGCTTTCGAGTACTACTTTTTTTATTTATAATATAACTTTTATCGTCGTTCTAAGATTCTCGCGGGGAATGTACTTTTGACGATTGTTTATTTAATAATTTTAAATATTATTGCTAGGCGTTATTGTTAATAGTTGCGAATTGATATCTTGTGAATAATAATAATATCCTAGTTCTGTCTGTTTCCGCGTAAATAATAAATAAGCCATTGAGAAAGACGAGAAAATGATTCGAGTGGTACTACGATGTACTACAGAATTGCTAAAAAGAAGATTTTAACAGTCTCGGCGTCGTAGGCTTATTCAGACAGAAAAATCTCTTAGGAGATTGTGAAGATAGACGAGCACGAATTACACGTGCAAATTAGCGCCGTAGTTTCGTAGTTTGTAAAGTACTTTTCGCGCGCACCGTGTAATAAGCGGGTTCTTTTTGTTCTTAAAAATGTGCAGACCAATATGAGCTACTCGAATAGAAGGGACAGTGGCGTTAGCGACAGTAGCTTCCGGTAAAACTCGAACATTCCGCGATTAAAAGGAGTTGCAATGGAGATGATTATTATAAATTAATGGTTTCCCAAATACGTGGCGAGTTGGGTGCAAGCAAACCAAGATTCGGTTCGAGCCAGTGCTCGAGCAAATGCTAAATTTTTCTCATTTGAATCTCGTCAGTGATTTTCCGTTGCTTCTATTCCGTGCCACGTAGAGTGGAAATCATCGGACGAGCAAAAATCATGCGCATCCGACCGAGCGGACGAATAATAATAAGGAAGCCGCACTGCGCTCTCGCTCTAAAGAGCTAAAGGGATTAAGAAAAGCTCGGTAAGTTGCTTCGTATGCACAGCATCGGGCGTTTAACATGACAAGATGTCGCTAATTTAAAGATAGCCACTACAACAAGAAGAAGAACAAGAGCGGGGCACAAAGGAGCCGACTCAGGCTGAATCCGGTCGCCTTGCGCCTCTAATCCGCCTCAATTGGAGGGGAAGGGGCAAAAAGGGCATACACATGCAAGGTGGGGTGCCCGAATGGGCGTACGAAGAGTGGCACAACATCGTGACGCGTGCTGCCATTTATCCCAATCATCGGGCCGAGCCTAACGAACGAGCGCTCTTTCTCTTTCGAGAACAATTGATAAATAAAAAAGTCGCTGCCGCCATCCGGAGGAGCCACCGGAGAGAGGACGACTGATAGGCCAGAAGGTCGACCGTGTGCGCGGCCCTCCCACGCGTCTTTTGCGACGCTTAGAACATTAACGGCTTTCCCTCCCTTCGATCGAAACTAGCGAGGCCGTGGCACTCGGTATTCGGTGCGACTCCCGCACTCTTCGCTCTTCTTCGGATTAATAGCTCCTTTTCAACGATTCATTACCTTTAATCCGAGTTTCGCTCTATATTCTGCTGAATGTCAACCGATCGATCGTGAATTGAATGTGAACAAGTTGCTGCTGATCCTATGGAACTTTTGCTAGCGTGGAAGCGTTACCAGCCCGACCAAGTTAAGCCCTTGCTTTTACGATGCTAATCTAACCGAGCGAATATTCGAAATATTCTGCACTCTTGGGCGCAATTTTGCAACGGGACAACTCCTTCCGGTGTGCATTCTCAGTCGCTCGCATCGCTCAATCGCAACTTTTGTTAATTAATATGTATTTGTAAACTTAACTGGTTGCAACTATTAAAATGTGTCATCGACGCGACAAAAAATATTATTACACAAACAACCGAGCTGAACCAAAAGTAAATTAGCGTTTAATTGCATCTGCGTTGCAATAAGATAAAACTCGCGCTGGAATTGCATGTTGCAATTTTAACAAATTTAATATATTTTAAAGTTTCCGCGGCAATGATTTTGAGAAATCGTAATTCGAGAAATTCAAACGAATCGCTTGGTATAATAATAAAGCCCGTGGAAATAATAAATTTTCTTTTATTGCCAGTTCGATATCAGAAGCTTGTATTTTTCCACGGAAATAAGAAATCGATGAGAAAAGTTCTCTAAGCTATAGATGGAGAGGTTAAACCCTCACCTGAATCAGATTTTGGAAATGGTGGCAAGTTCGTGACTTCATTTGTGTTGGTGAATGGAGCCCACAGTCGTGGAAACATCAACCGCACGTCACAACCTGAAAATAAATTATCGCTTTAATACAAAGTTATTTTATTTTACGAAAGCTAAAAGAAATTTTTTAATTTTGATTCCTTATTCGATTCAAAGATAAACAAGTGCTTGCACTTGAATTTAGCACAAAGCAATTTTTCAGGAACGCTTGGAGGAAAATCTTCGATCATTCTTAAATCAGCTAATAGATATTTTTATTTTTACAATATTTTTAGTTTATAAAGAAATAAAAATTCACCAGCGCATTCGACTTTCGTTATAAATGACGCGATGGAAGGCATTAGGCTTTATTTGCAGTTGATTCAGTAATATTGCTATTTTTTCAGAGCTCTATGGACAAATGAAGACTCAATCTGGTCGTGCGATACATTAACTCAGCGTCTTGATGTATTACGTATTCCTTGTCCGTAGAAAAGATCCACCCCTCGACGCAGAGAGTCTTCATTAGAAAGCAGGGGGAGGACTTTTCTCTATTCGTGAACCTTGCCACTCTCGAGTGTTAACTCATTTGCAGCTCTTCTTTAATTGATTTAAATTTTATCTCTCCTCGGAATTTTCAATTGTGAGAGCTACGATTGATGATTGGAGGATATTGTAAGGATGAGGGATGTCATATTTTCGCTTGAAATAGAAATTTATTTTTGAAGTTCATTATATGCTGTGAATTTGAAAAGAAGACGAAGATAAGAAACTAATTTATCACAATTGATCTTCTCAATTTATGATACATTTCAAAAAACATCATTACTTTTTAACGATGCATTCAGTGAATAACGTTATCGAACAGACTTAGAAAGGGTTAAGCAGCATCCAAGTACATTGAAATTTGTACTTCGTTTAAGTACAACGAATTACGCGAAATGGAAATTATTACAAAAAATTCATCAATGGTATAATAAATCGAAATTAACTCGAAGAAAAGAAATAGAAGGAAGGCGCGCTTTTCTCGCTCGATTGTTCAGCCGATTATCACCTGGAATAAATAGTGAGCGCATCTGTCAACACGAAAATTTTGTCGCCGTAATCTTTGAATGTCTACGTTGGACGTTGGAAAACGTGCGCCGTCTTTCGGTCATAGCGTGTATGCACAAGAAAATGAAAAAAAAATCCTTAATCCAGGCAATAGAGCTTTGCCAGGTACACGGATAATCTGCGCAGGCGGTAGATTAAAGAGACGTGCCGCAAAGTTATCTCATTGCTTTTACAGGATTATCAGAAATAAATCATGTTTCTCTCATATATCGGCCGAACTGATAAGGCATACCGTCAATTATCTACACCTATACTCAGGCATTTGTTGCCATCAACAGCAACGATAAAACTCTCGCGAAATGCTTATCCTTCCTCCCTACGCTTCGCCGATAAATGCGTGCACGTATATTGTAAATCTATATATAGTTTGTGTAATCCAGATTTCCTACGTCCGTGTGAGAAAGAGTAACGCCTCCTTTTCTCATCGGTAAAAATAATTGCCGCTCTACTTCCTTTATACATTTTTTAAAAACGTTTATTGCATCAATTTTAAAGGAGATTTCACTTTGAAAAGTAAACTATTGGATTGGGTTGGCTGTGAGATTACAGACAACAAACTTTAACGTATATATATTATCATTATCGTCGTCGTCGTTGTTGTTGTTGTTGTTGTTGTTGTTGTTATTGTTGTTGTTATTGTTGTTATTATTATTACAATTATTATTCTCAATCAATTAGGTTGTTTAAACGTACAAATCTAGAATTTCTAAAATTTATAATTGATTTCGCTCTCAAACTGTGGCTTTTAAAAGTGTTCGACTCGGTTGGTTGTGAGAAAATAGTTGAAACAGTAGTTCACTGCGAATGCAAGTTGTAAAGTTACGAGACTCTTACCCATCATTGTGATATTATGTACTTGGCTTAGTACCGCATTTAATTTCCCGATGTTTACAGAGACAAGCAGGAGCAAAAGGAATAACAAATCGATTTAAGAGTCATTCTTAACAATAACGAAACATCATTTATTCATTCGTAAAATTATTTGCTCTGATTTCAGGTGCACTGGATAAACTCTGTAATCTTAAATCTTATTCTTTGAATCGTACAGCAATCACACCTCTTTTGCAGTAAACATCAACTTTACTGCAAAGCTTGTGGATAATCATCCGATCTTGATTTTATAATTGCTGCAAAATAAATGGATAGAAAGCTGTTTGCACGCGTGCGCATGTATAAACACTCGAGTTACGAGGTATTAAAGCGCAGAGCCAGAACAATATTAACTCGAGTATTTAAATACTTATGCAATTCTCGTATCGAAAATTAATTAGCGGATAATAGTTCACAGAGTCGGGGCTTCCGTTTACTTAAAAATGCCAGTCGTATCGTTTCCCGTGCCTGCGCCCTTGCTTATTCTCTCGCTTTTCGAAATCGAGTGAAAAATTAATAACCGCTAGGCTTTGAAAGAACCGAATCGCCAATGGGGCATTTTCGGCGAGTACCGATCAGTCGAAAATAGTGGGCGTGCGGGAGGGAACGGGTTGGCCCCTACGCGTCGGCACTGCCGCGGGTCGTAGCGAGCGCCGCACGGGACGGTGTCCGCGATATTATTGCATTAACCTAATAGCCGGATTAGTCAGGCATTAGTATAGACAGCCGTCTAATGTCGTCTACTCTCTCTCTCACCTGTTGAGCGCGACCCGTGCGAACGCACGCGTGAGCAAGCGACTCGTGCGGCCGCACACGACACTCGCGCTTTGCGAGTGTGTAACTCCCAACAGAGGCAAGCGTAATTCGAGCGCACGCATACGCACGCCCATTTTATGCGTGCACGCGGGTCGTGTAAAAAGCCGCGATCCTCCGCGGCCACGGGATAAACGAAAATATTCCACTGCTGCGCACTTTTCTTCTCGTACGCCGGCGACTGGATATTTACGAATAAACAAACGCGCTGATTCCCTTCATTTTCTCCCTGCTTTTTTACGAAGAACTACATTAATTAACTCCTGTAAATTTAAAAATAAGAGCTAAAAAATTCCCCACTTTTCTGCACTTGTACGCACATCCTGTTTTCAATGATAAAAGCACGTAAGCACATTTAAACAGGAGTTTTTAAACAACTCTGATCTCGTTACATTCGGCAAGTAGCCTGTACTTCTAAATTATGCAAGCAGTGCACTAGTAAGTAACGGTGCAGAACTTTTGCTTTTGAATATTTTTTTTGCATCGAGTCCAACGAGTTAATTCGTTCAAACCCGAAGCGAATAAATCTGATTTTTACACAAACGACGTTTAATTCCATTAATACAGCGCATAATTGTTGGCGAGCAGACTCCGAAAAAATCAAAATTTTTACAGAGTAATGAGTTTTGTCGATTTGCAACCAGTCGTGCCTACTGCGATCTCGCGTAGTTTACGATCGGATGACATTTACAATTTCGCGTAATCGAGTAATGATTTGGCGAGGATGCCCGTGCGCTGAAACTGCTCCTGCCAATTACCTGCAGTGCGGATCCGGATAAAGTGTGTTTGCGAGTGTAATAGGCCGATCTTTCGCGGAAAGTTTTGCCGCTGAAAGTATTAATTACAAGGGTTCTTGGTGAATGCGGCACTTGCGCGTTCAAATTCGTGAGTCCGAGTGCAGTCGCTCGCAGTCAACAGCTCGATGCAGCAGGGGATAATAGCCGGGTATGATAGACAGTCTGATGACAGAGTTGGCGTGTAGGTAGGAACACCAGGGTTGAGTGACGTCCGATTGCGTTGAAATCGACCGAGGCGCCAACAACCGAGGGATGGTATTTTTCCGGTGCAGCGCGTCACACATCACCCTGGCTGACGGAGCTTTATAATCGTCGAAATACTGGACACCCTTGGCTCGGTGGCTGCTGACACCGTTACGCGGACCTTTGTTCTCGTTTGCCATTCCCTTTGACCTTTTTCCACGTCAAGGTGCGTGAGTACGAGCGACCGGTATTCGGTATTTACGACCGTAATATGCATATAATGGTGCGGTAACCGTTCCGATGCCCCGCTGCTACAAGTTTCGTTGCTTTCTTCGCTGCTCCGTACGATCGCAAAATGTATGAATTTCATCATACAGAAATTAATTAGCAATTAATTGCTTATCAATCGAGGATTGTACATTAAAGCTCTTTGGAGCATTTGATTATCGGAGGTGCATTAGTGAGCTGCAGTCATCACTCGTCATCGATCGCTTATCCAACACCCCGATAGATGGTTTTAAGCTTTATTCTTTAACCGATGCCGCAATCCCTTACCCAAATAAAACAATTTCGTCGTTATTAGTTTCTTCATTTTTAAATCTGCCAGAGTGAAATTCGCGTTTGATTTTCTTTTTAAACACTTCCGAAATTGGATAACAAATTTTTAATTAAAACCACAGGCTAGAAAGATTAGCATTCTTTAGAAGTTCTTAAGAAGCAGTGGCTCCGGATTTTTCTCCGCTCTTAATCATAGTTTACGACATTGAGAAATGCACTGGTGCTGCTCGCGAACCAAACCGCCGCGATAAAATTCGAATGCTTTTCTGGTTATTCGAAATTGGCACACGATGATCGGCATCCAGCTCCGACTCTCAGTCTTAGACGCTTTAGATTAAAAAAACGGAGCTTAAAATGTTGCGCTCGCTGAGAATGAAATTTGGCGTTATTTTATCCTTTCGCGCCATGCTCCAGTTAACGGGGAAACGACCTCGCAAATAACGAGCGTAAGAAGGACGCGAAATGGGCGAAAGAGAGGAGAGCGAGGAAGCTTATAAGAAGTTAGTAAGAAAAATGGCGACTCGTTGTTACCTTCGTTCTCGAGGACGGGCAATCTCGTGCTCTCCTGCAGGCTCTCGTTGTTGTTCGTCTCCTGGGTCAACTGGGGCTGCTGCGGCTGTTGCTGCTGCGTGATCGGCTGCTGCTTGGGCTTGACGACGCGGAAGGCCGAGGCCTCGGCAGCACCTCGCCGGGAGAAGTCGAGCGGTCCCACCCCCGCCGGCGAGTGCTGCTGCTGCACCTCCATCATGTCCGAGTCTCGTGAGCGCGCGAGCGACAGCCTCTGAGTTCAGAAGGCCGGGTCGACTCGGCCTTGCGAGCCTGTCATCGCGTTGTAAGGACGGGCGATATCACTGCCGAGGTACGGGCGCGAATGCGACTGGGGGGCTTCGGCAACTCGCCGACTGCTGAACCGCGACGAGCGGGACATCCGCGCGGCGGCGACTACCACGAGCAGACGACACTCCAGCGCCGGGATTTTCGAGGAAGCTCGAGTGCCTGCGGAGGAGGCCCCGCCCACTTACGGGAACGCCCCTTCCCCATCTCCCGCAGTCGCTGCCGCTGAGCCGCCGCTGCGTAGAAAGCGAGTGCGCGTGCAGGACGGAGCGGCAAGGATTCTCGCTGAGAGCTGCAGTGATGGCTTTTTGAGCTCACGGCCCTCGAGATCCGGCGGAGAGGAGAGCGTAGGCCGTCTCTCTTCGTTGTTTCAATAGCTGCTCTCCGATATCGCGTGCGTAATTGGCTGGTGCGCCGACGGCGAGCTGCGCGCGCACCTCTCGCTCGCGTTATATCTATAGCCTCCTTCGAGATAGTCGCCCGCTACGTGTGAGAAACCACTCGAAGGCCCTGATTCCGACTCCCTCTCTCGCTCTCGCTCTTAGTTCGCTTTGATTGATATTTGCGCGCGATGTAAAAGACCAGCGGCAAGGAGGCTGAGATGGCTGCGCGATACTTATTTCCCGATGAAAAGTCCGTCTAACGATCTCTCGAATGCTTCCAGATCGTCCTATTGTCCGAACCACCCCTCGGACTACTTTTCTTTTTTCTCGAATACTCGGCGACTTGGAGTCGATAGTCCGTCCACTCGAGTCAACTACTAATTTATTGCCATTAATAGTGACATATGTTAATGGAGCAATTGATGCAGGGCCAGCGTCGCTCTGGCTACTTGGCGCCTCTACGAGACTATACTTTTTGCGCTTACAAACTCTACGCTCTGGCTTGACTTTCGAGCAAATAAATATGTAACTTGGCGGCCAAAGGCTAAAAAATGTTCCCGTTTTCTAATTTTATTTCCTTCTTTTTTAGCGACTGGCTAAAAGAACATTACTTTCAAATTCTTAATAATTTCGAGTGGCGCATTAAGGAACCAATACCTCACACGAATCAAACTCATTCATAGATATTGTTAATTATACTCTGCAATTTGGTGCAAATTGTCAAATTGCGCGGTATAATTTAGTAAAAAAAGAATATATTTTTAAAAACTCATTGTGATACGATTAAGCTTCAACAATTTTACGCGTAATTACCTAATAAAACTTTTTATTGCATAAAAATTTTTTGTAATAGTAAGAAATACTATTTTTAAGACGACAAATGTGACTGACCTGAGTCAATAATGAATATATAAATGGAAAGTAAAAATCTGAGATAAAATATCAATAATCTAACACATTTTTAATATATTCTTTAACTTGAAAATTTTATTTCAACCATATTTTATTATTTCGCAAAAATTTCGCGTGCTTCTTTACATTCATTTGCATTCTTATTGTCTTTATAAAAAGAATTAAACGAAGAAATAACTATTATAATAACTATTTTTCTTTGAGTAATGTAATAATAAATAATCGTTGAAATCTTTCTTGACGTCATAAAAAAAACATTCAAGCTGCAATTTATTTCTAATAATGCAATGTATTATAACTAATATTGAATATTTTTTTATTCTCGTGGTATAAGAAGCCTAATCTTAAGTCTTAGCTTTAATGTTAAATTTAAACTTTGGTTTTAATGTTTAATATTGATATTTTATACAATTGCATGTACAATTTCAACCATTTTCGTTAATTATAGTAGTTTACGTATTAAAACAAAATAAACCCTATCTTTTTTCATAAGTTTGAACAAATTTTTTTCAACAAATCGCTTTCGCCTTATTTTAATTTCAAACAATATAATATAGTATTAACATTTTAACATTTATTGCTACTATTTTATATTTAATCAGTTTTTTGCATTGTAACTATGGATACTTTTCCTTAAGTATAAATATAATTTTATATATATATATATATATATATTTTACAGTACAATATTATATTATATCGAATAAATAATTCAATAATAATATGATTGCAATATTTTCTTTTAAAAATATATGTTGAAAAAATTTTAACTAAAAAAATAATCTGTAAATCCTGGTTTTGAATTTTCTAATAATCTTAAGTAAAATCTTACTAATAATTATTATGAGTAACTAATAATGCATACTTTAAGGAATTTTCTTCTCTTACATAAAAATATATTGTATTGAATGAAAATGCATTTTTCCTCGTTCAATACTTTTCTTCAACGTAAAATTTTTATTAAAAACCAAGTTACATATAAAATTTGATAATAATTTACGTAATCCATAAAAATGTGTTGTATTTAGTTTGAGCATTTCAAATCAAGAAATATTACAGAAGCTTTTTAATTTAAATTTTTTAAATGTAATTTATCGAAGCTAAGCTTAAATATACGTACATTGTTAATAGAATATAATTTTCGTGATAACAATTTACTTGAACTATGAATATTGTACACATCCACGGGTGTATGTACAATATAAAAGATTAATTGGCATAACAACGTAAAAATGTTCACTTATCGTACAAATGTAATCTTGAAGCAAAATTCTACCTTACATGCTTTAATGCATCATTTGTCGTGGAAGCGCAAATCTTTTGATAAAAACTCCTCTGCCTCCACAATACCGGCGAGCGCATTTCTCTTTGTCATTGCTTGTCACCGTGACTCTTTCTCACGCCGATATGGAGGAAAAGATATAAATTCAGACTCAGAAATACATTAGAATTACGAAAATACGTTTTGTACGAAGCTTTAACTGAATTTGGTGGATGAATTAGACGCATACACTTTGAGTTTCAAATTAAAATTTCAAGTGCTGGAAAATTTTGAAGAAAATTAGTTCCAATGACTAGCCAGCGGTATTTTACGATAATTATTAGTAACCGTTTCTCTGCGTGTCAATCAAAAATCTACTCAAAGTATTCATATTCTTCTTAGAGTTCGTTCTTAAAAACTAAGTTTCTAGGTGATTACCAATGAGTGATTTATGTTAAGTCAAGTTTTTACGCCTGATTTTTTTAAAACTTAGTTTAAGTAAGTTACTAGAAATTATTATTCAAAATTTTATCGAAAAAAACTTTGCTTTCATTATTAAAACTCGTCATTGGCTCGAAAAGTAATTATAAAATCAATTTGAATTCGGTGGACAGTGGAAGAGAGACGGGAACGCACAGTCTATATTAATACTTAAACTGTGTACGTGTATTATTTTTTGCGTTTAAAATAATTAGTAGTAAAATTGTTGTTCGCTTATAAGATTTACCTACGATTAAATCTTGGTATTAATAATAAGATTATCTGGGACTTGAAACTCCAATGTAGCTTCGCTAATGTATACTTTCGAAAATGCCTCTTTTCGCCATGGAAACTGATCTCGTCCAATCTCAAATAAAATACGTCTACGAACAATCGACTTAGCTTCGAAAACTCTAATCGAAAACAGTCGTCCAATAATGTTGTTAAAACTGATATTTGAAAAAATGTGTAGCACCGCGCCCAACTTGTGCGAGCGTCACTCGTATGTGTATGCAAGTGGGCACGAGTGCGCAGTCAGTGTATACTCATCCATAGTATTGCATTTGCATTACCGAATACTCCTCCTGAGCACAGGTTAATCTTTTTCGCACTCGCGCGTCGAATTTTATTTTCTGCCGCAGTGAACTCCACGCTTTACGCGTGAAACGCGAGAAAAACGGCATCAATCATGTTCGCTCATTCTTTGCGTACATTCCCTCGAGTTTTTCGAGGACCCAAGGGTCGTTCTATCTTCGCCGGGAAATTACTTTCCTCACTGTGGATACGTATAGGGAAATTTCGAAAAGTGTTTTATTATTAATATTATAACCTGCCTTAAGCACGTCGTAAAAATACGAACGACTTTTGAATACAAGTGCAACTTTTTGACGAAAATTACAAAATTTTTCTTCTACGAGATAAGAGATTTCGCGTGGATCTATACAGTGGGTAGCATATTGTCGGCATTCCTCAATTTATATAAATTTCTATGTCGAGGAAGAGTTTTTACGCGTCATTTTTTACGTCTATAAATTGTATTTTATTCGAGTAACGAGTATACGGGGCGCTTTCGATGCTCTCAGCACACTAGTTAAGATAAACATCGGATATTCTGTAACTAATAGAAGAGAGTCGATTGCGTTAAGAGCGCGAGTCGTATCTTCGAAAGCAGCGTGTTTTCTTAGTTTTACTAGCTGTTACAAAATGTACAAATATGAACAAATGTGTACTTTATTTGCATTCAGATCCTAAACGGTGATAGTTTCGAAGCATGCAATGTAAACAAATATATCTCTAGTGGTAGATCCGATCGTTTTCATCTTTATTTGTCGACGTTTGCAAGAGACGTGATTTACAGACCGATTGATATCTTAATCCGCAAATATACAAAAAGACATTATGAGTTCTTGGGTTTGAAATGTAGTCACTGGTATCGTAAAATAAATTCGTCGTAAAGACATTACGGATTATGCTGCCTTACTATAGCATTATAATTGTCCATTAAAAATCTTTAAGAATGACGTTTCGTTTCATTTGGCGGCGATGGCTTATAATAGTTTAAAACTTAGACGCCAAATGTTTTACATAGTGCGTATTTACACAATGCTATTTTTAAACGCCGAAACGCGTTTTTATTCTGTTTATATCCATTGGTGTTTGTAAATTTTAAAATTATTGTATTTCAAATTTAACTTCGTGTAGTCAATTTTTTCTTACCAGCCCTAATAGTTTTATATATTATATTTAATTGTTTTTTACGCGTAATTCAGCATTTAAGAGATGACGCTTCTTTAAAAAATAAGACAAAACGGTAACTACTAACTTTAAACTTTATTCTGCAATAAAACATAAATCGAGCAAACAGTTTTTTAATCTATTTAAAAACGAACTTTTAGTAATATATGTTTATTACAGAAAGCAAATTAACAAAAGTCAAATGCTAAATTCGAAAAATTACCAATGCTATGGTACAATATTTACAATTAACGTTAAATGCAATTATCGTTACTTGGGATTATAATTCACTAAAGTTCAACGAAAACAATATGTAAGTATATTTTTTCCCTATTAGTATCATTGTTATATAAATATGTATAATTTATAAAATGTTTGAAATGTACATCTTTAAAACCTAAGTAAAGAAAATGAAAAATACAAATCAACTTTTTATTACACGTGAAATTTAATCAAAATGCGGATAAACGATACTTTTGATTAGGTTATTTGAAGGATCGAAAAAAGACTTGCCTAATAATTATGTGAATCACAAAGAAATATAATCAAACGAGTAATATCAGAAATTCAATGTATTAAGCTGAAAAATGTTTTGATAAAATTTTTTAATAAGTTACGCTTAAGTTTATTGACTGGAAATACAATGCACTTCGCGAATTTAATTATAATTATTTCATAGGCTCCTGCTGCTCGATATATGTATACAAGTTTATTTGTTCCCACAGCAAACACGTTATTGACGATTTTTCAAACCTTCCCCCAACGCCAATTGTTTTTGTAGTCTCGTTTCATGCTTAAGCAAGTATTTCTAGCAGTACAATCTGAAGATTTATATGAAAATTCCTGATATCTCGTATCGCGTGTATATCAGATCCAAAGCAAAAGAGCAACGCTCTTAGATTAAACGATAATATTTTTAAATCACAATCGAACGCAAATTTTGTCGACGGCGCGTATAACAAACTATTTGCAGGAGTGTATTGACCTTTTACCAGAGTTTTTTACACGCGTCAAATTCATTTCTCAAATCTAGTCCACTGCATTTTGACTAATACACTTGAAAAAACTTGGATCCGATATTCTCTTTTCTCTCCTGCTTTTTTATTTTCCTGATGTCACATATGTTACTTTCTATATTGCCAATGTTTACAATTCCAAAATTCCTTCGTAACGACATATTTTCTAACAGATATTGTTATGCAGGCATACTCGTACTATCCTATAGTTAACACTACCACTAGCACCTTCTTGGACGTTTTCAACTGAAAATATTTTACGCTGCATAAAATAAATTCTATATTTTCTTCTCTCTATCACATCCCGTTATATTATTAGGTCATTTAATTCGAAAATTAAAACGCACAGAAGCTAATCACGGACTAATGATAATAATGAATAATGGAAAATGAGCTGAGGAAAATAACGCTGACGCCATTGTCGAGGCATTTCTGCCCCATTCCGGCATCATCGGTGTGACTGAAAATTCAACAAACAAGTCGGGTAAAACAAGAAAAGTTCTTTACAAATTCGAAAAAGACATCGGTCGAGATTTCGACTGGGGACGACAGAGGCGGCAAAAGATAGAGTTACGCGTGCTGTCTATTTCTTTCTCTCTAATACTGGCCATCGCGACACTTTCCTCTATTGCGTGCCTTTTCGTGTCGCCTCCGACGCCACCGTCGTTGTCAGCGTATAGCGTATAACGTACAACGTAAAACGTAAAACGTACAACGTACAACGTATATACGAGGCCCGTGAGTCACTCGCTCAATCAAGGAGCGACTTTGTTAACAATTGTCTTTTGGGCAATTAGGTAAGTCGCACGGGTGTTTGTGTCCATGTGGGTGGTGCTGATATTGACAACGATTGCCCACTTTCGGAGATAAAACGTTTTATGTGCACGTGTATTGGCTTACAGGCTCGTGTAAAAATAATTAGTGGCGGAGTTCGATGGGCAAACGTTGCCCAAAGTCATCCCAGGGTGAACAGATGACGAGATGCGGGCCGACTCTATCCTTTACGACGTATCATTGATTCCGTGTTTTAGATCTTTCTTTTAAGAGCGATGGAAGTGAAATTTTTTCAAATATTCCCGAAATTTTGTGGAATTAAGGGCGATATATCGAAACACGCCAGCTGAGAACACCGAGTTTGTCTCTTCGCAATGGTTATCGAGGAAGCCCTTGTCCAATTTATTTTCGGGTAAACTTTGTTGCGATGTGCAGGAATTAAATTAATCGATGATCTCTCGTAAACCATACGTATACACTTTCTTTCTTATAAGACGTTTTTAACAGAGACTGTTGCGAAGCTAACATCACTCTTATTCATTAAGAAATAACTCAGAGTATTCTAAAAAGCAGGAACTTCAGCTAATTTATGCATTAGCGGTAAATCTAAGATTAACTGCATCGAACAAATAATTAATTAATTTCTGTATATTAAGTATGTCAACGAAAGAAATGCGAAATACATTATTTGCCGCGAAATATTAAAATCATTAAAATTGCTTAAAATCTCTCAAATAATTCAATAATAGACTTAAATTACAAGTTCGAATTCAACAAATATCGATGACAAATATTCACAAAAAAGAAATGGATTCATAAGTTTATTTCGATATTTAACGAATAAATAACAATATAAACAGTAGCTTTTGAGATATGAATAATTACAATTTATACTTTAATAAATTTATATTTATAAAGAAATACTTATCTATATAATAATTATAATAAATTATTATAATTATTTGTCGTTCATCGTCATATTACTGATAACGGGAATAAAAATATAAAGATGATTCCATTCATTCATTCTACAAAAAACCTCTACATATGCTACTCCGAACATTTAAAAGATAACGTGAAAAAATCCTTTAATATCAATTCTCTTTTCGTTATACTCGACTCCGTGATTATGGCCACTTATCTTGTAGCACTAAATTATTTTTAACAATGAACCGAAAATACAATTCACACTTACAAATGCCGATGAACTTCCACATGAAAAATAAGCGTTTCATGCACCCATCACTTATCTAATCGTCATCAAAAATCGTAGCGGAGCAATGATCGCATTGAGCTTCGATAAGATCGATGAGTTCGCAATTCTTTGGCCTGAATAATAGAAAAAGCGCTGCGGTCGGACAGAAGCGGATCTCCACCAGAGATGGATTAGCTTGTCTACATGTGCAAAACAAATATCGTTGACTTACCTCAAGGCCACGAGGAAGTCTAGCAAAATTTTCCTTTCCTGTAATACGACAACTAACGATAAATTCATCCCACCTGCTTCCGTCCGAGAATTTTGAGGAACCGTTTATTTTTTATTCGCTAAGAAAATGGACTCCCGTCCAAACAACTTACGTTTAGTTTTAAAACGGAAACAAATTCAAGTAATTTTACGAACTTTTCACTCGTTAAAATAACATTAAATAATTAGCTAAGAATAAGATTCGTTGATAACTGATGCGAGTTAATTTCTTCTATGCTCTATGAGTATACGAAAAACCAAGAATAAGTCGAATGACATATTCAGATTCTCTTATGGCGTCAATCATATAATTTACTCTATATTAACCGAATAGAAACAGTCGTTAAAAGCTGTATCATCATACGATTCGTAGATTTTGATGATACGAGTGCGCTTGGGGGATTATTTATTTTTTTTTTTTTTTTTTTTTTTTTTTGGAATACATTAAAAAATTGCTATGTACAATGTATAAATAATGTATTTGAAAGCAAAAAGTATCTGATGCGCATGCTTTCAAATATTAATAGTACTTTCACGCCCCAACAATCGTAATACCATTAATCTATTTTATGTACGAATTATACGTTTATATACGGAATTCGTGTGCTTGATTCAAAATTTTATTGCTACTTTCCCTTTAATTATCATTGCTATCCCTTTAAAAATTCTTTTTAAATAAATAGAAAGTAGAGCAGCCAACGCGTAATGAAATTTTCGTTCCATTCTTTAAATCAATCTCCTCCCGCTCCTTCTTGTGGAAACAATGGTTGAGATAATTCTTAGAATCTCGGCTATAATTTTATTGTACAGAAATGAAGCTTTGCGTTGAAAATGATCGTCGAATAATACTTATATCGATTCTGCCCTCGTGAATTATTATTTGTAATCAATGTTTTCAAAGTTTATTAAAATTGAAGGCTTGCGAAGCGCGATCCGTTAAGCAGACATCGCAAAATTTAGGAATAATGTTTTAGTTCGCATATATCTGATCCTACTCTTGCTGCAAATCAAACGGAAGTTGGACAAGTTTATTTAAAAAGGTGCGTATTCTCATTATTCGCGCGAAATGAGCTCAGTGCTCTCGTAATTGTATAATAGGAGCAGTGTGTTCTGCAACAATAGCCTCGAGCTCCGGAAATCCAGCCGAGTGCAATAAATGTGAAGTAGAAAACTTGGAGAAAATAATAAAACTCACGTATATGATAGATTAGAGGAGCAAGAAAAGAGCAAAGGTCGGCTCGGAAGGGCGCAATGGTTGTGTAAGTTGAATGAAGCGTGGCAGGCTTTATCGTCAAAGAATTAACGCGGGACAAACGAGCGTGACCAAGGTTTACGCATCCGTGTACATACGCTCACACGTAACCCTGTGCAGTGCCCAGCCGCGAAT
The DNA here is from genome assembly GCA_018907185.1 of Platyscapa corneri. NCBI lineage: Eukaryota > Metazoa > Arthropoda > Insecta > Hymenoptera > Agaonidae > Platyscapa > Platyscapa corneri. The sequence goes on along the minus strand of JACCHW010000026.1, from coordinate 3,693,496 downwards.
ACGTATCGCACGTGAATGCATGGCTTTCGAGGGTCAGAAGGAAAGCGAATAACCGAGCACGGAGAGGGTAAAAACGGGATATGTAATCCCCCATAATACTGCGCAGAGGCATATGGAGCCCCGACCTCTGCTTTTCTCTCTCTCTCTCTCTCTCTCTCTCTCTATTTTATAGCGTCCCGCTGTCTCTCGCTCTCGGTCTCCCTATGGACTGATATTTAAGGCCGATATTCATTAACAGCCTCGCCTAGGCTTCGGGGATGAGGGAGGCAGGCGATGAACTGGGAGCTCGCCAAGCCACTGCCACTGCCACTGCTAGTGTACTCTAACTTTATATTCATAGTTTATACTTTACTAAGCGTCGCGGCAAAATAGCCTCTATTTGTATGCATTGTGCCTTATAGATGCGTAAATCCACGGAGGCGTTTCGCGTCTTCCTAAACCGTCTTTAGCATCGGCACCGAATTCACGCACGACTTTATTAGCGCGGCACATTTGCTGCTCCTCTACCCTTCCTTCGAGCATTTCACGCTTTTCATCAAAGCATTGCCTCGCAACTGCTCTTGGCGTCCGAGTTGCCATTATTTCCCATCCCTGGATAAACGTCAAATGCAAATATCTCCAAATGTGGCAAATACCAAGTGTTTTATCCGAAGAAAACCTTTTAATTTTGACAATTTTCAGGTTGCGATGACCGAGGGGTTGCCCCGACTGATAATGCGGATGACGGCACAAAATCGGCAAAACAAAATAACTTGATACGTCATTGTACTCGATAACACGCGGATCTAGTTAGCGCGAATTAAATCGGATTGTAAATCGAAAGCAAATGTAGTTTTGTGAAAATACCAAGAGCCGTAATGCGGAATTCGCGACTACTAACTAGTGCTGGATTGTAACCTTTTTCTAACATCGCTTTTTCGTAAGAAAATCATTTCTTAAAAACTAATTCAAATTTGGATTTAAAACGTTTTAAATGCTATTGCAGCCAGCCGCGCTTCTCGGTTGAATCAATTTTCTTTTCACTCGTGCATCGTTGACGTCTTTGATTCCTCGAGCGGATGGAAAAATTTTCAACTGACTTATCGGGTTCTTAAATTGTCTCGATTAAAGCTTATCTCCGTGAAAAGGATATCGCGAGCGGAACAATTGCAGCCTTTCTCGATCGAAGCTTCCTGGAATATCGACGGACGAAACAACACTCAAGGAGTCATTTGCTATTTTCGTATCCGAAACTATTTAAAGACGTTCGCTACGCCGAATCTTATTTGCTCCCTCGTTAAGCCTTAACTGATATAAATCCCTTTCTCCCTGAGAAGATCGAAAAAATACCCTCATCTCGAAGAAAGACAATCATAAACGCGAAGGCGTACTGCGCGGAATCCCTCGTTAACCAAGTTCGTTAAGAGGCTCCTTGTTTTCCCATCCACTTACAGGCACGCGCACGAGAGAAAGAGATCGGCATGGGCGTAAATTCGGGGTTACGTCACGTGCAGTCCCAGCCGCCGCCGCAGTCGAACGGCGCGATAGAGGCATATCCGGTTGGCCGGTCGGTCAGCCGTGTACTTTTGATTGATCTGGCGCCAAGCGCTACGCCGTTCTTACGGCCGATTCACCGCCGCCGGAATTAAGCGATGATTATTGCGTTATGCGCGTGCTTCTCTAGGGTTATTTCGTTTACGAGCGCCTACGGACGAAGAGACATAAGAGAGAAGAAGCCGCCGTTGACGCCCGCATCTACTCATTGTCGCTACGTGGAGCCAGAGACGCATTCAAATCAATTTTCACGAGTGCCCGTGCGTGCAGGGAATTAGAAAAGGGGCCAAAACGATTAATAGCCATATTACGAGGCTGTTTGTCCAATGCTGCCCGCTGTTGTGCGTGTGTGCGCGTCTCCCACTCTCTCTCTCTCTCTCTCTCTCTCTCTCTCTCTCTCTCTCTTTCTCTCGATCTTTCGCCTTAACTGGCGATTGTACTTTCAGCGATCTTCTTTGAGTAGCTTTGACAAACATAAATATTTACCGCGACTGGTGCAATTACTCAAAATGACAAAGACGCTATTTTGACAATCGTAATTAAAATCCCGTGTCGGCTGCTCGTCTCCGGAAAATCTTCCAAACAGTAGTTCAAACTTTCGTTTATTTTCAATTCGCTCGTCTCTTCTTAATGCATGTCGCCAAATTTTACTCCCACCGCAAATTTAAGTCGAGCAACTAAACGATTTTATGCAAATCAATCATTGTATAAACATAATTTGGTTTGGACTGCCAAAAAAATTTCATGCACATGATCGCATTTTACAGAATTAAGAGATCAAAGAGTACGCATCAGTGTTTCGGTTCGGGGACATTTGCATTAAATAAATAAAGTCTCGATTGCCCTTAGGTTGAAAAGTGCACGGACTGAATTTCCCTCCTGCCTCATTTGCATCTTTTTTCGTCAAGTGGGTCGTTCCCGATGTCTAGCCATACTTTACGCAACGACGCGTTACTCATAGCTGCGTTAAGAAATTTTCAATTAAAGAGCCGGATCGTGTGTTTAAATTTTATTTGCTATATTTCATTTCCAAATGAACTTCATTGGAAAAGCTTTGGTCGGAGATGCAGTGCTTTATAAAAGGAAATTTTGAAGACGAGCGCACGACTACCTTCTCCCGTCGGCGCTTCTGCGAGTTTGCGTATCAATCGCAAAGGAGAGTCCAAGATATCCGCAAATACATTTGAATCTGCCGCGTAACTCAATGCCAAAGGCTCACCCTCGTCCCTCTCCGCTCTCCGCTATGAAATTCATTCAGAGGATATAAAGAAGGCGTTTACATCTATTTACGCGGAATAGCGCGCGTATCGAGGACGACTACGAGGAGGGGAACGGGCCTTTGATATGCTGACGGAGAAATTATCAATTCAAATGAGCGAGCGAGCCAGTAGCAGCTCAGACTCGGTCGTTTGGCAAAACTGCGTTTGATCTGCTTCGTACTCCCACTACCGCCCCGGGCGCATTTAACCGTCAACCTTTCCTCGCTCAATTCCTCGGGAAATTTGATCGAGCGAGCGATCGTCTGCCAGTACCTGGCTTCGAAAGGGAAAACGCAAAGAGGCGAATACCGGCGCAAAGCTTGGCTTCCGATTTTCTAAGCGCATCGATTCGTCTTCGGGATTTTAAAGGTATATTTGTCGCGACGAGCTCCGGCAGCGAATCGTTTCGTAGGTCGCGCGTCACAAACGTACGACAATTCTTGAACGTTACCTAATCTCCCGGGCAATCCTCCGAAATCAATACTATAAATGCTGTAACCTGTATTATCTTCAAATTTTTTTAACGTGCATTATCGAATTTTGTCTTATCACGAGCCGCTGATCGTGTCGTCGAATTAAGTTAAATTAAATTCGTTCGAGCGTTTTCATCAAAGGATAATTGATTCGAAAATAGTGCAAGTATGCTGAACGGAAAATAAGTTATTCAAACCCGTAAAAAAATTTAGGGAAAGCACAAAATATGATTGATTAGGAACGAAATCGCGAAATCTCAAACGTTCCCCCAAGAATCTTTGCACGTTGCACGTAAAAAAAGCGACGCTGAACCAGCTGATAAATTTATGAATATTTTGAAACGAAGCTGTCTGGTAAAATTGGAGTATTTGGCGTATTTGGAAGAAAAGCAGAGTCTATCATGGCATCTTCTCCGTGCAATTGATTAGCGCGTTGTACAAGCCACTCGAGGACATACATCTCTGAATACCTCGGCGATCTCGACCCGATTTCGCCAACGAAGCTGGAAGCGACATTACAAGGCCAGTATTGCACCTGAGCCCTAAAAGCCCTACCACCAACGCGTAAATGTATGCGCGCTCGCGTTATGCATGCTATCGCGCCATTGCTTCGGCTGCTCGATAATTATCCTCGCTTTTCGGTATTAAAAAATCGGATGCCTGTTGCCGATTCACTATTTCTCCGAACTTTTTGTTTCGACAAAATTACTGCTAAGCTGCTGACGCAATTTTTGAATCTGATTAAAAATGGACGGCACTCTTAAAACCTGCCTTTGCTCTGTTACAACGACAAAGTTCAAACGACGAATCGACCGCATCGAATACAGAAGAGTCGTTTTCATAATTGCAATAAGACTGCAGCTCCACGTGCGATAGCAGCGACTGCATGGCTTGGGTAGTTGAAATTGGAAGTGCTATGATCGAATGCATTTTTCAATAGGCGAAATTGAAGGATGAGTAGCCAAGACTGTTGCGCGTTTAGTCATTGCAAAGAAAGCGTGAATGAATCCGATTGATCGCGCATCAATGGAGAACCGCGTTGGTTAGCTTAGCTTGCGTAGGATCACCCAATCACGAGAAGTTAAACGACCGACCGGCACAAGTATCTCTCGTCGAATACGAACTTCCTCAGGGCGCATATTTATAGTTGACCTATGCTGCAGTTGTGACCGATTCTCAATCACGACGGTTTTTTCTGACTCATCATCGGCATCCTCCTCTCATCATCAGTTTGTCTTTACTCGCAGCAATCGCGCGATCTTAAAGTGCTCCTATATTAGAGGCGAAACAATTCCGAATATTAATTATTGGATTAAATTTCATTTCAAGCGAGTTAGTTGGAATAATGTTTTCTTGAGACAGTCGCGCTGAAAGCAAGTTTTGACCGTTGCACTGCTGTTTGTGCCTCCGCTAATAAATTTTTCCAAATTTATTTTTCAATGGTTGAATCTTAGGTTGCTTTCAGGCTTCGTGGATTAGAATTGTTTAATTAAAAAAAAAAAAATCAGCTTTGTTTATAAATCATCCCATGCTGCTAATTCCTTGGTTTGCTATGTAAAACATAGAATGCTGAATATAAATTAGAATGAAATAATTATGTTCCAATTCTCAATACTCTTGTATCAAACACGTCAAGCACTTAATAGACGATCAAAGAATTAGTTTTTAAATCACATTAGAAATACCTCTTGTTGTTATTATTTTTATTTTTATCCACTTTAATTCTTTTATTTTTCGATAGATCTTATCTTCGTATAACTCATAGTTTGATAATTCTCAGAATTATTTTGATCCTTATCAACGCGTTCTCTGAATTGGCAAATGTAAAGCACACGCTATCAAGCTTATTCCCTGTAAAAATTATTCATATTCTTTGTTTTAATCCAAGATTATTTTTATCATTAAATTAATTATTATTAAACGTTATGCGTGAAAAATGATACGCACCGAAAAGCATTCGGTTCTCAATGCATCGATCAATATTATTTATATTTTTGGTAAAAACGAGAAATAATTGAAACCGCTTCTCGAACGTCTAGTTATAAAATGTATTTTTTCACGAATATCGTTTTCAGTTTTATTATAGTAACTCTTGAGTATGCGATGACGAAATTGAAAAATAACGCTTTCATTGTAATACTAAAACGATAAATTTTAGCGTACGCAAACGAAAAAATTGCACCAAATTTGCTGCATTGCTCTATATAACCTGATAAGATTTAAAAATGAAATAAAAATAAAGTTTGCGCACGTTAAAAGATAATTTTATATAAAAGTTATATGAAATTGAGTCCTGAAGTTCTTCTTGCGCTTAGTCAAAAAAGTATTATTATTACAGAACGCTTATTTCTTTAAAAATGTACATTTGCTCTAAGTATTTAATGGTGGTGACTAGTTATTTACTAGTGGTCGCGTCATACTTTACCAAAAGCATTTTTTCATTGTCTAATAAATAGCGTCTTTCCATATGGGCTGCTTCTGTGCAGCGTTCGAACGTCAGTCACCTCCAAGAGTAACGAGACGATACCAAGATTTAACAGCAGCCATTCCATTCAAACTAAAATGAAACAAAAAATACAAGGCACCTAAGAATGTACATACGTAGATAAATGTCCATTTAGAAACTGTAGCCACAAGACTCGCCCATATTTACCTAACAATTAACTCGAATCATTAGCCCCTAGAAAGCTCGTACCAATAGCCAACGCTGCGCACGCAAAAGTTTTGTGTGAGCACGAATGTCTCTCGGTGTGGCGCACGCGTGCATATATATTTATATATTTATATTTATTTATATGAATATACGTATACGTTTCGAAGCGTAAAGTAAGTCCGAGTAGCTTTCTCGACTCGCAGGCAGGAAGTCCAGCTAATCAGGGGTAGTGAGTGGCAAACAGGGGCGCGGTTACGCGCTCGCGCGGAAAGGAATCCGAGGGGATTCCTAGCGAAACATTACGCACACACATGGGCTTCTAATTAATTTATCCAATCAACATTGAGAACATTGAGAAAATCGTGCCTTCCTACTTAGTATATTTCTTAAGCTTCGAATATTTTCATACAGTAACATTTCTATGTCTTTATCATATTTTTTAAATTTCACGTTAGATTTAACTTTAATTAAATTAAAAGCGCGTTTCATTTTTTAAGCTGTTAATAAATTTAAATTTCACGAAGTACAATTCGCTAAAACAATCTCTTAATTATAACGAGAACTTTCTGAATGCATAAAAATTTGTAAAGATTCTAGAGTGTACAGATATAAGCGAATCGAGACATTCTGGCTTTCAAAACTCAACGTCAAAAGTATTTCAATTGATTCAGCCACAACCTCAGAGATTAAAAATTTTGCATTTTTCATTCAACGAGATATTTTAAGTATTTAAAAAAATAAATTTTCCATAACACGCTGTTAAATAGATTACTATTTCGAGGTTTCGGTTAAAGATTAGAAGAAAGTGAAATATTAACGACAGAACTGTATTGTAATAAAAAAATATCGATAGAAATACTTCCAAAATATTTACATGAGAAATTATCAAAAAATGAGTATCAATTTTTACGTAATTTGCGCCTAATGTTATAATCTTTACAATAATTAAATAACCGATTAATTTTTAATAAGCCTAATAGACCTTAAGGTATTCATTATTGATATACAGCATAACTACATCAAATGAATATTTAAAACACAATAATCAGAATGAGTTTGTGTTTCGTAATAAGAATGCTCTCAGATCCAAGGTTTATTAGTCATCTGAAAGTTTTCTTAAAAGCGATAGGGAGGGGGCGGTTTACTGTAAAATTCGGGCCCTTTATTTGATTACATTCAATTAAGACAATGTGGAAACATTCGAGTCTGTGCACGCGTAAGTTTAATATATAAGCCAGAATAAGATTCTAAGACTGTATTTCAATATAATAAAGTCCAAATGCTGTTTGCTTTGCTTGTGGTGTGACTCACCGCGGTCTAATGGAGACAATATTGTGTGTTTAAGTTCACTGGACTTGTGCAGTCGAACGTGTGATTTAATACAGTCACGAATACAAGTATGCGATAAACGATGAACTTTCGTGATTTTCTTTTCGATAAATTGAAACTATATTCTATCAATTTTTTATTTTAGTCCAAACACTCAATATTTCGATTTTTAATCTAAATAGTGAGATTTTTATCACATCTTGTTTAAATATCTGAATGTTAGGTAGTATAATTTGATATAATCAGAAAGATGATAAGTACCTCGAATATAATTAGACCCATTCAATGCATACAACAGCATTCGATTAAAGTGTAACAATAAACTTTTAATAGAAATCAAAATTGGCATTTATTAACTAATAATGCTATCTAAAAGATGAATACGCCAGATAGCCATTTCCTACTATTAATATAATATTTTTAATTTTAAGTTTAGATGGTGTTAAATCATTGTTATTAATTAGCGATCGCATCTCTGTGTAACGCAAACTTTTTTCCAGAGCAATTGCTTTAAAAAACGTTAAAAGAAAATTTGAACAAACTGTTAAATTATGCTAATCGCTAATGTTTACCATGCCAAAGAATTTAGTCAACGAGATTAGCCATCCTGTAAGCATCGTCAATTAGCATTACTCATAAAAAGTGAATAAAAATCCAATACGACAAGAAATAATAATTTCCTCTACTTTCTTTTACGGCGTAAAAGATTAACCATTTGCAAGAAGAAAAAGAAGGAAAAAAGAAGTGGCAGTAGCAGAGCGCGTATTTCTGGAGAAATTTCCCGGGTGCGACGCTGAAAATCACCCCCATGGCGTCTCTTTATAGACGTAAGTGGAAAAGAGGGCCGCGAAGGACTTTTCAAGACTGAAAAGAAAAAAGCCACCAAGGATAATAATAAGGCTGGTAATTCACCACTTTGACGAGCACGAGTAGAAGAAACGGTTCCTCCCTCTCTTCGTCGTTTGCACGTCCTGTCTTTTTCTCACTCTCTCTCTCTCTCTCTCTCTCTCTCTCTGTTTATCTATCTGTCGTTCTTTATTGCTCACGCCGGATATCTCCCCAAGGCTTTCGAATATGCAATTAAAAAGCACGTAGTCGCGCATCTGGACAGACGCCTCAATGGGATAAGATGTAAAATGAAAAAGGGAGTGAAGGAAAATGCCGGGCAAAAGGGTGATGCTCTGATTAGAAGCTACGACGATTTAGACAGGTGGTGCCTTTTTACACGACGATAATTCCAAGATTCTCCTTCAATTATGTACTTGTGCATTATCCAAATTGAACGGTTTTAAAGTAAGCGTAGAAGAGGACAAAAATCTTGCTTTTAACTTTGTTGTTTCAACTCTTTTCTCTTGGACGAATTTGTACATGAAAAAGATCTGCGCTTAGTCGGAATGTTGATTATTTATTCAAGTTCCTAACGTTTATTATTTTTTTCAAATTGTGCTTTTGGCTGAACTAAACGCATTTTAGTTTCCAAATAAAAGTTACGCTGACTAAGATTTCTAGAATTCAATAATAAAAAATCATAAAAAAGAATTGAGAAAAATGTGCGATACAAAAACTGTCGGCTGCAAGAGACGATATCTATAAAAGGAGCAATAAAATAATGCTTACATCATTGTTTAGATAATTCAGGGTCTATGTGGATTGATAAGCCATTAAAATCTTACTAAAAATACATTAAAATATAAAAATGTGAGTAATAAGCGATAAGGTCATATCGCAGGTTTAAATTATGAATCGATCCGGCCGATAAGAATTAAAGAAATTCAAAATTTATTATGAATATCATTCGCAATCCTGCAAATCGACATTATTGGAAAATCAAATTTCGAGTAAAAAAATTTACGTTAACGGCTTATGATGAGACTGTCGTTCGCGCAATAGCGATAGAATTAAATTAAAACGAACTTAAGAAAGAACAGGCAATGATTTAGCTGTGTAGGAAAAATCATTTAGTCTTTGGCGAGGAAATTAGTTTCGAGCCGATTAAAGGTCGCCGAGAACAGAAAACGGAAGTGAAAGCTGTCGGGAAGCAGACGTGAATTTGAAGAAAATCTTACGTAAGGATGTAAGTTTCGGAGCGTACAACGCTTGCGGTGAGAGCAAAATTCACATGCTCTCGGTAGGATTACGTGGCGAAAGAGCGAAAAGAGATACACATGTGAAACGCTTAACGACGAAGTAAAAACTTGGGAGTTGTACTAATTTAGACGCGGAATTGCCAGAACAAACGGAACTGTATGCGTGCATCCCGTCTGACCAGATGTTTCGTAAATGAATCCCCGCGTTGCAGTGCGAAACATTATAAAGTCTGTGGTGTACACGCGCGAACGTGTGTATTTGTACCCGAAGTTCCTGCATCATCAAACTAACAAAACTCGCATTATTAATAATTACAATGGCTTACACGAAAATCGCTCAACTTTTGTTACTTATTTTTCCAACTCTCTTTCTCGTTAATATTAACAGGAAAATTCATAAATCAATCGAGGAAACGATAAATATTATTACGTAATGCAATAATAGTAGTGTACTCTTGTTTAATTTTAAATCACGACCGAAATTCTTTTAAAAGTGTCAGGCCATGTTTTTGATATGTTAAGTGCAAGGATACTTTCTTGCACGAGAACGAATCCATTAGTGCGCGAAGCTTTTAATTAAAAAATATATGCATGCAAACATGACCTTAATTATTGTAAAAAATTAATTGATACAAATAAATGAGAATAACTAAATAATTGAAAACATTGACTCGTTCAATTTTACTAGCAGTCATAATAAGTTACTTTTGCAATATAAATAATGCACTATGATGCAAAGTGCAAATAATTAATAAATTATAAAACACATAAAAATCAGCGCGTACTAATAACATCGAGCACAAGGTTTCTTTGTTAAAAATTTCGTCGTAACATATTAAAAAAATTTTCAAATTAAATCCGTTATAAAAAGTTGAATCCAAAACGAATCGACAATAGGGTGGTGTAACTTTGTATACGAAATTGCATACGAAAGCTTATTGTAATGAAATTGAAACTATTCGATCATCCAAAAGGCTTTTTTCACGCGATGGAACTTTCTAATGCATACTGTTATTATTACGTGGTCGTGTACCCGACCAAGATAATTCAATTTATTTTCAGGACGGGTTAATACTTCTGATTGCGACATCCTTTGTTCGCAAAGGAACAACCTTAGGACGAAACCGTGCAGTGTAGCCGAGAAAAGGGACCAAATTTGAGTACATGGTCAGTTAAAGTGCGGCTTGAACTTTGTAGCCTCTAGCTTTCCCTCGACCTCTCGGCGGTCAGTCGAAGCATACATACACGCGTACACGTAAGCGCGCTGTTTTCCTAATGCGGTGAAACCACGCCGGTTATTAACTGACCCACGCGAACGAGACACCAGGGATTAGAAGTGCGTATGGCGCGAGTATAAACGAAAGGACTGATATTGCTCGTGACGATGTACGTGTTTATGCAAGTGTGCACGGGCGAATGGAGAGCGACGGTGGGATGTGCACTTGTTACTGGCTCATCGGTATCAGATCAATTATCAACACTACACTGCTGAGTATTTGCAGCGCGGAAACTCGTTCGTGTTTTATACGAGAAGGCTCATCGAACGATCTTATTCTAATTGCTTTCAAATTTTTTTGCACGCCTTTCTCTTATTTTTATACAAGATCTACAGCACTTATTACAATGGACGTTGCTAGCACGAATTTATATTATTCGCAACGCAAAATGGCTTGGATTTTCAATGAATGGACAAAATTGACCTCAACGCATTTTATTTACCATCGAAAGTATAATCTAAAAAGCAGAGTTTAAATAAAATCTGCGGTTAATGAAATAAGTCGTCGTATTCCATTGCTTATTTTACAGTGAAAATAAAATATTCGCGTCTGGAAATGCATCTATGGTACGTATTGAAAATTGATACAAATGGCGAAGTAACAACGTGATAACAACTGTCTAATAATTTTACTCGACACATTTCTCTTGTTATGTCAATTATATTTTGAATTGATTCGTGTCTATTAATTATTTCTATCGAATGTATCGTCTAGAAGAATGGAGCGAATTTAAATTTAAAATCACTCAAAAGCTATAGCGGCGTTCGTGTAACGTCTCGATCGACTGCAAAGCACTTTGACACTGTGTTGAGAATATACGACTGACATTGCCAATTGCAATTCGCATATGTGAAAGAGAGCTAAATTGAAAAAAACGCTCTCAAAAATTTTAAAATTAGAAAACAATAATTAATAATAAATAAATATATACAAAGTAGTAAAAAATAGTCGCTTCATTAGTAAAGGAAATATTTTATTTCAACTAGGCGGTGTTCCGCTTCGCGAAGATTTTTTTTCTGACAAAAACAGTTGACCGCTGAATAATGATTTACTTCAATCATTCTATATTTATTACTGTAATTTAATGTATCTAATAAGTATCAAAGAACTTCAAAGTCTAGATAACTTTTATACTCGTGCAGCCCTAAAAATTGCAATTAAGCCATTCCCTTTATATTAGCCGGCTAAGTTTCGGTTCTTATTAGATACAAATATCGAACAAGACTCGCAATCTACGCTAACGTCGAATCTTTCATTTCTTCATAGTTTTAATTGCAAACGATATAAATGAAACTATCGATACATCAGATGGCGAATGCTCTCGATATCTTATGGTCTTATCACTTTCCTGGTGTAATATAATGCACTTTAATAAGAGTTTCCAATATTATTAAGCAACTTACTTTAAATGCAAAGTACAGTTAAATTATAAATGTACGCTCGCGGGTATTGGGTAATAATCTATTTTCGCAGATAGCAGCTGTTTACGGAAAGACTGTCAAAAGATAATTCGCAACTCCTATAGAATCGGTAGGTAATAAGTCAAGCTTGGTCTCGAATCGTCGTTGAGCATGTTTCAAACACGTCAAAGTATTAATTATGAAGAAGGTCACTATAAAACATTATTCGGGCCTTGTTTCTTAAGATGTAGGGTATCGGTGATAGTTCTTAACATGCCGCAGTGCAACGAGCTCCTTAGAAAAATTTTGCACGTGCATTTAAAATTGACGATAGAAAACCGAAAGCGTGGGCGCAGGCGCCGTAAATCGAAGCCGTCGTTCGAAAGAAACAGCGCGATCGTCTTCTCTCTTGATCTGTCTATGTCTTTAAGTTGCTTATCTATGAATGTAAATCACACTGTCTCTCATCAATTAGGGCCGTCGACTAATTAGAGTCCGTCAGCCGGTCAGATTTTGAGCATTTGTGGGCGTGTTTCTGCCTCGGGGGACCGACGCGCCTCGCGACTCTCTTTCTCTCCCTCGACCCCCTCTCTTCGCGCCCTACTCGCTCGGTCGCTCGCTCTCTATCGCGAAATTCCCAAGAGAGGAGCGTGACTTTTCACGCAGCTTGCCCGGTCTCCACGTCCAAGCGATACGAGCATGAAAAGGCGGCCTTCGTTACATACATGCACACGTGGATCTCCGAAGGCCTCCTCCACTGGTACATATATTCTTGGACGAACGGCCTGCCGACACGACAGCGCAAGCGTACATTTACACTCGGTTCAATTCGATTCAATTCCGCCTGCCGTCTCTCTTTGTTTTTTTTTTTTTTTTTTTTTTTTTTACAACGCCACTCTCCCCGACTAAGCGTAGCTTTCGCATGATCCGTTTTCCCTCCCTCGAGTATAATACATTCTCGGATGATTTCGCTTTCCCTTTCCGCTCTCTGTTTGCGATCCGCGGAGTCTGTGTGCGCTCGCGTAGGTACGAGCCCTGACTTGGTACTGTATAAAAACCAGTGATTACCACAGAATGTTGCAGTGCTCGTCCTCTCATTCCTTGGCTAGGGAGTTTCGAGATATTTCGAGAGGCTCGTTCGCACAGTGGGGACTTAAATTCGAATGAAATTTTAATTTTGAATAAGAGTGGAGAGATTGCTTGGAGCATGATTTGGCTGATTTTCGTTAAACTACCTCTGGCGAAACAAGCTTCTGTTTTAAGAGGAAATAAGCTTCGTAATGTGCATCGTTACACTACTCGACTAAAAACAACTTGGGCTTTATGCGCGTAAAATGCGCTGCATTATTGTATAAAAACTTTCTTGTTGTTCCAAGGTGTATTTAGCGTTAATGCAAGCGATTCGCACGCCACCGTATATCGCGCTGCAGCGGTTCGAACAGTCGTTATTCTATGATTAATAATCCTCCTCTATCATAATGATATTACGAGTAACTATTGTTAATTGGCATTAACGCGGATTATACCAATGCGGGGTTTAGAAAGTTACGATCGTGTGTAATTAATGCACGGGTAAATAAAAGTGCTCTGCGCGTTATATCGTTATAGCGTTAAAAGCAGCGCCTAAAGAGTGCGCAAGCTTGTACGAAAGCCAGCTGTAAGACAATACACGCGTTTGCACCGATAAATTCTTCTCTCGGACAGTTTTCATTTCGTGCACCCACTCTCTCTCTCTCTCTCTCGCTCTCGGATAATTTCAAATCAGCCAAGATATTCCGCGGTCTTTGATTTATTTCCTTATTACACGCAACGAGCCACGGCGGCTCGAAAGCTCGAAAGAGAGGAGGGAAGAAGGAGTGTGCTGCTGGCATGGGAGTGGGCGAGGGGATGTGCCGGGTGGATCGTAGATGAAATTTCAATGATATGGCAACGCAGTGCAGAAGGAAGCCACTCGCTCGTTCGTAGGCGCGCCAGGGGAAAAGGCGCGAGCGCGTGCGAGTGCGCGATGAAAATGGGATTGAAAACCACGAGGCTAATCTCCTCGCGGGTTTCTACCGCAATTCGCAAACTAGATAATCCGGCTATATTGCTGCAGCCGCATTCTCCTGCTTTGATATAAGTACTCGCTCACACGGCAGACTCTTATTTTAAATTCTAGATTTTTTCTGGATTGCGACCAAGACTGAAAAAACGAGGCATCAAATGATGGCAAAAGCTGCAAACTCGTGTAAAAGCTTCTCTCTATAATAAACGATAGCAACTAGAACGTATCATTTAGGATTTCTCTTATCTATTAATTATTCTTTTCGACAGAATATTTTCAACTACTTTCGCAGTTACAATTTACTCCATTTGACTCGTTATTCTCCTTAAAATATCAAAGGGAACTTATTCTCGCTTTAATGACATGTAAAAAAGATTGCGTAAATTGATACGATGTATTTTAATTTTCCGTTTGAATAAAGTTTAATCCTACAATTTACATTAATCAATTGTCCATTCGTTTCGCAAAATTATCAATTGCACTTAAACAATCGTTATTATGGTGAAAGAATAAAATAGCGGTTAAAAGCTCCCATGTATGAAATCTCGCCTACAGTGTTGTTATAAGTCTAGTTTTAATTTGAATACGGAAAACTCTACTATTTTATATTTGTCAAACACAGCATTCAATTATTTAATCAAGTATTTTTCCAGCCGAGCAATTACACGTCAAGACACGAGGAATATTCTTTATTTTAATTTATCTTTAAAAAATTAGAAATTAACATTGAGTTTGAAAAAGATGTCAGCTCGTTTGTCGTGAAAATTAATTTCACGTAACATTCGATTAATGTCTTTTATAATTTTAATTACTTAATTGTTGTACTGATTCCGAAAAAGTCCAATTATTACGTCACGTTTCGTTTAACTGAGTATTGGTAAGCTTTGAGAGACCGAAAACATTTATTTTTACTTCAGTTTATTCTTTTTATATAATTAAAAAAGTCTTTAAATATAATTCATAAAAAGTATTACATTATCCACAATAAACCCTCATAAGATCAATTATTTTATCGAAATAAATTAACATTTATTATACTTGGAAGTACTTATATTATCAATATATTTTCAGACTGTTTTTTGCAGATTCGTATCAAATGATGTTAAATAGAGTAAGCGCCGCATTAAACGCATGTAAAAAAATCTATTTTTAAAACATAATTTATCACGTACTTTTTTAATATCATACCAAATTACTAAAATTATCGATCTAATAGTTTTAATGGTTAAAGCGCAGACTAACATTTACCAAGCATTAAAGTTTTTCTGAGATTTTTCAGAGCTGCACCGAAAGAGGAAAATACATACATCTAAGAATAGTTGACATCTATAAATTTAAAAATTGCATTCCTTCATTGTATAAGTCAGATAATACAAAATTCAGGAGAACTCTTTGACATATTCCTAAGTATTATTCGTATTTGAAAAGATGTGAATCCTCAGAAGGGTTAATACTCTTGTTGAAAAACAAACTGTTTCTTGCATGCTTCAGATCCGGTCAGAGCATAAAGTTAGGTACCGTCATTCGAATAAATGTTTAATTTCACACGACCGTGTTCCTATAGCCGCGTTTCTCGCCTTTTTCGTCTTTTTCGCCTTTTTCGCCTTTTTCTTTCTTCCAAACTCATCGTCAGTTTCATCCCTCTCTACAATTTTCTGAACGTCTGTGAAACTTTATATCCTCGAGTGCCATTTTCTCCTTCTCTTCTACCTCATCTTCCTCGCTATCTTTCCCTCTAATCCTGAGTGGAACGATTCTGCACACACACGTACACAGACACTCAAGCGAATTTTTCGTTGGGTATACGCACGTGCACAGTGCGTTTTTACGTTTAAGAGAAAGAGGCGATTGACAAATAGATAGACTCGGTGACTGAGAGAAGAAGCGAAAAAGAAAGCGCAAAGGGTGAATGGACAGAAGATCGTGGCCGTTTCATAGATGGAAAGTCGAGTAAAACCATCCGAGCTGTGTGAAATTGCGTAGACATAACCTCTCCCTTTTCTGCTTTTTTCTCATTCTCGTTCTTTCTGTAACGCTAAAATAGGAGTCGCGCACGGATAATTTCCTACTCAAGTATAAGAAAAGGTAAGTAAGCAAATCAGAGCAGAATGAAAGATTAAAAAATAGAAATACAACTCTAGTGTGAAGCGACAGGAATAAATGGGAAAAAAATAAAAATCAAGTGAATGGTCGCAAAGTTCAAGCTATTATATAACTTCAAAATTTTGAATGCATATATCAAACCAGTTTCCATGTATTTGCACTACTCAGATATTACTAAGATATTTTTCTTTACATTCAAAAATATTTATTTTATTTTTAAATTTAATTTTTACCTCTAAACTGAAAAGCTCGTACTTTTATCCGTATAAATATATATTGAAATAAAGATCACATTTGTAACAATCGAAATGTAAATAAAATAACTAACTATAAAAAAACTAGATCCGTAAATATTTAAGATAATTTTTTAAAATTCAGTCAGCTAATAGTATAAATATAAGTTATTGATAAAATTGTACTCTTTATCAGAAGCAACGAATGACTTTTTTCGAGATTAAACTCGAAAGCAAGCAATATAAGCGAAGAAGCTAACTGCGTTGATACATTCGACGTACGTACAAAGTTTAGTCATATCAATGTCATTCATTTTGCAAGCATAACTAAAGCAGCGTGAGACCAAATATGAAAATAAAAAGGAAGAATGATGTAGAGCGAGAAAAGCGGAGCAAAAAAATGAGGAAACGAGAGAAGAAAGAGCCAAAACGAGATAGAATAAAAGAGAGTGTAAAAGTGAAGAAAAAGAGCGGAAGAAGAAGAAGAAGACTAGAGAGAGAGAGAGAGAGAGAGAATCGCGTTAACTGTTTAACCTCTGCATTGCAAATTCCACCCCCTTTTTGCTGTATAGTCGCGCACAGTGGCGTCATACGCCACAAGAGGAGGACGGGCTCCAGCTATACATCGCTCCGACGAGGTCGTAGGAGGCAGGACGGTTATTTTAACGAAATATCTTTAAACGGGCTAGACGGAGAGGGAAAACGAGCCGAGTCTTCGCAAGTGAGAGGCGAGATGGAAGAGGAGAATGGCTTCGCGCAGAACAGAGCGTACAGCGCCAGCGGAACGGTAGATGAAAGGATCCTAGTTACGGAATGAGGGCTCAGCCCCGTTTAAGGGATTACCGACCTCCCATTATTCAAATGTATGCTAAATGCAGAGGATGCGCGATAGCTTATCATGGCCCTTAGTCGAATGCCGGTCTAACCTTCCTAGGCGCCCTCTTGCTCTTCGTTCTTCTCGCATTTCCATTCCCACCCATTTCTCATTCCTCGTGCTCTTTTTCCTTCCGCCACTCGAAAATTCGGCACTCCTCCCGATTACACCTTTAATTGCACCCAATTGGCAATCTGTACGACGCTGCATGACTCAGCCTCGACTGGGAGTGCCGAATATGACCCCAAGAGGATTTTAGCAACGATTTTCCGGGAGAGCGTCAAAGATGGAATATTCGCCGCCTCGTCGTACCCACCCAACGACGATTTATGCACTCGCTTCAACTCGAGTATTCGCGTTCTGCTCGATCGTTTCGCTTCCAAAAAGTTGCATCAGGCACTCTTTTTTTAGATAATCCGATTAGGCTCGCAAGCTCGATTTTTCTCAAGCTTTCAGGCGTCGTAATGTTGCCAGTTGCATCGATTAATATTGGTTGTGTCGACTAATGAAAACAGATGATTACCGATTTGTGAAATGTTAGCAATTACAATATTCGTCTCAACCTATTCGTTCGTCGTTAAAAATAAAGTAAACTGTCGGACTCGCTTGAAGGAGAGTAAGAGAATCCGCTAGAAATGATTAATCGTGCTTTGAGATTAAAATGTACGTATTTTCATTCGTAAGACGCTACTTATTCAAATAATTCATTCTTAACTTACACAAAATACAATGAACTCTTATTTACTCAAGTCCATAGAATACGATGAAAATCTCAATGATTTTATAAATGTCAATGTCAAAAATGTACGGGATAATACGAAATTTCTATGAAGAACCTTCGTGTCATTGAGTGGAATTTTAATTCTCGGCGCGAAAGTATCCGCAAAAAGAAAAATGTCCCTGGTTCTCGCAGGCGCATGAAAGCTTTAGTACTGTTCAAAAAATAAGTTGCATTACAACGCGTGTGTTATGAACTACTTAAAGCTTATAAATTGATGTCAATTAATACGTCGATTAATATTTTGTGTGTCTCTGACTTATTTTAAAGCATCTAATGCAGTCCTCTTAAGTTCTATAACCGTTCTGACTAAATTACGCGAAATTCAATTTTCGCTTCACTTAACAGCTTGCGATTTTTTACAGTAAGTGTTAGAAAGAAAAAATATCGATTTCTCGTACTCTTCCTTAAAAAGTTAAGCGAAAGAAAAATTAAATTTCGCGCACTTTTGTAAATGGCTGCGTGTGCGAGCACAACATCGGAATAAGACTCGGAACTTGTTTTAAAGTTATAGAGACGTACCTCCTGACTTATTTCTCATCTGCATGCTATACTAAACCTTATCAGAATTAATTTATGAAAAAGGGATGCCTTAAAAGCTAAAAACCTGTTCCGAATATAGCTTATTATTATTTACCTTTGACAGTGCTGTTACTTTCTTTTGCACAGAATTCATTGTGCAGTCGTACAATGGAACTTGCGTTGGGTCATTTTTGTAAAATAAAAGCTTCTGTACGATTATTCGGCGAATTTAGAATATATCAAAATTATTTATTTAGCTAGCAGTTTAATTATAATTCCGTGGAAAGCTTTTTTAGATAAGAACTCGTGTGCTCAATTGTTGCTTCTGTGACAAAAACGAGGATTTCTCAATAACGAATGAAAGTGCATTGGAATGGTCCTCACGAGGAACTTGCAGCAATACTTTGTCAAGTCACTGATTAGTTACATTGTACATTCGTTCTAGATACAGCTGCTTATTTCCGAGATGCATCAATATTCCAAGTGAAATATTTTAAGCGACTTGGATGCGCGTTCTTCGCGAGATGAAGAAAACCCGCCTTTCGCACCGATGAAGCGACAAACATTTGCGTCCGTAAGCCCAGTTTCGTAATAAGTAAAATGCTCCACGTATACAAATAGGCAATTTTGTAGCAAAGATAATCGAAAGCCCGAGGTGAAAGATCGTCGGTGGCTAATCTAAAATGTCAGGGGTATGACAGATGCAGAAGAGGATTGCTCTTCGCCTAGACATAAAAGCGAATTCGAGCGTTTGCATAGTTTGCCCGTGATTATCGACACTCGAAAACAACAAGAATCTTATGCGCCTCTTGTGCAGCATCAGACGGAGACAGAGAGTTGTCGTCGGGCAAGTGGGGACATAAAATGAAATTCTCTCCCAGGCAATGTCGAGCGAAATGAAAAGAGCTTGAGAATCCGGGAATGAGGTGTCGGGCGAGAGTGTCGCGCAAACACAGACGTTCGCAAAGTTACACACCCAGGAGCAGCGAGGAAAAAGAGCTCCAGCGGCTCTCTCGCGAAGAGAGTGAAATTAGATCAGTCATTAAGCAGAGCACGATTTAACGAAGATGACCTCATGTTGGCTCTGGTGCACGTCGCCGAGCGAATTCTCACGACAATCGGCGCGGACAACGCGCACTCAAGTGGCGTGAATTGTCGGCAATTGTTTCCGAAATCCCGCGCAGTACGCACGCCGCTGTGTGTGCGTGCGTGGCTGCACATGATCGCTGCACTCTCGTTACGCGGCCCGTAACCCACACATGTCAACCGCATGTGCTGTGCGCCGGGCTCGGGTTCGCGAACACGGGACGCATCCTTTGTACGCCTCGGCTGAATTATCGCTTTTCAAGGTGCACGTGGTTTAGCACTATTCCGGCTTATTTAATTACTCGTAGCCGAGTCCGAGTCCGATTCCTAGCTTCGACACACTGTACTGCTTTTTCTCCGCTGCGCGATGGCGAAGCGCGCAATCATTTAATGAGAGCAATTTTGCTAATTTGTTTTTAGGGCATTCCTCCAATTATTCCTCGGCAAGCAACAGGCCGTATCGCATCCCTATGCCGGGGCAAGCAAAATCAATGCCTTGGATGCATCGAAGTAATTGGTGCATGCACCATCCCCATTTCGTCGATTTAGAATTCCTCTCTTACGAAGCGTTGAACCGAACTTGCATCATATAGATGTAAAATAATTTTGACTCGTTCTTCGTTACCTACTTGGATTGTCTTTTAGGCTTAAATTGTTTAGCCGCAAACAGCAGTTTTGAGCCTGAAGTGTCGAGCGACAAATGAGTCAAATAGAGGAATATTTAAAATTGAATTTCAAATTATCCATACTGCCCAATCGCAAAATTTCGAAATACAAGCATCAATGTGGTGTATGGTTGGCTTAAATGAAACTATTTTCTTATACGAACAAGTCTGACTGCAGGTGTTGCACGCAGTGGGATAATCTGAATTTAATGGGAAAAAATCTTGGAATTTTTATTTGGCATTCAGATTTTAAAATATTAAATGTAAAGTAAAAAATTATTTTGCTACATTTTTCTTTTACTCGGTTGTAGTGAAAATTAACTCTGCACTGAGTAACTTTGCACGTAAAAAGTCAAAACTCACAGAGCGATTGAAAGTGGAGAAGGAGTTGGGGGAGAGAATCGTCTGTCCGCTGCAATAGTCCACAATGCACGACTCTCTCTCTCTCTCTCTCTCTCGCTCTTTAACAGGATCTATAAGAGAGATGATGTGTGAATCACTCGCGACAATTACGGCAATTACAAGCGAGCTGTGCTCTCTCTCTCTCTCCCTCACTCTCGCAGTCTACGTGATGCTGCTACATTCGCGGAGAGCCCGCGTGCAGCCACGTTCCCACGACCTCGCGTTCATTCACGCGTCTCGCAAATCTTGATGCGACGACGTGATACCGTCTTACACGCTGTCTCAGCTTCTGTCTTTCTCCGACGCGACGCGGAGGTTGCCATCTTGGATCTCTTTATTGATTCTTTCATTCATGACTTCTTTCGCCAAAGAACGTCTATGACTACTTTCTTTCTTAAGCTTTGTTTGTTTGTTTTTTGTGTTTGTGTTTTTTTTTTTTTTTAATTTCATGCGGGATTCACGAGGCTGGGATATGCGTTTAAGATGAGAATGAAAGCGGCCGAGCCATTACGCCGAGTACAAAAATTTTAGTGAACCACAATTGAGTCCGTGTACTAAAATAAATCTGAGGATTTGACGGCTGTTGTAGACTGAGGCTTAAAAGTATAATTTCACATTGAACAAGTGCTTTCTTTAAGTAATTATTAATAAAGTTTAATGCACCCTTTTACGAGAGTGCGTAAACTAATGCAAAGCGTGACATGTATGTGGGTAAACAAGTTACGTCGACTTTAAAAATCATAAATATATGTTAGTACTTTCAACTCTTTTCGTTGGGTTATTTCAACGATAAACTAAAAGATACGGACTTAAGCGTCTGTAAGAAAGCCGAATGACAGAATACTTGCTTTTCCGCGCGTAAAAGCAATTGTCGATCGTTGCGAAACTGTCGTTTTTATTATTGGCCATTATTCGCTCTTTGAGTATTTCGCAAATACTTTGCGCGATTCGCTAACGAGAGACCAATTCTAGGAAAAACCACTACTCGAGTTCATAGTTTGATCGCTGGAGCCTTCGCTATTACTTCAGCCACACTCCAGCTTATAAATTGTGAATTAAACGAGCGTCAGGTGTTTTCGCTTAGACGAGCCCTCAAACTGAATATAACCATCGAAAATTGACAGGGACTCGGATTACAACGCGTCTTTAAGAATATAGATATAAATAAACATTTACCAATTACTTACTCGATCGATACGACGGCCGATAAAAATTGAGTAATGTAATTTCGAATGCTGATTTAATATGTGTAATACCCTTTTAGCTTAACGAATCATTGTGAGCAAGTGAACTTGAACACATATTTGCACGAATCGATACGAGCAAACGACCAATAGCAATACATCCCCTTCCTAATAAGCAAAGAACGCTAAAAGACATCGTGCGCACGTACAAAGAACGGCTATCGCGGCTGCAAACGTACAGCAGCCGCCCATCCCAACGGGGAATTGACATTTGACACCTAGAACGCGTGCACACGCGTAACGGCAGCCTGTCAATCCCGACCCCGGGCTCCGGCAATTGCCTGATTATGATCTCGCTAATCCAAGGTGGCTCTGTTAAGACCTAAGACCACCCCGACGTGATTGCCCGGGAGCGGCGGCAGCAAATATCGCATTCGGCCGGCCGTCTGCGGCTAAACACCCATTCGAACACGAGGAAGGTAAACGAAGCTGATTTCCGATTGTACTTTCAGAAATAATGCCATTTTTGACAGCTCCGTTATAATCGCTTTCCGGGGGGATGAACCTTTTTCGCAAAAAATCGGATGAAAAGCGACACCTCGTTACCGATCCCAGCCCGTCTATAATTGTCTTTGTCGAATCCACCAGCCACCGCTCGATTTCAACTTCGCAACCATAAGCAGTTCCCTAGCGCTGACACGCACAATTCGATGCGCTGTTTCTTGGAGAAAACGTCGTGTCCTCCGTATTGGGGGGTCGATTGATCGCAATACCGCGTTAAGAGGTCAAGGATATTTTCGATTTGCAAAACAAAATAAGCTTTGTGAACATTACGCGCAAGGAGTATTATTATTCGGCCAAGCGCCGATCTCGGAAAAGCATTACGGCGGATTACGAGGCCAGTACCGACCGACACAGTAGTCGAAAGAGGTCACGGGGGGCAAAGCGGTACCGAGCGAAGCTGCGGTGCACGTCTTGGCAAAACAACGAGGGTCGGGAGCCTTATATAAATATTGTTACTATCCTGCCCGCCGGCAATTTCCCCGGCCATATGTTGCGCCTGGCCAACTATCGCCGAGCCTTCGCCAATCTTACTGCAATTATGCGCGTGTGCGTGTACGTCACTGCGGATTCGGCAACCCGATGCAAGAGATGCAGTCTATTCGTTGAGGTGCCGAGCCTTTTGCGCTGCTGGGCGGTGCGGGCGTTGCCCACGGACGAGCAGTCCATTGGATTACAGTTTTGAGCTTCAAAGCAATCGATGGTTAATAATTACTCTCTGCTTGATCCAGCGCTGGCTCACACCGCTACTATTCGAATATATATTCGAATTTTCATATTCTGAATTAAGCAAGTATCGATTGACTATTAATGTCGTAGAGTCCGCCTGGCCCGAACCGCCTTCTTAGTCGACTTTATTGGATTACCTATGGAAAATCAGAAGAGCTAGCAAAGTTTGCTTAAGGATTATGTCTGCAATTTAAAGTTAAATCATCGTAAAACCTTAATTAGTTCTAAGGCAATTACACGCAATTCCACGGGAATAGGCTTATCGCGGCTTCGCTTTCACTTGAAAATCCGTGTGCCGTATTCGCCAACGCGCCGCCGAGACAAGACTTGGCCATTCGTCGACTCGTGTACGCGAAAAAGCTAACGATTCCCTCCACTCGCTGGATCGATCGATCCAGCCTCTTATGCATACGTCAAAAACCGCGTCCCAGCCAGGGCCGAGGCGGAAAAATAAATCCCTGAGTCCGGTTAGACGCGAGGAGGTTCGAGCGAGGGCGTAGTCGAATTAGCATCGCTTTCAAGTTGGCATGCTAATCTCGGTGGTTCGACAAATTGTTCCTGAATGACGGCTAATGAACGCCGACCGTCTCGCAAGTGAGCACGCACCCACACAGGCGTAGGTGCGCGCACCCGAAGTGTGTAGGAGGCACGAAAAGTGAAAGGGGGAAGCAAATCGAAGAGCGTCGCGGCTCCTTTCCACCGTGCACGCGTACACGAAAATCGGCGCTGTGCACGTGGCGCGGATTACGCTGCTAATTTCGAGCATCCGCTCGAGAACGAGCTGCGACAATGCGTGTGTACGCCGTTTAGTGCGAGCATGCGCACTTACCATTATACAATTTAGAGTGATTCGCGCAAGAATAGGATTACGAGCTGCGCTTCTGGGGAAAAGACGAGGCAAAAGTCTGCGATGTACACTCGAGCACGTATGCGCTAAGATTCCTCTCCAGATTTGAACGAGAGCAACATTATCTTCTATCTGGATGCAACTGAAAACCGCTAGCATTAGGGTTGTCCATCCGCTTTGGGTCTGCGGACGTACGAGGTTTTCCACGCGTTATCAATAGCCTTCGTCGATTCGTTCCTACGGTGATATTTGATAACTTGTGAGTCTACAACTGTTACTCCTTTTTAAACCTCTCGAAAACGTCGTGAATTACTAATTAAGGAGCTTCGATTAATTTTCAGGAATTTGTCTACGGATAAAACTAGTTGTTTAACGTATAACCTTTGGCCTTTTGTTCCATATATCAAAGGAAATAATTATAATCTCCTTCAAGCAATTACTACTGTGGATTTGAATTATTTTATTTATTAGACAGATTACGAAAAATTTTTGCGCAGTTTCACAGCTTGGTTGTATATGCTGGAATATTGAACAAGTTGTTTAAGAATATTAGTTCGAGCCGTCTTGGAATGTAAAGGATTTCAATAAAAAATCACTTATCGCTGTCGCGTAACAATGCAATTTTACTTACTAATTGAAGAGAGATATTGCGAGCATAAGGCTTGTATTGACTATTCGATACTTGTTATTTAACAACATTAACGCTTAGCTTCAGTATCGGCGCGTACTTATACTAATAGTTGTTGCTAATTACTAAAGTAAAATAACGACAGTACAAACTACGGAAAAAGTACAAATTCATTTTTTAACGTGGATATGTTTATTTACGAAAATCTTAGGAATATCCATGAGATCGAACAAACCTTTGTCATGATATTATGAACTGTGATCTAAAGGATAAAATTATCATATTGAAAAAGCGTCATCAGTATTTACCGTAGCTACGCGCAATTGAGTTTACGCTCGAAAATTTAATTATTGTGACGCGCAGGATTCGTATATTGTACAATAAAAGAAAATGCACGAAACGTATCGGTAAGAAACGGCCAGAATGAATTGAGACTAATAATGATTTTGCTAAGTATTTCATGAAACTTGAGGCTCGACTCTACTTTGTCGATCGTCGAGTGAGTATAAATGGACAAGCGATTAGTTATCACAAACCGTATACTCAATTTTTCCTCGGCGTCTAAAGCTTGGCAATATTGCGAGATACAATTTCCACATTTATCGATGCTCTTTTAATAGTTGTCATTTTATACGCTCGTAAATAAAAATTCCAGTGCGTGATTATGTTTAACACATTCGATTGATCATTAAAAATGGTGCTCCCTTTGTAGTCCTAATTTTCAACCGAAATAAATAATTGATCAGCAAACGTAATATTGGCGAAAGTCGTAAAATGTATTATTTAATATTGTACCGAGCAGCGTTGCACGCAAGTTCGTATTGCCATGTAAGACTTCGCAAGGGATTGCATTAATAAACTCATTTGTTCTTCAAAGCTCGAGTTTCAAAAAACAGACGGAGGAAAATAACCATTTATAACATTTGAACATTTAATTTTCTCATTAAACCACACTCGAAGAGTCATGTATGTACATTTACTCGCCAGAAATCACACCCTTTTACCCTTTTCCAAATATCAGCTGCTCTCTCGCGGATAATAATTATCCTTGTCGAGGTGAAAAATCATCCCTTTTTCCTCGGCTCCTCGGAGTCATTTCACGCCGAAGGTTGCAAGGGCTCCCATCCGACAGTAATTTATTAGTCGTAAATAAAAAGGTCTGTTGACAATGGGCGAGTTGAATGAAAATTGCCAGCCGTTTGTATTGATGGAGACATAAGCGCCTCTGGGCGTATCCATAGACGAACGAACAAGTGCCAAATCGGCTGCATTCATAATGTGGAGGGGCGCGGGTCTCGTGCGAGCAAAATCAATTAGTCGCGGTGCGCGGCACGTATACTCTTAAATGTGTGTGCCGCGCATTTGTCGTCCAGCGCCTGTATTAGAAACCATTCCAGATACAATTGATATGCTGTGTGGTGGATGATAGAAAGAAGAGGCCTATTTCTATTAGGAAACTGATTTTTCTTACCCCCTGCACGTGTTTGTTGTTTTCGGAACCTCTAAACGCTGCTCGAAGACGCGATGCGAAGAAATGCAATTTTTCAAATTTCTCTCACTCGGCGCTCGTCACCAATGCTTCGAACTTGACGATTTCGATCTATTTTGATAATTAACTTTCAATTTATCAGCAAAATGCTCGATATTTCACATTATCGAAGACAAATAATTTTAACCAAAATTAAAAAAAAAATTTTTACGTATAAATCTGAAAAAATTACAGGATGGCTTGTATGACAAGCATACGCTCGCACATTTTTTGTTATAAAAGCCAAATTTACAAGATTCTTTTAAGAATTTTTCAAAGATAGAATTTACTTTCGTCCTGTGTGAAATTTATCAAATGAGTTAAGTTATAAATTAAGTTAAGAAAAGCTAGGAAGTAATTCATCACCTACAAATTCCCGTAAGAATTAAATATTTTTCCACGATAAAGTAATCCAATTTTAATTTTGTTTCGTAAAGAACTTTATTCTACTTTTTTGTCATAATCTATCGCAGGAGTATTATTATAATAAATCCATTATCGTCGCTAGCGCTGTCTTTGTCAGTTTTGCGCTCTCGGTGTCAAAAATTAGGAACAAAATGAGGCGTTATCTCCCAACGTCGAACGAAGCGAAGTCGTTATAAAAATAGATGATCCCCGTGAAAAATCACCTCGCAACTCGTCGGCCAATCGTGACTTGGGAAAAAGCGATTTTTTGTCCCGTCGAACGATACAAACGGAGGAATAGCAAAAGGAAAGGGAAAAGGAAAAGGCGGAAAACACAGCGATGCGTAAATCGTTAGGCTTGCTTGCGCAAAAGGATGTCGAACAATGGCTTCGCACTTGGCACTTTGATCCGCCTTGAGTAATGTTGAAATCTGGGGCGTCCCTGGGAATCTATCCAGCTGAATATCGCGGCCTCCACACCTCCACCCGGCGCGATATCCTTTTTTGACTCCATTTCATGCTTTTTTGGCTCCATTACCGTATCGGCAATTATCATTGCGGATGGAATTTTGTTAAACGACGCGTGAATTATTGAATATTTTACGGACGGAGAAGTCGAAAAGGTACTTTAAATTCGATGATTGCCTCTTGGTAAATACACTTAACGATCTATTCCACGACTTTTTATCTACTGTTTGCTTCAAACTTAATTTACGTGGTTTTGCTAAAACTCAGTTTTCGTCATTGATCGCCCCATTCGAAAAACGAATAACTTAACAAAATCGGATTATTAATAAGTCAAGCTACGTCAATGATAGAACAATGCATTTATTCGTGAAATTTTTATCTCCTTATTTTCACAGTATTTAGTGTAATGCGTAGGAATAACACGAGTTAAAACATTCTGGTTTGAGCACCGAGCAAATGTTGTTGTACTTACGCTAATTAAGCGGATGGCTAGTCGTTTAACAAATATTATTCTAAATAATATTGTAATAAGATATGAAGCTCGCGCAAGGTACGTGAAAGTAAAGTAGTGTAGTTTAACTTTTTTTTTCATACACGCGATTGCGTATATTTATTTTACGCGTTAGATTGAAGAAAGTACGAAAATAATGTTCTTTCGTACAATATTTGAAAATTATTATATTTTTATTTGAAAACTACTACTATAAAATACAGATCCTCAGCTAAAAGATCCATTGTGAATAAATAAATAATTATTGAAAACCTTTGCAATAGCGCACTATAATTGCAATACAAAAAATTAATCGATCAGAATCGAATCTCATTTCGATACACCGAAATTTTCCAAGTCTTTACACTTTTTCCTTATTCATTTGACAAGCATATTGAAATAAATAAATCGAAGAGCTTTCGCAATACCTACTTTACGAATAACGGTTAATCAATATTATTCTCCTGAAAATGTAAACGAACTTGTATTTAAGAATTTTAACAACAACTCATCGATAAAGTACCAAATTGCGGAATTAAATAATGTTTAGAACATTTGTGAAGCCGAGAAGCTAGTTTTTCGATAAAAAATAACAAGTCCTAGACAAGAAATTCAAATTCTTCCACCGTGCAAAACATTTCCCAAGTTCTCAAAAGTGCAAATCCAATTTAGAAAACTACGACGAAAATCCCTCCGCCTCTCGAGGACCTGAGTCAGACTGAGCTAGAACTTCTACACCGGAAAATGGCGCGCTTGACTCTGGGCACCGCGTTACATCTCTACATCTCTATTCGCGTGTATACTCATAAGTACGTACACTCGAGGGTGGGTAATGGAGGATGTGATAATTTAGCATGCAGAACGGAGTGTATTTGAATTTTATTGGTGACTCGGGCTACTAAAAGAGTGAGAGGAAGAGAGGCAGAGAGTAGGTGAGTGGATGTCACCCTGCGGAGGGTGGGCTGGGCCTTCTTTTTCCACTTCTCTCGAAAGGTAAAGGAACAGATCCACGACGACACGCAGAGCTGGAAAGAGAGGCGTATAAAGATGAAATGAAAGAGAGAGAGAGAGAGAGAAAAGGTGCTTTCCCAGTTGGTCTATATCGAAAGTTAGATGGCGAGAGTACACGATCCTCCTCCTCCTGCTCCTCCTTCTCCTCCTTCTCTTAGCTTCCCCCTGGGGGACAGTTCCCCGCGATATTGGTCGACGGCTGCGGGCCGCGGGAGCACTTCCAATATCTTTCTATATAACCTGGGGACCCTCTGCGCGGCCATGAATAAACTATCGGCGACTTTGAATATCTGAGAGAGAAAGAGAGAGGGAGCAGGAGCGTATGGCTGCAGTAGCTCGTCGCGCGTTACTGATAGGACGGGATATCGGACTCCTCTATAGAAAGAAGACGATCCAGTTTCTATTCGAGTCGTCCACCACCGCCTACTTCCCGTTTATCCCCGGGTGGAAAGAGCGGGATAGCATCAGCGACACTCGTACCAAGAGAGAGGCGACGGAGATGTCGCGCGTATTCTCGGTGAAGTGGCAGAGGAAAACCGAATTTTTAGTATCTGGGTGGCGCGGGATTATTCGACTCGGGCTGATGCGAACGCGTGCTTTTATATGCGCTTTTACTGCTTCGAATTATGCCTTGAGATATTGGACGACGTTTTTACCGCACCTACACGCAAATACCGCACGTGTGACTCTTTATTTCGGCCTGGCATCTATTACGCCTCCTTTGCGCGGAATTCTCCTCCTTTTCGAGATTCAGTTTAACCCTGTATAATTAATTCCGCCTCGCACAATAACTTAGGCCACTCGGAGTCATCCGAGAGAATAAAGGCGAATCTTGAAACGTAAAGTTTATTTGACTGCTTTTTTGCGAACGAGCGCACTGTTCGCTTGTTCCCAGCGACACCGGCATTTATCGCGACGGTGATTCCGGAAATTGGTCGTGATTATTGCACTGCCGATTCTTTTGATAAACGACTGACCCTCGATTAATAGCAATAACCAGTAATCGACCGACGCGAGGTCGATGGCGCCACTTGCGTTCTCGAAAACTACTATTCAGCAACTACTCCAAGACCCAGTTGCGAATGTTAGTTGTCATTTTAGGCAGGCGGTGATCTATTTTGGAGGTCAAACAATCGCAAGTCGCATTCGTAGCCGTTCGTGCTTGTGAAAAATCCAGGAAAAAACGCACGAGAATTGGAGCTCCGGAGCTGTAAGAACCTGTAAAATCCCTTGAAAACGATAAAAAAAAAAGAAAGAACAGATTAAAGGGGATGCGGAAAGGTGACGTAAAAAACCATACGGTAATAGCTGCGAGATTCGTCGGGCGCGCAACACAAGCTTAAATCGAGAGCCTCGCCTCGATTAATTTCCCACGGCTGACGTTCTCTCGCGATCCGCGTCAAGATGATAAAATCAAGCAGTAGAGATAATGAGAAGCGTCGCGTCTCGCGCAATTCATTGCGAGCTCCGGCCGGGGGTGAGCTATTAATATTCAAGACTGCGCGCGGCTCACGCGCCGCCGAGTGACAAATACCTCGCGAGCGAGCGAACCAACCCCGAGCCCCAGCCCTCCCAGACTCTGTAATTAACACTAATCTCTCCGAGTTCGCCCACGCTCTTGCTCTCGCTCCTCTTTTACCTCATCCTTTTCCTTTTCGTTTTCCCGTTTCGTCCGCTTCTGCTTCTCCGCTCTTCCTTCCCTGAAAACTCAGGCACGGACTATACTGTAAAGGACACTTGTACTTAAGCCTCCGAATCTTGTACACGAAAAGCTTTGCGAAATGAATCCCTTAATCGCCTTGACAATGAAAAATATATTCTGTCAATATTCACGCGATAAAAAAGGCAAATTCAACTTGTTAAATCGTCATTGCTTTAAGTCAAAATAGTATGTTTATGGGAGATTGTAGCTTTATTTCGATCGTTTCGTCTCAAACTTTCTTGCTTTGCTTCAGTACAATGGTTTCCTTTTAAAATGCAAAACTTTTATACTCTGTGATGAGTTCGTTTTTTTCTTAAGCTATTATTAACGTAACATACCTTTAAAAAAAAACGCAAAATATTTAGGTTCAATTTAGTATGCAGTGTTTATTAAGCACATTCTTCGTTTAAAACTTAAAAAAGATTCGTTATATAAAAATTCTACTTTTCAGAAAATTATTATCCTCTCGTTTGTATTGCTATTATTACAATATATTATTTTCTTTAAAATATTCAAGTTGGCTCTACCGAAATTCCTTGATTTATAAGACCTTGTGCACGCGTCTGTATGAGCTCGTGCAGCTATTTGTCAAACGTTTAAATACTTTTTTCTTGAAAAGATGTACTCGAAGTCGAATAATAATACATACCTTGGAAAAGGGCCGGTTTATTAGAATCTCTTTGTACCCATTTTATGAAAAATGTCTAGTCTTAAACCAAAATATTTTTTTTTTACGTACAACTTTCACTTATAAAACGACGAACGTTTCCTTCGCAAAAATTGAGACTTTAGCAATAACCAGCATATATTGAGTCTCGAGGAATATTTTATAAAAGTGATTTTACACACGAAATCTTTTTATTTTTATTTTTAATCGAAGGTAAGCGAATTCCGTAGTTATTTATCATTTCTATCTAGAAGAAAATTAATTGTATAAAAGATACGATTAAATTTTGCTCTACCAAAGTTTAAAAAGCTTCCTTATTCACATTGCTAGTGTTAATTGAATAATTAATTATCTTCTCAGTTGCAAAACTATATTTATATGAATCAATAAAATTACATACAAGTACGCAAATAATGTTGATTTTTAATTCATAATAAATTTTTGTAATAAGAAGAAAATATTATTGTTAATGCAAATGAAGTCTTTAAACAGTAAAATAAAGTTAGATAATATTATCAATAATACCTATTATAGTTACAATGGTCAATTAGCTGCTGAGTATAAAAATATCCATTCAAATGTAATTTTGTTACACTGCATTTAATTGAAGATGTTTGAAGTCAAGCGAGACATATTAAATGATATGATAGTTTTATTATTTACATGATTATAGAAAATTCAGGAAATTAATATAAATACATTAAATATTACTGGAGGGCCTTTTTCTAATAATAAATTACTGCAAATTACTGCAGTAGTGAATCTGAAAAAGTTATACATAATATATTTAAAAATAGCTTCATATATTAATATATGTATTGCGCAGCTCACTTTTTAAATAAATAAGCGACTGAGTCATCACTGGAAGCTGCCAAAGAAACGACAGAGTAGAAATAAACGAGTTGCTGTTTTCAGTAGAAACGCGCTTCGGTTATTTCTTGAGCACGTGAAATACTATGGTAAAACAGACTTGTTCGAGCGTTCAGCCAACCGCGAATATCCTTGATTAAACGCAAAA
This sequence comes from Platyscapa corneri, assembly GCA_018907185.1. Taxonomy (NCBI): domain Eukaryota; kingdom Metazoa; phylum Arthropoda; class Insecta; order Hymenoptera; family Agaonidae; genus Platyscapa; species Platyscapa corneri. The sequence goes on along the minus strand of JACCHW010000026.1, from coordinate 3,661,540 downwards.
ATGTAGTGGTGGTCAGAAAGAAAAGCAAAGGTACAAAGAATAAGTTTTTCATATAGATACTCTTCTTCTTCGCTATCGTTTATACAAAAAGTAAAAATATTGTTTCATTAATAATAAAAAAAACGTCAAACATACCTTATTTTCTTCATTTAATCTGTATTCGGATGATTTTTTGTTTAATACTGCAGAAATGATCAAAATTTAATAAACATAAATAAAAAGCAGATTGAAAATTAACATTTTCGTTAAAAATCACGAAATGATATTTCGCTCGAGACCGAGGTTCGATAAAGATTAAATAATTCTATACAAATATATGTTGCGGAATTATTTTCATAGAGTAACAAAGAACAGGTCATAACCACTTCAATAGAAAATAGACGGTTGTACTTTTTGTCTTTAATAAACTGCTTTATCATTGGTAAACACTAGAATGCGTTCCGTCGCGTATGTCTTATCCGAAAAACCGATGCATGGAGATAAATTTTAAAATGGAGCGAACAACTATTCATCCTCTTAGAGCAGCTGCACGATTGAAAAAGTCAAAAGGACTTTCATCGAATACGCGTTGCGAGACTCGGCGTATCTGATTTTTAAAATTTAAAATCCAGAGCCTCTCTTAGGTCGTGGATCGCACGGAGACATTCCATTGAACGCGGACTCGCGTCTGTCCGCAAAACACGTCCGGGACGCGCCGATATCTCCGAGCCACACTCACTCGCATAATCCACGTATCCGAGTGCAGAATAAACGCGAGTTCAAGAGTGATTGTAAAAAGCCGAAGATGAGGCTTAATTCCTAATACGGCGCGTCCTTCCACGTCCACATTAAAGCATGAAAGGGAGCAGCGTGATAATCGGGGATGATGACGCGAGGCCGAAACAATGCGGTGCGCTGGTTTCCGAGGGGCGCACGCGCACATGGACCTGCGAATCGTCAGTCAGAGCGATGATGTATAGTGGTGGGCTACGGAAAAGGCCACGTGCCTCGTGCCTCGCCTCGAATCACCCGAGGCGGGAGCGAGGAGCAGAGACTCCACGACCCCTTGCGATACACACGTTCGTCGCAAGGATTAAGGGCATGACATACCAGCGCGAGCGGGGCCAAGGCATTCCGCAGATGCGTATCGGCACGAGTGGTCGCTTAGCTCAGCTCCTCTTGACGCTTTTTCAATTTCGAGGAGTCACCAAAGAAGGTTAGAACGAGCTAAAGAGGATATTTTCGGGCTCCTTCAAAGGGTCCGGAAAATCTTGACGCGGTTGTAGTTTCGCCAAAGAAAACACGGGTTTACGTTTCGATGATTCACGGATAAATTGCTTTTAACGAATAGACCCTTATTAATGGTTACCTTTTGTAATCTTAATGCATGCTATCGATAAGTTGTCTATTTTTTACTTTTCATAAGAAAGCGAACTTTTCAGCTTTATTCGGTTGATCGACATCTTGCTCCGTGCCATAAGACTAGCTCTGGAATCGAAGAGGTAAATACCGCTTGCGTAGCACGCAAAATCAAACAAAAAACTTATATTGTAAGGTCAGGAAATTTGACGAACGCTACAAAACCAATTATTAAGTATCAAAAAACTTTTTAATTGCTCTTCTCGAAGTATCAATTTCTTACCGATATATTTATCAAGTTGCGACAACCTGTTCTGCGAGTCTTCAGTCTTCCCTCTCAACCTCTGACTCAGGGTCGATCTAAACGGGCTTACACGGGATGAAATGTAATAATTATTGGAGACAAAATTCGTGTTTTAAGACTGACAGTGAAAAATTTGAAATAGAAAAGATTGATTGCTAAAACAGACAAAAAATCTCTAAAGCCTCCTTAGGTAAAGCAAGAAATGTTTCGATTAAAAATTCCCTCATTCTAAGTTAATTAAAAATATAGCGTTACGATCACTTATTGAAATTAAATTTGTCATATATTATTATTGATTTTTATTTTGTGCGTCGAAGTTGGAATCCGTTTAATCTAGACGTATCTAACGCATAGTTAAATTTAGTACCAATGATCTTATCGTAATCGCTCTTTTGATTGATCGAATGGAATACTACTAGTTTTGACATTGTTTTTTAAAACTTTGTTAAAATTTTGTTTAAAAGGATACATGTTATTAATTTTTTATCATCATAAGTCAAAATTTAAAATAATAATTATGATGCTTGATGAAAAGAACAAAAACTTCTTGAATGTATGTAAAATAGAATAGTATTTCCAAATTACCGCGAGACACACTCACACATTATTACAGATAATATTAAATTTTCAATAACATTGCAAGCATAATATAGAATAAACGTATGTTTAATTTCTCAACATAAGAATTACGTAATATGTAATTTATTTAAGGGAAATAACGTAGCATATAATTTAACAATTACTAATATTTTTAAACATATTTAAATAATTACAGCAGCATTGTAATCGTAAATTTCAGGTCATTTTAAAAGTTACTTTCGACATAAATTTATTACAGATTCTGAATTTGATCTCAAAAAGTGCATATTGCTCTAGATTACGTGTAAAAGGGCGAAAAATGATTTCACGATTGAATGGCGTGTGCGCATATTCAAATTCTGTGGTCGAAAGTACAGGTCATAAAGATATGCAAATATGCAATTCCGTATATAGAGATATAAAAATATTAAATATCATTAACTGGAACCACGACTGAAAAGAAATATCAACCAAATATTTTAGTGCATTATACAAAGATGATAATTAATTGCATGTAAATCATACACATATATATTAATAATATATAATATTTATTATGAGATACAATTTCATATTTAATGTAATTATTTATATAATTTAGCTATAAATTTTTTAGAAATTAATATACGTCTTAATGTAGACGTGAGAAAGCTATAGAACATAAACCCAATAAAATTTTATTTTTTAAATTATTTTTACACTATATCATAGATAATTACATAAAATAAATTTTTTTACGAAAGTTTAATTGTAGAATATAATATAGAATAAGTGTACTGATTTTAATTTCCACGCTAAAACTTAATTAATTGTTCATATCGTTACATTTATATTTGATTTGAAGACAAATATATTTCAAAATTTTTTTACAAATTCTTTAAATTTTTTCTTAAATATATTTTTTTACATTTTATTACTAATTTATATTTTAATTATTAAAAATATATATTTTTTTACAAATTTTAAAAAAGCCATAATTTTTAATTATAATTCTTTATTATTAAAAATTATGTGTGCTTTAGCTTTACAGAAATTCAATCTGTTAAATAAATTTGTAAAAATACTGTCAAATACATTACCAGATATTATTATAATTTTTCACGAAATAACTTACGTAGCTCTTCTAAGATTATTTTTAAATAAAGAAGACTAGTTTTTAATTTATGGAAATTTTAACGCAAAATATTAAATTATAACTTATTTCGACAAATTTTATTTAACTTTAAATCAATGAAATAATTATAATTTTTTTAAATATTGGAAAAAATTTTATAATTTATTAAGCGATGAAGTAAATTTCTATATGATCATCAAATGTTATGTTTTCAATTGTCGGTGTGGAAGATATCTACACTCATAGTTGCAACACAATTCCCAATTCCTGAATTGTTGTATGTATAATGGCGCATATATCAAGGTTGCTCGGACCTCTAGCGGTACATTCCAGATTGATAACAAACAGCTCAGTAGTTACTGAACTGTAGTGATACATAGAAGTAATTATTTGTTCATTGTTACTATGAAGAAACTTAATTTCCTGCATTACATTTTTACAATATTAATATTATCAAAAAATGTTGCCGAATCTTATCGGGTTGTGGCAGTTGTACACGGTATCCTTACGGGTAGCGAGAGTATGGAGATTATTTCAAACCGAATAAAGGAGGTAGGTAGATCTCAATCGTTAAAATGTTCAATATTCGCACTCGATTCAAATAACAAGCGTCTTTGTTTCTAAGTATTGTTTTTAAACTGAGAAAACATAGATTTTATTTATACTTTTAGTTATAAAAGTATGTATTAATCACGACAAGTACATTAAATTTTAAATATAAACAAAACCTTTAAAACTGCAAGTTATAAGACGTTCTATTTTTATTCATTTTATTTTAATGAGATCGTAAATTTAAAAAATATTTAAATATTTTTTAAGCTCTCTTTGTCATTATAATTTTCAAAATATATTTTTAAACATTTTAGATATGACAAAATATATAAGAAAAGTAATATAATGTTTTTATATATATATGAATACTCTAAAATATAAATAATTTAAAAATTTTTTATTGCAAAAACTAAGAATTTACCAATGTTTAACATTAGAGTGTAAAAGAAATTTGTTAATTAACTTTGATTTTATCACTCCCATACATGTATATTAAAATACAATATTTTTAAATTAATAGATAAAATATTGATTAGGTAATATTTATTGGATAATATTATTAATTGCTATAAATAAATATCAAAGAAATCATTTTATTTATATTTAGAAAAATTAATTTACAATAAATTTATTTATATAAATTTAAAAATTAATAAATATATGTTATTTAATTTAAATATATATATATATATATATGGATTTTTTACAATTGCTTAGAAATTATTTTTATATTATATTATATATTATATCTTTATAAATGAAAAGAAGCATATGCAGATTTTAATTAAAATATTAATAATTATAATAAATATTTTATCAATGTATATTTAATGATTTTTAAATTAATAAAGCTTTATTTTAGATGCATCCTGGAACACAAGTTTATAACACTGTTAGATATGCAGGATGGAGTAGTTTAGAACCAATGTGGAGACAAGTAGAAGAATTAGGAAATGATATTTTGGCAATAGGTGCTGCTTTTCCAGAGGGTATTCATTTGCTTGGCTATAGTCAAGGTGGATTATTAGCTAGAGCTATTTTACAAAGATTTCCGCAGCATAATGTAAAGAATTTTATTTCATTGAGTTCCCCTCAAGCTGGTCAATACGGAAGTATGGTTGAAATATTTATTTTTTAATATATATTATTCACGGCTTCTTGAAAGTTTTATTTTTTTAGCACGCTTTTTGCATTTGATATTTCCAAATTTAGTATGCGAATCTGCTTATGAATTATTTTACTCAAAGATTGGACAACACACAAGTGTTGGAAATTATTGGAATGATCCTCATCATCAAGTAATTATAAAATATTAAATAAATCTAATATTATAAATAACCTTAATTATATATATTAATAATAAGTTTAATAAAAACAATTACAATTTTCATAACAGTATTCATAATGTATAATATATATTATCAGTAAACGTTTCGATTTGAAATGATATTCTTTTATTTAATTTTTTCTATATTTGTTCTGTATTTTTTCTGCATTTTAATGTATTATCATTTTTTTGAGATATTGCACATGTATAAATAAATTTTAAATTAATATTTTCCCTTTTTTTATACAAATTCTGATAAATAAATCTTTAAATGTAGTTTATAAAAATTTCATTTTTAGGAGTTGTACTACAAATATAGTAAATTTTTACCTTTCGTTAATAATGAAAAGAATACAACGAATATAACAATGTCTAAGGAAGGTTTAATAAAATTAAATAAGATGGTACTTATTGGAGGACCTGATGATGGAGTTATTACACCTTGGCAAAGTAGTCAATTTGGATATTATGATAAAAATGAAACAGTTGTTGAAATGCATGATAGAGATGAATATAAAAATGATTTAATTGGACTAAAAACAATGGATAAACAAAAAAAGGTGATAATCCATACTGTGCCAGGAATTCCACATTTTGAGTGGCACAAGAATGTATCCATAGTTGATCAATTTATACTACCATATTTAGATTAATTGCTGAGAATATAATATTTTTTGTTATAATTTTGTGTGATATTCAAATAATGACATAACATGTGATACTTAGGTTACGACGCTGTTTCACGCATTAATATGCGTGTTTAACTATATAAAATAAAAAATATTAGTTTTATATTTCTTATAAAATAAAATTTTTATTAACTTTATTGAACGACGAACGATAAAAATATATTGATTTTGTGATAAATAGTATGTACATGTGAATATTACTCAACTAATTTATTTAATACAAATTTTATATAAAACATTTTTATACAAGTAATATTAAATATAGATTTAAACAAAATATATTAATTTATTTTAAACCTGTAGTATTTAAAAATTGTTTAAAACATAATTTTAAAACCTATGAAGTGACATTGAATAATCATTATTTAATGATTAGAACATTATATCTTGTAAATTATAAAATATTTAGTGGCACAGCTATTAGAATTTTCCATGAACAGAAAATGCGTTAATAGTTATTATCATTATTAAAAAAAATTTGAATTAATTAACAAATGTTTTTTAAATAAAAAAAATTATGAAAAAAGTAAACATCGACTAAAACTTAAGTAATTTCATTAACCTATCTACTTTGTTTTAAAAATTGAACTTAGTAAATTAGTTTTACATTATATCGATTTATCTTCTAAATACTCGTCGCTGTTTCAATTTAATTCATTGTTTTCTTAACTTTTTGAGAGATTAAATATAATATTACTTGATTGAAAATCCTGTTTATCGAATTTTTAAATAGTTAATTATCAATTAATGATAGTGTTAAAATCAATTTATCTCTACAACTTATTCAAAATAATGGATTGAGCCAATTGGATAATTAGTATAAATACCATTATAATATAAATACATAAAAATTTTCGACATCTAAAAAATAGACTAAAATCGACCCTAATATTTTATAAGTAAAAATAATTTGATGCATCATATCGATAATATTAACTCTGTAATCTGATTTGTGTGTCACATTTGTAGATAAATGACATAGTGTGATCCGTATATCAGCCATAAAAATGCAAACTTTTAATAAAAAAAAAAAATACTGTTTTAAAATATGTAAAAATAAAAGTCTTCAAAAAGCTGTAGTAAGCGGTCGCGTGGAAGAACAAGCCGATTAAATATCTGTTTTTCCAAAGCTACAGCGTTTTCTAATCATTATTTTTTCAATTATCATGATTCATACAATTCAATTGATTACGCATGAAATGTTAGTAGAAATCTACTTTAGTCATCTTTAGAATTTCTTTCTTAGTAAAATATTACCGATTTTCAAAGGTCTAATAGTAACTTTTTTGCAGAAAAGACGATAAAGTTTAAGCTCGTCATCATTTGCTTCATTGCTAACTTATCAAAGCTGATGAATCGTATTACTATAGAATCTCTGACGTTCATTTAGAGTATATATATTTCATTCTTCACTTTTTTAGATAACTGAAGGGGTCAATTTTTACGTTTATTTTATATTAAACAAGAATGCTGACAGTTATAATTTTAGTACAGATAGTTATAAATTTTTTACTTTGCATTAGGTTTTCATTGAAAAATATCTATTTTTTGATTAATTTTAATTTTTAAAAATGTTTTCAATTTGGAATTAAATTAATGCTTAGTGTAATTATTAAAGCCAATAATAAGTTACAATATATTAATGTACATCCGTAATTTTATATTTTTATGTTTCATTAAAGCTAATATGCGATCTTTTTTCCACTTTATTACGTTTATATAAAACCTAGTATCATGAAACGTGATCCTCATGAATATATGCAATTTAATCTGTTATTACAATAAAAAATTGTATATCATATCAAAAATGGAAATTTTCGAAATCGTATTAGTGATGAAAATACATTAAATATAAACAGGGATACATGCACAATCTTAATTATATACACCTGAATGTAATTCAGACTGAATATTTTCTTAAAATAAACAACTGGCAATTTTTACAATACGGAATAATGAGAAAATATTTTACTGCTATTGGCTTTTACATTAATTTAAGAAATATATGATTTTACTAAGCATCTCAGATCGAAATTCTAATTTTATGAAATATAAAATTTTTTAATTTAAAAATATATTGTTAATACTCTGTATGTTAAAAATTTGTATACAAACTTATTATTAAATTACTGTCAATTTCAACATGAAATATTTATCTAAACAAAGTTAAACCTGAAAATATCTGTTGCGCAAAAAAAGATATGAGCTACTGAATTATGGTGGTGGAAAAATAGTAGCAATGCTGTTATATACTTAAATTTAAAAGAATTTTATAGATTACTTTGAATCGTCATTGTTTCAAATATTTTTTCATTTTACATCATATAAAATTAGTTTTGTAACAAATTTAATTTTAAATATCTTAAATATGTTTTGTTCATATTCTTAACAGTTTACGTTTTATATTTTTTAAGACTATTATTGTTATAAAATGTAAGTTATAATTTCCGCTATAGTAGCTGAAATAATTTGTCAGTTATTTTAAAACCATTTCTAAATCTCCATTCATTAGATGTAAAATTTTAAATTAATATTTTTTACTAAATGCATATTGAAGTTAAGTTAATTCATTTCTGAATTTACCTTCTTGAAAAATTTACTAACATTAAAAATACTTTTTAAAATCAGTAATATAACAATATGCTGATATATTTAAGCAAATCAAATATCCAGATATTATTATTTGATTTATAATTTCTTATTAATAATAGACAATGGCAAGTAATATTAATTTTATAAAATTTTTGTTGACCTTATGATGTTATCTTCTACTGTTCATATATTATTCATATAAACATTTATTTCCATATAATAGCAAGAATTTATAAATAGGTATACAAAGCATTGATATTTTATAAAAGGCAAGGAATAATTGATTATTAATAATTAAAAATTTTATTTTCTTACTTTAAAAATTATATATTTCTAACACATGTTGATATATAGCACATTGGCAGAATTCGAATAATTTTTATATTTCAATCTATTTTAATCGTAATTATTAATTCTTCATTCGTACTCGAGGTAAGTGCATATATTCTGAAAATTTACAAATTGTAAGTAGCTTTTAAGACTCTTTAAAACTTATATTTAATTCCTGATAATCACTGAATTTATCAAAAATACCTTAAATGTACGTTCTTTTTCTACTGTACTTTGCTCCTATTACAAATTTACATTATTAATATTGTTTGTAAAGAATGATTATTAAATACACAATTTTACAAAAAAAGTATTTTTATTAATATTTATTTATATATATATATATATATTTTTTTAATAAAATTTAACAGAAAAATGAAACTATTCATATAAAATATATTTAAGTAAATTTTAATCTTCGTAATTAATTTTGTTCTTATTGGTAAATGTAAAAAAATTTGATAAATTATTTAAATGTAATATAAAAATAATAATTTCGTTTTAAAGATCTGAATAACATCCAAAACTTTGCTTATATTTAGGATTTACCAAGTTCCGTAAAATTAGATATTTATTTTGTCATGGAAACATTTTTATAGCTTTGAATTGATAAGTCACAACTATGTTAATCTTGTACTCTAATATGAATACCTAAAATTCTGTTCATATAAAACCATAATGAAATTGTATAGAAATCTTACTCTATAATCACAAGTTATTATATCTATTACTTAAAGTACTTCATTCAGCCTCTTAAATTTTTGTTCCATAGTGATTTTAAATCAACAATATAGTTTGTTATATAAATAGTTAAAAAGATTTGTGATGAGTAAAGCGAGTAATCATATCCCAAGCCCACATAGGTTGATCTCCAGGTACCATGTGCCCGGCATTTCTGACAAGTACTTCAGTTAAATTTGCTACAGTTTTTGAATATCCAGCTAAATCTTTTCCTACCCACCATTGTTTCCTCACTGCTGTCTTATAGTCTTTTGCACCTGGCCAATCTAAATTTTGTAAGTAATTTTCTGTTAGTGGATAGGCAACAATGATATCCAGTTGACCATTATAAATTAAAACTTTATAATGTTGTAATAGATCTGAAACGAAAAATGTTGCAGATTGTGTAATGTCTCCTCTAAGGTGTTCTTCAACTTTTTGAGCTGCAGTATTGAAAGAGCAGTTGCCAACATGTATAGCTTTACGAACATCTGGTTTTTGTACCCATTCAGCAAACCAATCTGAACTGTTTGAATCTTTTATATGTAAATAATTGAAATAAAATTCATAACCAGTTAAGTTTTTAAATAATGATGGTTCACTGGTTAAATCGTCATTTATAAGTTTTTGAAAAATAAAAAATGCATCCATATATTTTTGTTGCTTAATTAATCCTCTTGCTTGACTTTCTAAATGTTTGAATTGATCTCGTCCATTGAAGTCAAGAAGTCCAATTTGATATAAATAATCACTGTAGTACAATTGATTCAAAGGATCTGTCAAACCATTTCCAATTGCAAGACCTTTTAAGTTTATTTTAATTTTGGCTTTAATATTATAATCTTTTATTGCGTGTGATACGCCAGGAACATATTTTCCAGCATAAGACTCCCCAGTAACATAAAATTCATTTTGTTGAAGTTCAGGAAAAAGATAAAAAAACTGAACTAGTGCTGTATGAATATCACGCCCAACATCTGTTTCATTGATAGCATAACCCAAATCATTATCTGTAAAACTATATCCAGTACCAACTGGATTGTCCATGTATATAAGATTGTGATTTATATTCCATGAATATTTTCTTGTTTTTAAAGTTTTATTCTTTGTAACACTGAATGGTCCATTTTCAGTGAAAAGTCCAAATAAAGATGTTGCTCCTGGACCACCTTGAAGCCATAAAACAACTGGAGCATTTTTTGGATTTATCTATAAATATTAATATAGATTAAAAATTATATCATTGCTTAATAAAATATATTATAATAATTAGATAAATAAAGTTTATATTTTCAATTTATAATCAATTTGTGTGAATTTAAAAATATAAAAAACCTATTTTTGTATGAATAAAAAATTAATTTATTCCATTAAATAAAATTAAGTTTTCGGATAAAAATTTGTTAAAAGTATATTTAAAAAATTATTAAAAAGATCATTGAGTAACTGATGTGAAAAATTTAAATAAAATGTAAAAATTGTATAAGAAAATTACCTTAGCTGGAAAAAACCAAAAATATATATTAGAATTATACTGCTTATTAACTGTTAAATATCCTGCATAACTGCTAACATCATTCATTTCTTTGTGTTGAACCATAGCCATTTTTCTGGCTAAGTCGATTTTTCCACTTTCAATAAGAGGTGTCAAAAATAACGGATCTCCAACATCATCGTTAACTCCTACAGGATAAGATTTTAATTTTGGATAAACATTTGTAAAAGCAGATGTAAAATCGTATAATACGAAAGTAAAAAGAATTAAATTTAATTTCATCATGATGCTTCTAATATCGGCTTTAACTCTGTATGTATTTAATAGAACTTCCAAAATTAAGTGACACTGACACGCAACTAGTGGTGACAAGTTGGTGACAAGCTAAAAGTATAACAGAAATACACCAGAAAAACAATAAATTAACGGCTACTTGATGCTCTCGCACATGTACTACGATGACGCAATTTTATAGTTCTGTTTATAGCAATCACAAACCAGGTTACATTCAGTTATCTAATCATAACCCTTCGATATTCAATAATAACGAAAACTAGGGACAGTCGAAGTAATTAAGTAGAATGTAAACATATGTACATAAAAACAGTATATAATAATATTTCAAAAGTACGAAACTTAAAAAATTAGATTACAATATATTCGTAAGATACAAATTTCCCTATTAGATCCAGCTATTCATTTTTTATTTTCGTAATACCTGAATATACTTTTCATGTTAATTACATTTCTTTAATTTAGAAAGAATTAATAGAAATTATAACTTTATAAGATACAAAAATCAATATTTTGATAAATATAATAGGTTGAAAGACTACACCATCTACTTTTTCTCTTATTAAAATTTTTGTTATTAATATTTATTTCAAAGTAAACACTTTATATAATTTTAAATAACATAAACCCACTATAATTAAATAGTATTTTTCAACTTATATACACACATAATAATAATGAAAATAAGGAACAAATAATTTTTTTTTAGTTTTATATGTATAAATATTTAGATTACAGCTTATTTTAATTATAATATTATAATTGTTCAAATAAAAGAAATTCTTTTAAAATAAAAATAAATACAAATTGTGTAAAATCTCGTATCTTACAATAATATATAAAAAATACTAAAATGTTTTTCATTATTGAAAAATCAATAAACAAATTAAATTGAATTTCAGAAATTTATTTTTATTCTATTGGCTATAGTGATTAGGCGCGAGCATACACAGCTGACTGACAAAAGGTAAAACAATTTAATTTTACAGGTTTCCAATGTTTTAGATTTTTTATAAAGTTACATGGTTCTATTATTATTCTTTAGTAAAAAATCTATTATTATTATAAATCTATTTTTAATATAAAAAAACAGAAGATATTTGTGCTATTACTAAATAAACAAAGTGGTTGTAAAAATAAAAAAAACGAAACGGACAACTGACTACGTATAACAAAATATATCAATGGAAGTACAGATTGTTGTCAACTATACTGCTATTAAAAGTTTATGAAATCAAAAAAAAATATCATTTAACGTGTATGTAATATAAGCCTATTTAGTATATTTTTTAATCACATAATTGCATAATATATGACTTATTTCGCAATACTTGTATAAGAAATTTGTTTAATATTTAGATTAAAGTTGTATGATGAATTTCTTTCATTTCGTGTTTTTACGAAAATAGTTATTTTTAAAAGTTTAAATTTGAATTATTATTAATATTATTAATTATATTATTATTTTTTATTTATAGAGTTGAAAAAGAAAGCAACATGAATGATTCATTTTTGGAAGATTTAGATCTAGTTCCTAAGGATTCAAATGCACAAAGTAATTCTCATCCAAACAATCGCTATATAACTACAAGGAAAGTCTTTTCTTCTCCAACAAATGTACATTTAAATATTGAGTGTGAAAACCCAGAATTTAAACAAGATAAAATTATTTCTTCTTCAAATACGTCTAAAGTTAAAATAAATCGACGTAGTGGTAGTCAAGAAGCACGAAAGTTATCTGTACCAGAAACAAAACCATTAAGTTCTACTCCAAAATCTGACAAAAAAAATCCTGATGAACATGTAATAAAGCCAATAGAAAATCAATTAAGAATAGATGAATTAAAAATGAAACCACATGATATTAAGCTAATGACAAAATTACAAGATGGTAAACCACCAAAACATAGTAGACGTTCAGGAAGTTCAGGAGGTTCTAGTCGGTTTTTAGATGCATCAAGTAAAGAAAATACTCGACCATTAACTGATTCTTCTTCATCAAGAGAAATGTGTTCTCAAGTTGAATCAAAAAAAGATTTCAACCGTTGTTCATCTGATATTGGATTAAAAAAATCTGACATTTTAGAAAAATCTGATCCAGTAATATTTTTAAATGCTGTTAAAGATCTTGTAAGCAGATATACAGAACAAGAAACTGTAAAAGTATTAAGAGCAATGCAAAATTTGCATATAAACTCTCAAACAAATTTAATAAAACATTTGATGTTTCAAACAAATGAAATAGTTAAAGAATTACATCTTCATAAGAATTTTGACAATGTTAAGTCCTTGATTGAAGAAAACGAAAAAATGCGAGAAGATATATTTATATTGCGTACAAGAAATGAAGTATTACAAAGGAAATTAAATGAAATGTCATTAATAAAAGAGGAAAACATTTCATTAAAAATGAAAATAAAAGAGCTTCAAGAATAAATTTTTATGTATAAGTACTAGCTTGTTAAAATATTTTTATATAAAAAATTAAGTTTATCAAATTCTGTTGTTATATTGTAAGTGCACAATCGATTCTTATATATATAAACATTCCTATAAAAATTATTTATAATTGTAATTTATTAATAAGTGAACAAAAAACACCATAGATTTAAATGTTTTATACACAAAAAAATTTATTAAAACAATGTTTATATTACATATAATTAAGTTATAAATTTAATATGTACAATTTATTATAGAAGTTAAAAATTATTTTATAAAATAAACATTTGTATGTAAATAAAAAATTTCATTTCATGATTATTACGATAAGAACATGTATGCTTACAGTAGTTTATTAAAGCAATAAAAAAAATATTAAAATCTACAGAATGTTTGATGTACATATAATTGTGTATATGATTAATGGATTAAATAATTAATATTTTGTAATTTTTAATTTAAAATCTAATTATTTATATAAATAGTATTAAAAACTACTAATATTTTTAGGTGCAGGTCATAGGAACATATTTATCATTCTGTATATAATTTTTCGTTTCACTATTGGTTTCAAAAATTATTAAATGATTGAATATGATTAATTTCAAAAATGAACTAAATAATTCTAATAATAATTATTTGAAACATAAATAGAAATATTTATAAAATATTTTTTATTAGAATATTTTATTTCTTGATTATATCTCTTCAAGGGCTTCATCATCAGTACGACTTCCAGGTTTCAGTCTTCGTCGCAATTGGCTTTCATCAGAATCTTCTTTGTCCTCTTCCTCGTCGTCACCCTCATCATTTTCGTCTTCGTCATTATCATGACCATTATTCATTCAATCGTAATTTTCACCATCTTCATCTCCATCAGTTTGTTCACCAGGTTCTGGTAATCTTGTCCATCTAATAAATATAATTTTCGAAACAATAAATAATTGATGTACAGTATTTTGGTTTTTTATTTTAAGAATAATGGAAATTTATATTATAATTATTGATTATTAATATGAATTTTTAAATAATCTTATTATACATTAATAAAAATTGTTGTTCGCATAAATAAAAAATTATTATAAAACTATATTTATACTGATTTTGTCTTTTATAAAATAAAAATTACCTTATCAATGTTTCTGGTGATCTATACAGGAAAATGAGTTTGGCGAAAAGATCTTCTTCGAGGCATAAATCTCCACTCTCGCGAACAAGATAAATGTCCAAACAAAGTCTTAATATTCGATCAACGTACGGTAAATCTTCAAACATGATTTTTGGTGCCATGTCGCTAACCATTCTTTTTATGAAGCTACTAACGAGTATTACGGCTGTGGTGTACAATCCGAAAATCCTGTAAGCCCAAGCAAGGTAATAATTTTATTTAAATGTTAAGAAGTTTTTTAAATTATTTTTTTAATTACAAAATAGTTCCAATATGAATTATCATAAAAATAAATAAGCACAAGCTTTTATAATACTTTTTAACTTTAAAAATATTAGTGTAAAACAAATGTCTTTGGACTTATAAAATTAAATATTTTACGGCAAACAAGTTTTATAATAATAAACAAGAAAAAGAAATATTTTGAATTTGAATAAAAAAATTTTGAGCGCTGGTAGCTTTGTAATGTTCCTTTCAACGTGGTATAGGACTCGTCACTATCGTCAGCTTTTGCAGAAATAAACGGTAATTTCCTAGTTATACTCTCTTTTTGTGAATAACAAAAATAAGTAGGAGTATGACAATAGGGCCAGTCTTCTAACGTCAATATAAATAAAAATGTGGTAAGAATTTTAAAGAGAAATGTATTCTATTTTAAAAGATGAAGCAATAATACTTTTTAATATGTGTAAGTAAAGTGACTGAAAATGGGTTATTTTACCGGATTTTAAAAAATGTGAATATAAATATGAACTGCTCTTACCCTAAGCCACTAATGAAACTAAGACCTTCCGGAAACATTTTATCATTAAAGAGAAACATCATGATGTATGAACAGTCATTCAATGGAATGTCATTGAAAGACGTATTGTACATACTGTTATTGCAAGATTCATGAATGGTAAACCATTGCTGCTTTTTTGAATTATTTGCCACGATTAAAGTTGCATCTCTATAGAGATAAGCCTGCGATTGTTCATCTTCAACATCAAGATTGAGTTTATCTAAAAAACATTTCCATTATATATTATACTATCTTTTAATATAATATAAGTTTTAACATGATAATAGTGTATATATATATATATATATACACACACACACATAGGTTTTTAGAAATTTCTTACTTTTATACTGTATTAGAGGTTTCATTAATTGTGGTACAACTGTGACAGATTTGCTTGTCACTTTTAGGAACGTTGGTATAATATTTGTTAAAAGTACACTCGTATTAGCAGCTGCAAATTGATTATTTTGATCGTCACTTGGAAGTGTGAATAATCCCAATGCTTTATTTATGTTGAAGGTATTCTCAATAGTGGTGTTAATTAGATCTAATAATTGTTTTCGCACTGGATTTATCGTGCCATTAACGTACGGCTTCAGAAAAATATCTCTATAGTTAGATGTTACACCAGATGTATCTTTGGAAGGTGGTTTCCTTGATATCTTCCATTCTACACGAATATTCATGACATTATTTGATTTAAGTTCTGCTATCATTCTGAAAAAATAAATACATTCTCGGTTAATTAATTTTATTTATTAAAATTATATTTTCATTTTCTCTTTGATTTTTTGACATTTAATTTACAATAAAGATGTTTTCTATTTAAGCCATTAAAAAAGCAGTTTTTATTCGTTATCGCAGTTGTAAATAAACGATAAATTTTATTTCACTTACTAATTAAATTTTAATTTTCCATTTAATAAATTTCAGATGCTTTATTTCCAGCTTCTAAATTTACTTGTTATTTATTGCGCAAGAATTTCCGATTAGCTCGATAATCTCAAGATTTAATTTTAAACAATGGCTTTTCGAAGCCTTTTATTAATAGCTCAACACACCTGTCTTTATCCGGAGGCGAGATGTTCCAAATTGTGCCAGACTCTGTACTCAATTTTGCCACAGCCACATCGGTATTTACATAATTTTCTAAAAACGTGACGGCCGATCTGTCACGGTGTTTCGCCTCGTACAGTTCTCTCAAGTCGTAAAAGTTTTTCTCGCTGTACTGGAATATCGAACTATTTTGCCCAGAAATAGCAAAGATCGGTTCGTACGAACCAATTCGGACGTTTAGCGTAACTTCGTAGGGAAGGTTGGATATACCAACAGTACTGCCAAGGGCGAAGAGCAGCAGTGGGAACCAAATCATACCAATCATAAGGAAGAGAGCACCGCCCCCGACTAGGTATTTACTCATCTGGGTCTTTTTTACACCTCGTTGTTGCGGGTAGTCGCTCTCCATTCCTCGCATACACTGTACCAAATTATTCGTTTAGATACAAAAAACACAATGGATAAATTCTTTTTATAAAGAAATAATTCCGTGTTAAAATGCTTTAAAATTTCAACGTATGTAGATCCAATGATTTAGTATAAATTACTCTTCTAGTTTCAACGTTTTTAATAAAATAGTGCCTCTAATCATAAACGCAATCATGCAATCTTATTTAATTTTACTTAATAAGCGGATAATTTATCCGTTTATTACTTAAATATAAAATTGACTGAAAATTTTTGTACGGATCTTTAAAATATCAATTAATTTAAGATGTCAACAAAATTTGTAAGCAGTCTTTGTTTTTGTCAATACTAATGTTTTTACCTTAATTTGATATATATTAGCAAAAATATCTTCCATTTTAAACCAATCCATTACTGTCATGGACGTGTCTGTCCAAATCCAATCCATAACAGCTCTCATTTCGAAAAGGAATGGAATAACCATAAATCTGCATCATAGAGTATGTTTTAGAAGAAGTAGTGTTGAATAAAAATGTCAAAGCCTAAAACTTACCCTTTAAAGAGCGTATAATTTACGAGGGTATACTTTTTGCATAAAAAGTTACCCAGAATACGCGTTGGATAACCAAGACGCAGTTGGTAGGCTGCGAATAATAGGTAGAAACATTTTACCATATACCAGATTTGAGGTATGACTTTGGTATTAAATTGTCTGAAAATAATTCACAGTACGAGAATAGACATTAAGGGTTTTAAAGTTTTTATTTATGACCTTGATAATTGAATAAATTGTAATAAATTGTAAGAAAGAGTACATACCTCTCAGTTGCGCTTGGTAATATAATAAACATCCAAATGTGAATACCAACAACCAAGCAGTATTGAAATATTAACTTCCCCGCGATAGATTTTTTTAAAAATAATGCTCTGTCGATGACTATTAATGCAAATTGTAGTAATAACATTAATAAAAACGGCATTGGAACCCGATTCTCGGCAAAATATGTCGCGACTCCTCCATCGCCTTGTTGAGCCTATTAATCATTAAATTTTTATTTTAATATTTATCTTTTAATTTGAAATTTATTAAAATTTATAAATGTTTTAAAACCTACGCCAAAGGATGAGAATCCAAAAATGAGGAGAATAAAATTAAAAAAGTCACAAAGGAACATATAAGCGTAAACATTTGTTTTCTCTTTGCCAGATGGATCAAGGATATTTGAAAAAAAACTCTTGATAGGCTCGAGATATTTAAGAATGCTGAAACAAATTTAAATACAATAACTTTTATGACTTGCATCGCGTATTTTATATTTATCAAATAAATACAATTTTAATAATTTCAGTCTATTTTCATTCTCACTATTAAATATTCACATTTTCGACTATAACTAAATGCAAAAATTCAAGATAAACACGTGACTTATAATAAACAATAACGATAAATTACTTAAATGAAAGAATTGCTACGATTTTTAATTATGGAAATTGAGAATTTGAAATTTTAAGAGAGAAAATAGCTAAACGAAAGAATATTTTATTTACAATAAAATTTTATTTAAAAAATAAGAAGCAATTACTAACGTTAAACTTATTGCTTTGCGGAAGTTCTCGTCCATTAGACTTCGTTCCGTTGCTTGAATAACAACGAGTGTTTCATTATCGTCAGCAGCTGGCAAATTAATTTCTCTGTCGCCTTCTCCATTTAGGTGTATACTTAAGGTCCTGCCTTTTGGAGTTTTTATTTCAATTCTGTTATTAGTTCTATAATTAAAAATTTTACAAGATTACCATTTGCACTTGATAATTTTATCGGAGGTAATATGTCATTCTGAAAAATTAGTTACGTATAAAACATATACTTACGCTGAACTACTTTGTTCTGCATTCTGTAAAACTTCACTGTTAGTTTTATCTCCATCAGCTACATTTAATTGTTTTATAGTTGCAATCGCGAGATCTGGTACTTTCCGAGACTTTATTATCGATGTCGTCCACTGTCCCAATGATTTCAACATGAATCTTTAATTTGAAAGAATATTTGATAGATATCGAGAGAAAAACAGGTTATAAAAAGGCATGAATGTTTTTTCAAAATAGTTTTTACCTGTGGAAGAAAACGACTAGAAGAAGTAGCAAATCCCATAATGCATAGTTAGATTTACGTTCTACTCCGAGAATTCGCGGTACTTCAAATGGATAGGATGACATTTCTTTCTTATTCCATGATAGAAATGCAGGTTGACAAATACATTTTATTATAACTATTGCCTTTAACAAATTTACAAATTGTTAATTGAGACGATTATTAAGAATATTTTAATAACAAATATTTTTATTTTAAAATCTTATATTTCCCCAACAGGTAATAGTTAAGTTTTTTAAGTTTTCTTTTGAATAAAATTAGTTATATGTACCGTAATACTAAAATTATTATTTCAATAGATATTTTTAATGGAGTAAAAGTTGATAACCCATACGTATTATATTCTTTATTCTTACTTTTTTCTATCTAAAACTTTGCAATAATTTTTTATACATTTCATTACATTTTCTAATTTATACCATTCATTTACTTATCATTTTAAGTATCATTATAAATACGAAATAAAACAAGCGCAACCCATATATTTCTCAATATATTACAAAAAAAGAAAAATAGCAAGAGAAATTTCTATTAATTCAATTAAATTGTGAGTGTTTAATGTTCAAAACGGTGTAATGAACGTACATAAGAAATTGTAATTTGGAGTAAATTGAAGAACTATAACTAAGTGCAAAGCTGCACACCTAGAAATAATAAGGACAATCGTGATAAGAATCGAGTACAAATGGGTGTGGTCGAGTTTCACATGCAGCTGTAATTTGTTTCTTACTCATATATAATGTATGTATAATGGCCGAGTGCTAACATAAAATTGAGTTTTTCGAAGCTTCGTTTGAGAAAACTAGACTTTATTTTTTCTTTTTTTGTATTTTTATTAATGCTACAAATTAAAATTTATTTATGATTATTTATCTTACGTTTGATACAAATATTTGTGATAATATAATTTATCAACATATTATACATTATCAAAAATCCTTAATTTCGTCACTTTAATTATAAAAGACTTGGTCCTATGGTTTGCAGATGTTCTTTTACAGTTCGAAATAGAAGCGTGTAAAAGCTGACAATGTGAGGGAGTTATCAGCAAATACTTTACAAAAATATATTAGTATATTTTGCATACAGTTGTCGTATAGAAGTTTGATCCACAACTAAGGATCAATAGATAGCAAAGACACAGTGCACAAGTACATTAAACACATAAAATAGATACGATCTCTTTAAAAATCTTAGGATTTAATAGAAGATTATAATAGAAAATTTAATAATAATTTATTAATTTTGGAACTGGTTGATCCAACGAAATTATACATTAAATTATTGTTTTTAAATAATTTTTAAATCAAGTAGAATCTTACGTTATGGTCATAAAATTGTAGTTTGCACATGTTTCGAAAAGATTTAAAAAGCTCGTTAGCGGGATTTGAGAGTTTTTAATCTTTAATTTCTATTGAAATTAAATGATTATAATGTATAACGAACCTCGACGTAAGCGATGAGTGTGATCCAAAATGTCTTTGACGGTCTTGGAATGGTCAAAGAACCCCAAAGGAAAACCATCAATGGTAATGGAGTGGATAAAATGGAGGCATTTTTTATCTGATGTAAAAACACCATGAAATAACACAGGAACGTTGAGTGAGCCAAGATTCCAAACCAAATTGACGCAGCCAGTTGGACAATTGGCGGTTGATCCACCTCCGATAAAACTGCTTCGTTTTCCTCAAAATCTCTCTCGCGATTGTGGTGTACGCCGTACGGGAACAGGGCACTATTTGCAAAATAATAGAACCAGAGTTGCATATGAACTTTACACTTCTTAAATATCATATAGTTAATTTGCAAATATATGCTATTATTATACATGATTATTGTTGTACTTTATACACAATATTAAATGTGCAAGGTAATTAGAAAACTGAAATTCAATATAAATATAAAATTTCGCATCCATCTTATATATTGCTTCTTATTTTTATAGATACAATTTGTGTAAACAATATACGTGTTATCGAGAACATGCAAACGAGTAAAAAATAAACGAATACTGTCTATAAAGTACTTTTTACACTTTCTAATCGTTTAAAGTTTATGAAAAATGTACAAGAAGCTGCTTGTACAAAAAGGGACCACGTTTAACGAAACAAATTTAATACTTTGGCACAAATAAAATAAAAAACATAAATTCTTGAATTGCGTGCAGTTAAAATTCTTAATACCTAACGGGAATATTATCCAATCTTTGATCTGAGCTCGAAGCTAAAATTCGGATAAGTTTCGGCCACTACTGAATTCTACTGAAACCACCAATACCGTCAATTCTCCGTCCTAATATAATTTATACAACTCTTACTCTACTACTATACTAAAAACAAATTTTTCCTTTAAATACATCATTTTCTTACGGAATTTTCAAAACTAACTGTGCAACGCGTTATATACAAATATTATTTTGCAAAATTTTTATCATATAAAAAAACTGATCAAGTAGTTCAATTTATTTTCTATATTATAAAATATTAAGCTAATAAGAATTTAGTAAATTTAAAATAAGTTTTAGTTCAAATTCTTCGATGCATTACAAAACCATTTTAATATTGTAAAGCTATTTTGTATTATATTATAAGTATAATTTTATGTTTAAGCGTATATTTATGCAATTCATCTTAAGAGATAACATTTTAAATTTATAAATTTGAATGAGATTGTATATTAAAGAACTATATTTTATTTCGAACAAAATAGTTGCTGTATTCTTTAGTGGAATATGATACAAAATTGCTGCGATAAATTGATAATAATATACGTGGCATTCGATAAAAGTTGTACATTTAAAAACTATTTTTACACATTCTATCGATAGGGTTGAGTTGTGCACGGCAATAATTTATGTGATTTAAGAAAGAACAATTTTTCCGAGATATAAGTAGTTGATTGAGATCATTCCTCAAAATACAATTTATCACCTTAAAAAGCCAATTACCTTGAGTTATACGTATGTAGTACAGCGTGTTTACAGAAAAATTAAGTTCATACAAATATTCGAGGAATTACATTTATTATTAAACATTTGTGTGAGTATAAAACAGCATTTTAATTTATTAAATGAATTTTATATTTTAAGACATCTAAATGCAGCTGAGTGTTCTGAATCAATTTTATTTCTAAACAGGATATTGCTTTTTCGTTACTTTTACTATTGAGCCAAAACAATATATGAAACACGTTTTCGCATTATTTTATTTGCGTTAACTTAAAAACATTGCGTATAAGAAAAAAATAATAAAATTTTATCAACAGTTTGTATAAAGTTAATGTTTCTTATTTATACAAAGAATTTAATTAAGAATTAATTAACCGGAATCATTCTTTCAGCCCATCCCAAACATTAATAATATTCTTAATTAAGTTGTATTAGAAATTTTTTTATTAATACAAGCTAGAATTGCTAATAGGCTCAATCGATAATAATGAACAAATATTTTATCGAAATGAATTTTAAACTTTTTTTTAATTCTTTGCAATGGTTATTGTACGCGTAACTGCTTTTGATAAAATGGATAAAAAATGCCAATATATAAAAGTTTACGAAATATTGATTGACGAATAACTTTTACGTTTTATCAATTGAATTTTCTTATATTTCTGTTTTAAAGTCACGTCTTCTTTCTTAAAACAGCATGAAAATAAAAATCTACCTTTTTCCAGCTGGTGCATCCTTAGAACTGGGTCCTTCGCCTGGATCTCCAATTACATCTCCTGCATTTTCACTAAAAGCAAGCATTTGGCTACTACTAAACTATATAAAAAACGTGTAAGCGTATAATATATATGTGTGTGTGTGTGTGTGTGTGTGCGCGCGCGTGTGTACGTGTGCATATATATGAATTTTAATTATAAAAGGAATAAGTTCTAAATGTAAGTAATCTTGTCTTAACTATTTATTTTATATTGCAAACATTTTTCAAGTGATGAACTTTTAATCAACGATTTATTTGTAGCGAAGATAAATATAATACAGATTTCTTATAACTGATTGCGTTTTTTGTCTCTACGTAAGCATCTACTTAATTTGAAAAAAGCAAAAACGGATTAAACGGTGTTAGCCAATTATTTTACGAATCCTTATATAAGCAATGTACCTTTGTTGGATTATTGGCAGTGGTTGCCATATTTGACTGATACCAAGTCGAGTTCCCTTTCGAAAGTTTGGCTTAGCCTAAACATTATGATAAACAGAAAATTAAGTTTAAATAAGACGAAAAATATTAATTACATCGTATGAAAATCGACTCTTTTATTAGTTTCAATAGATTAATAAAGTGTCCTTGTTTGCCTACAGAGGTTCAGAGAAAGATCAATATAAAATCTTCACGATTAAAAAATCCATTGGAAGTAAATAATATTCTGATTATATTTTGCATTGAAAGAGCTTACCTTCAACAATTTTTTCTCCTTAGCCAGTACCTTTCTAACGTATCTATAATCAATGGAATAATGATTCAAGTATTTCGTTATAGACACCATGGTGCTGTTGAAAAAAGCCCAGAGAAACCCGAAGTAAGGTAGGAAAGGCACTTTCTTCTGATCCGTCTCTTCCTTCGATTTGACATCAGCTTTTGTTTGCTTTTCCGACATCTTCTCTAAATCCGTATCGATTTCGTGTTCTGTGTCGTCTTCGTCTTCGGAATCTAGCGTCGACTGCTGAGGCAACTGAAGAAGTAGAACAAACAGTTTTAAAACTGCACATTTTGTCGTACGAAAATCATTCCAAATTATCTGTGTATATACATTGAACAATTGTGCATAATATACAATTAAATATTTTTACGCAGTTCTCCTTTACGATAGCTACAAGCTTGCGGACGCAACCAACTTTTGAATTAATAAACTTTCAATACGTTGAAAGATTTTGGCTTAAGCGCAACATTAGTTCCGGCAATAAGAGGAATGTACGCATTTTATTACAATTTTAATATTGTTTAAAAGCAGATTAATCATTTATTTACATTTTACTTTATTAGCTTAAAATTTGTGAAGTAAAATTAGTTTGAAAGAACTTTTAAACTCTAATTCACTATTTAGGTGTTACATGCTGTTCATTTTTATTGGCAAAGCCTTATCAAAAGGAACTATAGTTTTTCCTATTTAGAACATTAATAATCTTTTTAATAAAATTGGATTTTCAGGCAATTAGTGAATTTTCGAAGCGAGATGAGCTTATGTACAAGATGGAAAATCAATAAGATAGATATAACCGTGATAAAAGTGTACGCGCCTTCGCATGACGCGCAAAGAGGATCAAATAAATAACAATAAGCAAAAGAATATCGATGTAAATTAAAATTGGAAAATTCATTTATCATGCATTTATAAATATTTAGCTCGAGTGTCAGCTGATGAATAGTTTTAGTCGTGTATGACACTACACGAATCCATAAACAATATCGAGAATTAACGAAAGATGTACTCTTATTTTAATAGGTTTTTTTATTATTTTAATTCATATAAGCGGTAAATTTTTTGTTTCGCGTTTCTATTGGAGCCTTGCAAATCACTAACGTGAAACTTTATAAGGCAATAAAAGCTGCGCAATGAGCGAAAATTTCTTAGAATGAGCAGTTGAATTAAAATTCGACACAAAAATGACACCTTGTTTAAAAGTGCAATTAATTTTAAAGATTCAGAATCGATTTTTCAAATTATTTTCCAAAATTCTTTTCAGTATTTCCTAAATTAATTAGGCGAGTCATGAAATTGCTAATGTGATAAATTAAATTACTACAAGAAGCTGTTGCACTTATCGAGGATAAACAGTCTACTTTTTGTTTCACTTGTTTCTGTCCATTAATCGTTCGACAGTGCTCTCCAAAAATAGATTCTCAGACTCGGCCTTTTGCGAAATTGAGATTTCACGGAGAAATCTGGAGTGTTTGTCGATCGAGCTGTTCCAGGAACACGGATTTTTGAAACGAAAAACGATTTTCCAGTGGAACGAGTAAATCTCGTTGCGGCTCATACCCCTTGGAGTTTCCATACTCCGTTAATGCAGCAGTAAGCGAGTTTCGTTAATTTTACGTGCAAAGCAGTGGCAGTTGTTAGATTTACGCAACTGTTGCGACTACAGCGATTAAAGGTTGAGAGAAAGTAAATGTTGATATCAGCAACGGGTTATTGGTTTCTGCAGTCGTAAGTTCGGCTTCCTCGCAAGTAAAAGACAAAGGTGGCAAACAAGACGAGAGCGAGCGAGAGAGAGTGTAGAAAGTAATAGGTTAGAGAGAAGAAGAAAGTGTTTCGTTTACTATAACATAAAAAGTAGCAGATAATGTAGCATGCAGGGCCTTTGGAGGACAATCTCACATCGGTAGTCGCGGCAGTGTCCGTATCAGAACGAGCACTCGGATAGGGCATGGATGATTTCTTGCGGGGCAGCGGCACACTCCTGCGACGTATTTTCAAGGCGTCCTTTTGGGTCCCTCCAGACAACGCGACGTGCGTCGCTATTTCAATGTCTGTTTTTATCAGCGTGTTCATCAGCTGCAATTGTACCACTCAAACGCGTCATTTCTCATTCGGTACTCGGCTCCGGTGCGCGCGAACCGCTTGGCTATTTTTCTATCTTTGTGTTTTGTGTCGATGATGTCGGATGATTGGCGGGCGGGGAGGGAAGCGGTGGGGTGGGACGGGGCGGGGATGACAGTCTGTGCGGAATAGATTCGTTTGAAATCGACGTTTCAGTCTTGCGACGTGAATCTGAATTAACTCTGTTATTTTGGTCGGTAATAAAACAAGGAATGGTTTAAGTATTCCAAACGAGCGATAGAACGACGAATAGTCCATCGATCTGAATAAATTTATTAAACTTTGATGATAAGCAACTTACTGCGATAACACTCGAAAGAACAAGTCATAAATTTAATGCATTAGAGTAGAGATAGACTCGTAAAATATTAAATGGAAACCAAATGATTTTTTTATGTAATAGTTTAGTAATGTAGCAATCGTAAAATTTTCATTAAGTTTGTCTCGTTATAAATAGATTTACTTAGAATTGCATTTGCCAATCTTTGTGTTACAGTTCCCAATAAAATCACACATTATATTATAGTCGAAGAACTTTTTATTTTTTTATTCCAGCAGTTCAAAATAGGCTTGTTATGGTAATCGAGTCATGCTTGAAAAAATTGTAAAGTAAATAAGTTTTTTGACTGCTAATACATGCAAATAGTTGAAACTACTGCCGATTATTTGCCTTGACCTACGAGATCGCGAATATTCGACGACGCGTACCACAATTCGCATTTTTCAAAACGTATTTTGTCCGCGTTTGATCGAATCATATCGAAAATGACACTATTACGCTAAAAATTAATTTTTATTCGGAAATTAATCATCGATCTATTATCCGGCTGGCCTATGATTAAAAAACCCACCTCGGATATGGTCATTCGACGAGTTCGCTGATCACGCTCACGAAGTCGACTCTCCTCTTCTGGGGATATATCCTTTTCGGTAAATAAATCGGTCAAGTCGTCGTCGTCCATGTCGTCGAACATGTAGTAGTCTCCCGATCTTATGGCTACATGGAATACGAAAAATCATTATTTTTTATTCGGGCTTATCCATTGTTCGCAAAAGCCATAAAAAGTCGATTACATGTATTGAAATTAACACTTTTAAATTACAAGTGAGTGAACACGTAATCGTTATAATTTGCGTGATTTGCATATTGAATACATGCCAATAGAAAAACTACACTCTACTTTGTATAAATTTTGTGCAAAAAGAATACGAAGAGTGTGACTAACGAAAATATAATTTTTCAATTTACAGTCTATTTATTTACAAAAACAGATTATCTGTGCTTATGCTATTAGGACTCTTCTGTACTCTGTAGAATCAAGGATTTTTTCGGGGCTGAAAAGAAACTGATATTATACGATTACCCTGCAAATGAGTTTTTGGTGAATGATGTCTGTACAGCGGCCGCTCGATGCGCCTGTATAAAGAATCTGCGAAAAAATAGGAAAAAAATAGAAATAATAAAAGTTTCATCGTCGGAAACATATTTTACACGCGAAAGAATGATCCTGTCGAATACTTTAAGAGTGCAGGACTTTTTTATGGAATTATAATAATGGATAACCTCAAAATAAAGATGGATGCATTATCGTATCTACGTTATAAGAAAGTGTGAAATACGAAATATGAAATATACACTCTGGACCGCTTAAGATTCGTAAAGAATAATACATACATTATTGTTGTCATTATCTATTTTTTTGCGTTTCATTTCAGTATATTTCATAATCTGAATCACAAGGCAATATTGAAAAGCACGATGATAAAATTTTATTAAGATCTGTGAAACTTCAACTGTAATTTGCAATGTTTTTTTATTTACATGTATGTACACGTACACGCGCGCGCACACACACACATTTACGCGCAATTAAACTACACAAAACTTTAGTCAGTTCTTTGAAAAATATTACGGATTTGATATATGATTCAACGCTGATGAAAATATGGTGAAAACTGCATATTATTTAATGATGTGATGCTTTCGATAATTTGTTTAAATCTTAATTGTATTACGAACTGATTCGCGTACTGCTCACTCGTAAAAAAACTTCGATATCTCTATTTTTACTAATAGCTATTATAATTTTAGAAAATTGTAGTATTTGAAAATTAAAGGTTTCTTAATTTAAAGGTATATCGTGGGAAAAAATAATTGTAACGCTTGCAGAACTAAAAATTAGTACAGAAATTTACAAATATTTCGAAGAAAATCTCTGCAACTATAAGGCGTCGTGAAATGAAATTCGTTCAATTCATCAATTTAAAAAGAATAATCACAATCTTACAATGACGATAAAAGATAAATTAAGAGTCTTAAATATAGACAGCTACGCATAATTATAGTGATCGGGTCACTTTTCGCCCGTCTCTTATTTTACAACAAAAAATTTTATATCTTTTTATAGACGTATATACAAAGCATTACTCTGCTTTTCAAAGCTTATGTACAGGAAAAGAAAAAGGAACAGCGCTTAAGGCTTTCGTGGCAAACAATTACAAAGACGTCAGCATCATTTATGTAATTGTTACATGTATGGTGAGGTCTAGGAGAACGCGAACTTGTCGACGCTATGGATCTCCTGGATGCTCTGGATGTATTATTCCATGAAATGTCAGCATAACTCGATCGCTTTCTTTGATTTCTCTTATCCTCGCTCGTGTGTTTTTCCGTTCCGAAATCTTCGACGCACCTCTGCCTGTGGTAGGGCGGGGGTGAAAAGACGGGAAAGGTTTCATCCGGCGATGGTCCGCGTGGATTCAAGTCGCTGCTGGGAGGCGAGCCGAAGGATATGCGCGTCGGCTCGAGGTATCCTTCCAAGCTTACCGTCATCACCGCTGAATGCGGCGACGGTGCCTGGATTAGCGAGGTCGTGCAAGGAGTCAGCGGCAGAGGCTCGTCCTCGTCCTCGTCTATGGGCGTTTGATATCCTTGGGGTGGGGTGTGAGTCGACGAGATGCACGATGACATACTGGACGTTCGGGCTAGAGGTGCCACGCCTATTTCCGATCGTTCAATTGTGTGTTTGTGTGTGTGCGAGAGAAAGGAGGGGAGAGAGAGAGAGAGAGAGAGAGAGAGAGAGAGAGCCAGTGATGAAAAAAGTGCGCAAGAGAGGGTCGAAGTTGTTCTTCTTTCACGTGTTATTGCACTGTGCAGATGCATTATTTCACCTTCTTATCGTGAGCTTCGTAGCTACATTCGATATCCTTTGCAAGCTCATCACGACGGAGGTTTCCACGTTCACACAATTATATTCTTACTTAATCTCGGGGCATACGTTCCGTTCCTGTTAGATTGTGAATACTAAAAACCGAAAAACGAAATAAATCGTTGCAAAAAGAACGCAAAAATATTGTTAAGAATGCGGAAGGAGCTGGAGTTGTACGAGAAAACGTGACTCTTTAGAAACATTGTGTCGATAATCAAGTTAAGGGACGCTATTTTCGCACGTTCTCATTAATGCGACTTTCGGTAAAAACTCTTGCTGCAGCAAATCTGGATAAAACGTTCTGGTAACGACTCGGGATAAAAACAGTCGAACAAGTGCGCCAGGTAAATGATGTTAGTCATAAGTACGCACTCGGCATCGTTCGAGTCAATATACGTACCTATTTTGTGAGTTATGGGTCTTTTGGCATTGGGTCCGTGTATCTTCTGTTGATCGGCTTTAATCTTGTCCATTTTGAATTTGATTTTTTGCAGTACCGCCTTCTCGAGATTTTCCTGCTCTAGAATGCGCTTCTGATGGAGTTCTTCGAGCAGCTCGGCGCCTCGGGACGCCAATATGCTCATCGCTTTTGTTTCGTCCACAATGTGGAAGAAGTAGTAGCTACGGAAAAGCCGCTTTTGAATTATGAGGAAACCGAAGCAAAGTCCGTCCCAGACCATTCCGATGTCCTCGCGATCCACCACGCACGAAGAGCTGGACTTGAATTGCTCGTCGGATATTCCGAATTTGTTCAGGCAAGCTATGCCCAGCAGCTGTATCGACCAGCAGGCGTAAGCTTCCAGCTGAATTATCGTCAAACGAATAAAATTAGACGAAACGAATAAGATTATATTTAAGATTTTCATATTTTTGATAATTCAACGAGTCGCGAGAATAAAAACGAATCGGAATCCGTGTATTTTTATAGATATCTTTTTTCTTAATTCGAGTGACTAAAGCATCGACTTACATTCTGTATAAAAACACATCCGATCCCTTGGAATATTGATTTTCCGAATATAACGAAGATATTATATCCTATTAGCAGATTCCACCACTTCAAGATAGTTTTTACAGGCCGAAGGTAAAAGTCACTGCCCTGCCATAAAAACACGAAAGCGCCGATCAAGTATCCCAGAGAAAATAGATTCGTCCTCTTTGTTCCAGCCAAAAACATAATGGACAGTGTAATCCACATTAAACTCATCATGCCGCCGCGCTTAAGTACATCCAGCCAATTATGTATGTGCGATACATAATCTTTTATCGGATTTACGAAGTTTGGTTTGTCTAAATCTTTATAGACAGAGTAGTTGTGGCCAGCTGCGAACACTTGTCCACTCGTTGCACATCGCTTCTCTATTCGGAACACTACACTTTGACGCACTACCATTAGCAGTAGAATGAAATCACCTGCGAATAAAATTTACCTGCTGTACCAGCTGATTTCAAAGGATTAAAGTAAAGTAAAAGGAGATTATGCTGTTTACACATTAGTTTCTTTGGATTGGGCCGAGAATCTGGATCCGGCAGGAACATCCACTCCTGCAATCTTTTCAAGATGTCCGAGTTTCTCCAGGGATAATCTGTTTCGTTGCCAAATAGATGCACAGTTCGTAAGTTGCGAATTGCGTAAAAGTAGAGATCGCGAGTCTCGGTGTCGAGTGAAAAAAAATGCATAGTACGTACCAATGCAGAGCCACGTAGGCGGTGCAACGACCAGTGCGTATTGCAATGGCAATAGCACAGTGGCGAACATCTGAAAAAAGGGCCATACTTTGGAGGTCGTCTTTCGATTCATCGAAAACAATATCATCAACCAGATGCTGTACAAAACGGAGTAAAAGTCGAGCCTAGTGCCGATGAGCGCGACAACGCCCATCATGCATAGTTCGAGGCCGAACTTGTAGAATCCGTAATTAAAAAGAAATTTCGTACAGGGCACGAGGCCTTTGTCCGCATCTGCTCGCTTAATATCAGCGAACATGACCAATGGAGTTTCGAGCGGCTCTTTGTTTGCCTGCCGATGGAACCACTGGCGTATGGCGATTATCGCACGGAAAGTCGTCACCGTTATTATGCCAATGTAGCCGTCGAGCAGCTTCGGCAGTTTTACAGTCTCGTCGACCTTTTTCATGCCTATCCACTCCGCCATGTTGTAGGTCTTTATTATGCTCGTATCATTTTGCGTTGAGTTTCCGTGAATGTGTTCCTGCAATGCGGACGTGTGTGTTATAACAAACTAATATTGCGAATATTTTGAAAAAGTGTCGCATTGCACACTGTTAAACGAAAATAGTAACATATTGGCACTTAACTACGTATAAAATACATTTCTTTTCATTATTTGTAAAAAAACACTTACGTACTCGTTCTTATTTAATTGCTCGATTCGTAAAGAACACAAATAGGACTTTGAACATTATTAAAGAACGAGTTTATAATTGTTGCCTCGGCGTGTCAAGACGAAATCGATACTTATAAAACTTAAACATTTGCATGGAGTCTCTAAGAAACGATCGATTGAAAACGAAACGATAAAAACTTTGACTGATAAATGAGTTCAGTTGTGTAAAAAAAAAAAATTGAAAATATATTACAATTTCGTTTTATTCGAATATTTGAATTGTTTAGAAAGGAAGAGAAACTTTTTAAAATTATAATTGAATATTTAGGCTCGCTTCTGACGATTAAACGCCTTTTAAAAATCATAAAAAGCACATTCCCGATCTGTAGCGACAGATAAAAATGTATTTGTTTAGTTGAAACTGTGGTTAGGGATTATTCGATAAGCCTTGTAATCTCATTCCAGCTTGTGCGCTCTGCGCTACAAGTGGTTTCCCATTGACGATTTGTCGGAGACGTCCGTGAAACGTATCCGTTGTCTAGGAGACGGCGCGTTGCAGCTAGAGATCAGATTATTTGTGTTTCGCGATAAAAAAAAAAAAAAAATCGCGATAGCACCGTGGGAACAGTTGGGAAGGTTGATAGAAATCAGCTGTAGAGAAAAACGACTCGTCGAACACCAGTTGGAATCGGTGGAACCAGTGCAGTAGCGCCGGATATTTGCCTCTCGTATCAGGCGTGTAAAATTCCGAGGACGTGTCGTTTGTCTCTTGCGCTATTTCCCCCATAAATCGCGATCCGCGCTATTTTGACGACTACTTTTATTAGAGCAGCATCGAGGTAATAGATTTTTTAATAGGTTTTTAATATGTTTCTTATGCGTTTGTTACCAATTTGAAATGCAAATACTTGAAATTTTTTAGCACGTCTCAAAGGATTATCCTGTTATTTATTTATTGCAAACTTTTTTCATTATCGCGGTCAGCTTTCGACTTGTGATTAAAAATGCAAATAAAAAATATAACTACGGGGACTTTGTGTTTAATGATTTTTTTAAATTTACAGCTGTCGTTCAAAGCGGAATAAGTCTGTAGTTTAAATTTTAATAAAGCTTCGTGACATCGATTTACTTACCGTGCAATTGCGATCCCAATCCTCGTGTTTTATGTAATCGATTTGATAGAGCATCTTTATTACCATTAAAACAGCAACAGCTGCTGCCATCGCATTGATAACCATGATCTGCGCGCTGCGCTTGAGGTTAATCGAAATAACCGCAGTCAATATGAAAATAAAATTGATGGCACACACCTGAATTGAAAAAAAACGTTGAGCCATTCGGAGCGACGGTTCGCAGTCGTGTAATTCGTAACTAATATTTTGGGATAAAACTTACGTCGTGAATACATAAAAGCATGAATGAAATGAAGATGATCTTCTGCATGTGTATTTCTAAAAACAGCCATAAGTAATTGTAAAGTTTATACAAATGCTGCGATATTTTTTTCACGAGCTCTAGTCTTTCTACCTTTGACATGTCTAGAAAAAAAAACCTTCGTTGTATTTTCTGCGGATAAAATTAAATATTGCAAGACTAATAAATGTGTTGCTTACGTTTGAGCTCTTTTAGAGTATATACATGCGGCTCGCTGAGGTTGTCGGATACAAAAACTTCGCTAGAAGAAACAATCGGAATAGTACTTGGCGAATGCCCAAGACTGTCCCTCCTCGCAACCTCGGCACTAGAGTGACAGCAACAGGAAGTGTAAATATTATAGGCCAAATCAACGTCTGAGCGTTTTTTAAGTGCATTTTTAAATATCGACGTTTGCCGCTTCGAAACACACGCCGGATTTTAATAAAGCGTAATTTAACGTAAGTGAATTTCAATTTCATAAAAGTTAGATTCAAATTAATTAAACTATTGATTAAAGTCGGTATTGACGGATGGTCGGCAACGCTAGCATTACGAGCGCCACTATAATACTTACACTCTTTTAAGATTCGTAATTTCCAGAAAATCGTGATGAAAGTAGTGAATTTGTAAAACGGTTATGATTACAAAGAACGTAGGTGTGAGGAGTCTCACGAATAAATCTTTGGTATCATACGTAATTAGACCGATGTCCTCTTGCCTTTAAAAGATCAACGAGTCATACTTATGTAATTATAAATTCAAGTGCGGAAAATTCATTTTTAATTAAAATTTTCTCTAAATAATTGCATAATTAACTGTGGCAGCGTACTTACAAATTTCTCGATACGTGAAGATAATTTTCCCAATACTCGGGAAAATCTGGAAACTGGTAAGTATAAACTAGAATTAGCATTGCGACTGAATACCCAATAACGGTTATCCAAAATCCGTACATCATTTTTCTCCACGCAAACCAGGATATCTAAATAAAAAAAGGGACTCGTCATAATTTCGATAAAGAGTACTTATTAAAGCAATTTTTAAATGTACACATGTGTACTATTATGCGAATAAAAAGGTTAACCTGGAAAGTGATGATAAATAACAGAAACAGTGACATGTAGACGATGCGGAAGACCGTCATACGTTCGCCCGTAATGCCACTGGTGAACAACATTATGGCTACAACGGCGATCCAAAATTTGGTTAAGAACCTTTTGACAACTACACCGACGTCCTTCATGAATTTGCTTTTTATTTCTGGTTCGTTCTGATTGTTCATGGCGGTTGTTGCTGTTGATACGGACACGTGTAAAGGGGCGACCATTTCGCGCAGCGTCGATGACCTCCTTTGTCTCAGTTTTTCATCCATGTACTGCCTCATCGTGATCCAAAACATCGTCATAAATCCACACTGAAAAGTAATTCTCGTTCTCGTCAATTTCTAATCGATCCGCTTTTATTTGGAATTGTTAAAATAAGCATTTCTTCGTAAACGAAGATGAAATCTTATTTCTACGCAAAGTTTATAACAGTTTAACGCGATTAAAGCTTTAATTAACTTTAGTTCGAAAGCCAGTTATTCGCGACTGGACGAAACTTAATCAACGAGTGTAATGGAAAATTGTTTGCTCTTAATCATTAAAAAAAGCAGGCTGACTTTTTCATGTATTTACTCTGCGTATTTGTAAGATATGTATGACAAAATCTAAAGGTACAATAAGAAAAATAGCGAAATAAAATAAGGTAATAATTATTGCCTAAAGTGATTATTCGATTGAAGTTTTGTAGAATATAATTATGATAAATTACTGTTGTCGTATACCTTGACTATCAGATGCCAGCAGCTCAACTCGGATTGCTTTTTAAATCCGATATCGGACATTTTTATGCCGTGAATGATCGTTGGCAATTCTTCTTCGGTTAGATCCATACTGTAAATATATTGCACGAGAAGCAGAAGTGTCGAATACAAGACGATAAATGGCGAGCACTTCATCATGGATTCCCTCTTGTTTGGTACCATCCACAGAACCAATGCCCACAATAGTAGTGCAAAAGTTGTCCAGCTATGGTACATGATACTCCAAGTCTATGAATCGAAGATTTACAATCAATCCATTGAGTATCGTTTCAATGC
This sequence comes from Platyscapa corneri, assembly GCA_018907185.1. NCBI lineage: Eukaryota > Metazoa > Arthropoda > Insecta > Hymenoptera > Agaonidae > Platyscapa > Platyscapa corneri. The sequence continues at coordinate 3,626,538 of JACCHW010000026.1, read as the reverse complement.
GAATAAATTAAAATGCACAGGAATATTAAACGGTAAATTATAATTTCTATCGAGAAATGCTTTTTTCATGAAATCACGTTCACAGTCTATTAATAAAGTAACGCATTTTTAACAATGAGTTTTTTCATTTACCATCATAATAATGTTGGTAGCCAAGTAAGATGAGCTAACGACAAGTTGGAAGACGGAAAAAACCGCCATGATGATGTGTTCCAGAATTCCAGGCTTCTCCTCTGAAACACCTGAGCAGATTATTTATAACGTTCATAAATAAATTTGCATTTTATAGGCAATTTCTTTATCTACTTTTCGCACTGACCTTCGCTAAGCGATTGCAGCTGAATGCTGTCTTCCTGCTGTCCATCTTGTACAATAACACTCCCGGTGGAATCTTGAAGCAGTCCAGTACGACCTGAACCGAACCTCATCAACTGCAGAGTAGTTGATAAATGTCAGTTAAAAAGTAAATTTCGCAAGTGCAATTGACTAAAAATCTAAACGATTGCTTTTCTATAAAGTGATATGTACAAAGAGAACAATTGCTTATAACTTATAAAAAATTGAAGCGATAAAAGTGAGAAAAAGCTCAAGCTCGGATTTAAGACGGCAGACGATGACACGATTCGATCTTTACGAACAAAAAACAGTGAGTTCGATAAATAATTAAACACGTTCAAAAGAACAAGTGACGTTTGTTCAAAAGGCAAATTACATGTATCGAACATTACCATCACCAGAATATTGTACGGACGAACAATAAAAATTTAGGCAGAAAAACTAATAAATTACAGAAGGCCACTAGGTAATCTAAGACAGTAAAAGCGATTCCAATATATGTCGTACAACAAAAATAATTATATCGACAACTGACCTTCGTATTTTAATCGTATTTTAGCAAATTTGATTTAAGGTTCATTGAAACTAGTGGAACTCTGCAATTATCGCTAAAACTTTTCTCAATGCCAAAGAGCGCGACTCTTTGGGTAAACTGGTTTTGAAAGATTTTCTTTATTTTGAATTCGAGTTTAAAGAAGAAGAAAAGCAGTACTTCGGATACGTACAGGTGTCCGCTCGTTGGGCCTCGATGGCTGGGACTCAGAAGTCAGCTTCTAAAATATGGCAAACTAATACATAGCGGTAGCCAAATTAAGATTTCTTTTGGTGCATTCGCAGTCTTAATATATACAAAAATCAAAATCCATTTAAATGACAGTGATCTCATTCACTTCGTTTGCTATGGACCAATAATAATAACAACAATAATAATAATAATAATAATAATAATAATAATGATAATGATAATAATAATAATAATAATAATAATAATAACAATAATAACAACGACAATAATAATAATGATTAGTTGCAATATGCACATAAGCATCCATGTTTCGTACTTGTGTTGCTCCTCTCGTGAAGTACGTACAACGTCCGTAATTATGACGATAAGTATCCTCGTTCAGCATTTATTTACACGCATCGTGAGAGAAAATCATCACTCGTATGTACAAAATCATTAAGCGCACGTGCGTTCCACCCGCACATTAAGGAAATCAACTTTTATTAAACATTGTACAGTGAATCACAACTGCAGATAATAAACAAATCGTGTACAAGTTGAACAATTGGATTTAAACATTAAAGATTAAGAATTGAAAAAAGTGGCTCATGCAGGATGTGCTAATCCTTACTCGAGCCTTACGCCGTGCAGATTGCCACCGTTGCGACGGTGTCCTTTTACGTACGGACACGTGCCGCGACAATGGCGTGTCCAGCGTTTCCAGCGCTTCCAGTTTGCTGCTCAGGCGCGTTCTTTGCTTAGCCTGCAAACTCTCGTTAGTAAAAGCGCGTTCTCATTCATTTCATTATTCCCTTTCTTGATAATTCTTTCAATTTTTTTAATTTTTCTCTATCATGCATTACCCACGTGAGTACCTCTTAACATGCGCAATGGCTCTTTTGCACTTTCCCAAGCCAATTACTTCACCTTTTCATTACAATAGTAAGTTTTCTTATGCTTTTCATCCGAGTTGCTGCGGAAAATTGCAAGTTAAGTTTAGTTTGCTTCTTAAGGAAATTTCATTTGACCGATAACTCCAGCCGATTACGGATAATGTTTGGGAAAGAAACCGAAACAAGAGTGTTGGTCGCTCCTCGACACATTTGTCGTTTTCCTTTTTTAAGAAAGCAGGATTACTAATAGTAATGATAAAATAAAAGCGACCCGCTTATCGATAATTAAATTAAAACACGTGTTGCACCCAAGCCTAAACGACTCGGTGGAATGAAAATAACAAAATTAATGTGTATTCCAAAACTCGTGTCTATCTTTAACGCGTTACGAACTTCCCAAGCTAAACCGAAGAATTTCTTGTACTTTGGCTCTTGAATGAGTGGAGAAATGCGTGCTCTTGAATTTAATAAGCCATTCGACTAAATTCATCGATTAGTCGCTTGATTCCACGCTGTTCTTGCAATAATCTAAAGAAGCTTCCTGCATAAATAGGCGTTCTTTCGCACAATGCGTTTCGTGACACAAGGTTATTTATAAGTTTTGGCCGCAGAATCTCGCAACATCATTGTTTTCCAAGTTTCCTGAACGAAACTGTTTTGAAGGTTTCGTGGAAAGCCGATATATCGATAAATTAAAGGCAACGCTGAATATTCGAATTATTCGGCTATTTTTTACCGACGACGCAACAGCGACGGGGAATTCGTATATTACGTTGGCGAGAGACTCCTGCTCTTATTTCGGCTTTTTTCCAAAATATTTATTTGTAATCTGGTGTTGCTATTTCAAGATGCAGAATCGCAGCACATTAAATAAAGTTCGATGATGCTCTTTTAAATATACAACTAAGAGAATGATTCGGTAAAAAGTGAATTTAGTAATGTTACTTGGTTAATCGGAGTTAATTGCATAAACATTACATTCAAAATTAGGGTTAAAAATTAAATGGAAACATAAACGTTCATTTTGTTAGTTGGAACATTCTCTTTCAAAAAAAGTTGAATAACTTTAACTAACATAAATTGGCACACATTGTAAAAATAAAGTTTTTCAGCTCTAATGTTATCTTCTTTTAAATTGTTACACAATTTTCGCAATTATTTAAATATCTTCATCGAGTTTTAAAAGAGTGTTTAACTATCTTAGTATAAATATAGCAGCTCAGTTGGAACTATCCCCAACATGCTTCTATAAATATACGCGTGAATATTAATATATTAATGTATCATACTAGCGCATTTATCTTTGATTTGTTCCGTCAATGAAAGGATCTACAACTTTTTAATTAGTTTGAACGCCTCAAGCTAAGCACGATCTGGATACACATAGAGCCGAAACTATTTACTTTCACACACATCATCTCCGTAAACCATAAAAACATAATTTTGATACTAAGAAAGTCGAATGAATGAAGTCTAAAAGAAAATAAGCCTTTTTGAATAAAGAAAGATAAAGTTGTAGTGCCTCTTTTATAAATTTATACGTTTCATTGAACGTCGCTGCATCTCGACTTATTTAAACAACATATTGAACTCGTCTAAAAGAGAAAAACTTTTAAAAAGAAACAAATGCAATCCGAAACTTGTTGGCATAGTATCGAAGTGCTCAACGTTTATTGCAAACAGAGGCTGAAGATAATGTTAGGCATTATTCACGCGCTTTTTCTAATCTTTTGTTTTATTAGCGTTAGTTGTTTATAAGACCAATAACTGATAATCAATAACCAATAAGCAATAACAATAACCAGTGACTAATCCTGGTTCTCGTTAAAATAACAGCTTCTAACCGTATCACGATTAAATGCCAATATTTCGACGCAACTGGGTAATTACACGAGTTATATGTGTATGTATGTATGATATTTAAAAAATACGAGGCCATAACATACCGGCTTCTTGAATAAAAACTTGGACTGCAATGCTAACACGAAGTACAGTAAAAATAGCCTCAGGGAGTAGGCGTAAGTGGACCAGTCGCTATCATCGATGTATCGGACGTTTCTTGGGTCCGTGCAATTCGTCTCGTAGATGGCCGCCAAGCCAAAGTACCGGGCCCAGGTGCCGTTCACGGGCAGGGACTGCTGGGACCACTGGTTCTGATAGGACAGCAGCACGAAGATGTGCACGGTGACGACGACCATGAGGATGCGGCAGATAACGGCGAAACCATGACGCAGCTCTCGATGGAAGGCCCACCAGGTCGCCGAGCCGATAAACGCGACAAAATACAAAGCGCCCTCGACCGAGGGTTTCAGAGAAGCGGTGCAGCAAAGGGTCGCTAAAACGATGTACGTGCCGATATTCCCCAGGAAATTGATTATCTACGTAATGGCAAATAGAGTTTTTGTTTACTCCATCTTCCAGATATCAAAGGTGGCGATAAGAGCGCACCTGAGCGATTATCACTTTTCTTAACTTAACTACCAATTATTCGCTCGGTTTGCCGAATTTACACTTTTCAATTTTTAAATATTCTAGGTAATACTTTTTATCTTTATTTGCTTTAAATATGTAAATATTTTTGGATCTTTTCAAAACTCATAAAAAATCGCGATTGCAAAAGTATTTCATTCGCGGATCACTGAGATTCTGCTTGAAATCATTATTTTGTTATTTTTAAAACATTTGAAAATACGACTATAATTATAAATAAATCTTCTATTTTTGTATGATTATAAAAATTGATACGATAAAATTATAATTTATCGAAATGGTGCAAATTTCGAAAAGCTTGTAATAAAATTTTAAGCACATTTTTGCAATCTAAGATTTGGCATTTCAAGCCCATTTTTTACATTAAGAAATGACACATATTTTTTAATTACATTTTTTAATTATATTGTTTTCTGCAAAAGTAAATTTTGATATGTTATTTTATAAGTATTTTCTTAAGAATCGATTATCAAGTCTGCATGTATTAAAACATTTTAATTAAAAATGTTTACTATACCTAACAATTATAAATAAAATAATAAATATTATAGTTTATATACCATTTACATAAGAGTTTTTGAGAATAAGATTTATCAGTGATTTTTGATTTTTAGAAAAAGTTTCTTAAGTAAAGCTGCCAGAGCCAAATGTTTGAGTCCAAAGTGGAAATAATTTATACACGGTGACAATAATTAATTAACATTTGTTGCTTAAAATGAGACAAAGATATTAATATTGAAATGTATTTTGCCCATTAAAGAATACGTGAAAACCTTTGATTTTATTAATGTTTTTATTAATGCAAGCGTAATTTTTTTTTACTCCATAAAACTAAACAAGTTAAATTTTCTCTCTTGTCAATTAAAATTCTCAGCAACATAAATAGTTATATTTGAAAAAATAACTATAACAGTGTGTCGACCGATCGCACGACTTTAATTATAAACTAATATCGAATTTGGATGTCCAAATGGGCGATCTAAAAATTATTTCCGACTGAATATCATTTTTAAATAATTGACGCGTGTTTGTTTTTTACCCTCGTTCTTTCCACGCGTGAACTAAGTAAATGATTTCAATTTTCAGTGTGTTCCTCGAAAAAGAATTCTTATATATTTTTCGAGAAAAAAGACATTGAATAGTATACAATGAGCGGTATATTATTTCTAATAAATGTATTAATCGTTAAAAACCTTTGAAGATCTCTCCTTAGACTTCTTTTCCATCCGTCGCAAAGAACTATTATCTTCATCTCTGACTGTAGGGTTGGTAATATTACGGCATACGCAATAAACAAATATACTCGAGGGTAAAATTATAATTTCTGGAACGAGCCAAAAACTTAATTCCCATACTGATGCCTCATCTAGCCGCACTAGACCAATATGCCTCAAAAGTTTTTCCACGAACTCGCCTGAGAAGTAATATCAAATTAATTTTAAAAACACGACAGACACTTAATCGTTAAATTTATTAATTAATTAATTTCATGTATCGCGAAGAAATAATAAAGCCATAAAAATGAAAATCTCGTGGACGATATTTACAGTTTTTTAAAAAGTGCCCGTACGGCGGCAGACTCAGAAGAACAATGTGAAAGGCCAATTGCGTGACGGAGATGAGGAAGCTGAGGCCTATGCTGGTCTTCAGGAAATGACCGGTGCGCCCGCTCATCGAGGTGTAGGTCGGCACCGGCACCAGTGGACACATCAGTGCCAATGCCAAGTAAACCAGCGACAACCCGACAGGCCTCCATAGTGTACCTATAATTCGGAGAAATAACTTTAATTCGCAGCTTCCGTGGCGCTCGGACGACCGTCTCCACTCCATCGATGGATTCTCTTTTCGCAACTTCATATGGAATATTTAAATTTATGTTAAAAGCGAGATAAGTTTCGCAGTCGGTCGTTTCTCGAAGGAATAATCGAGGCAATTCTCCGAATAAATTATCTGTCACGGTCACATCCGTCCTTGCAAAATTCCAACTAGAATTAATCGAGAATTTCACTCTTTGGTTCGGGAATCTTTACTCGATTGCATAATTTTAATTAAAAGGTCCACGAGCTAACTCTATAAGTTTGCGAGATGCAAAATTGCAATCCTTATTTGTCTGTAAAAAGTGTATAATTGCAGGAATTGTGAAGTACAAGCTTTTAAAGGGGGTTCGGGTGATTTCAGTGGTATATTAAGAAGAAAATCAATCTTCGCGAACGCTCGCACTAAGTAGAAAAATATACGGGACGTACGACATAACGAGATAATAATGTTACGCAGGAACACAGAAAACAGCGTGTGAATCATTAACGAATAAGTAGTAGCGAGCATTGTTTAATATTAGTGGGATAGTGGAATGATACAAGCGCTTCGGTGCGAATGGTTATAGCCCACTTTTAGTATCAGACTAGAGGGAGATACAAGAGATTGGGAACGTCTCTCGGGCGGCGCTTTTAGGGCATGAAATGAAGAAAGCAAGCAGGAGTGACGAAATTACACGCGTGCTTTTCCAGCGATAGATAAAACAAAACAGTGCCGCCGTTTATCCGTGCCCCTTCCACCCCCCTCTACTAACGAAAGTGACTCGCATCTGTACACGCGGTGGTGCGTGTGCGACGTGCCTCCTTGCACACTCCATCAACTCTCGAGGGAAACTTCTTTCGACCTTTTAATATTAAATTTTCACTTCGGATCTCTTTCGCGCTGAAAGCTACAATTACGTTAAGCGAATTTAATCTTGTAAAAATAATATTTTACTACTCCTCGGAGCTTACGGGATTGATAGAAAATAAACTTGATTTACGGCGATGAAATTATCGCACCGATGATACTGGGAAACGCTTGAATTGATCAGACGATTGCATAATGATTACGTAAATATTTGCGATTTGTGCGCGAGTAAGCCGTTGAAACAATTTTTATTAAATATTTTTAACAGTTGCATCGCGAGATTCCAAGTGTTTGAGCAACGTGAAATATTTCATCGAGGAGGGCGACACGGATTTTTGTCCGCAGCTTGCAGCAACAAGTCTAAATTTAGGAAAACTCTGCTTCTTCTGACTTTCAATTTTAGATCATTTTTCAACCACAACTATAGTATTTGTACCATTGTTTTTTTTTTTATCCAAACTTCGCTCGCAAATGCTGTCTCTCATGATAACTAATTCGCACGATAATAATAATTATACTTTTTTATTTACATTTAACGATTATCTACTGCTCGCGTCAGTTGCTCGTGCTAGTTAATCGCGCTAGTTGCTCGCGCACCAATTGTTTTAGATTCGTGCTTAAAAATTTTAGATTAAAACTTTAGATTTCTCGCTGTGATTTAGTTTTTATTAAATTACCCAAATGAAAGTGCGTGCAACTCGAACCTATTCAAGCGTTAATCACCTAAAAAAACCTTCTCCGATTTCGGTCCTTGTGTTTCTGTTAGTGAATAGTAAACCGCGTTATACTGTTATGGCATGTAGGTTACTTTAACAGATACGATAAGAAATTATGACTCGAGCGCTTGACGGACGATTAGTCGACTACAAACATATAGAAGTAGCCTTATATTCACTTTAAAACAATGTGCGTCCTATCATTTCATTTACGCGGAAAAGGCACTAATCTCCCTTGTAGGATTACGGAAATTTGTGTAAAACGTGTTTCCATACACTAGCATTAGTGTCGAAAACAACCTTCCAAAGCCTGAACGTATCATCAAGGCTTTAATATTACAATTTTTATCGAATTTAATTACCACTTTATAAATTAAACAAAAGCATTAGACTTGTAAAAAATTATTTTTATATTTGATAAGACGTGTTTTGGGTGTTCGTTGAGAAAAAATTTCTGTCAAATAAAAAAATTTAAATAAGTTGTATGAAAAATAAATAATTCAACTGTAAATCCGTACAACTCGAATGATTCTGATGAGACGTTTAACTTACATCCTACGAGAATAACAGGAAAGAAAATCCTGATTAAGGCCACGTTCAACCAATATTTTGTCATAGTTTATGACTGTCTGCCGGCCAATCCTGCAACAAGAAAAGATTTTTAAATTTTCGATTGCGTGCTTAATAAAAATATTAGTAAAGTAACTGTATAAATATGATGTAGAAATAATGAGATTTTTCATAGCGTGGATAAACATGAGATACTACGCTTTACTCCACAAAGACAATAAATTCTAATTGCCATTGGACAAACAATTTGAAATTTTTTTATTTTTAAAGGTAAAGCAAGACGACGGAATGACGGAATAGGTTCGTCGAATATTTCGATCTATTCCTGAGACTACGATAAACGCGTGCACAAAATATTTTATGTCAACTTATTATGTTAATCTTTTTGTCAACATTATTTTTACACTTATCTATACGTGTAATAAATAAAGGTAAAACATACGTATAGAAAAAGGCAACACGTGTAAATAATTTTGAATTCTCTTAGTAGGCATAAATAAATGAAAATTATTATCACTTCCCACATACTTATGCGCGGGAATAAAATAAATTTTTATTTCGTCACCTCGATTGTGTGAACCAACTTAAGCCGAACATGAGACCATTGGTTTAAGCAGAGCTACATATAAAATTCCCTATGGGAACAACATAAAATATTATATTTCTGGTGCGATGCCGAGACATCTAACAAATATAAGCTGCGAGTGGAATTAGACTAGATAATTAAACTGAAATAATATTGAGAAAACGCAAACCGTTATATTTACCAGTAAAATGGAAGAGGTCGTATTACTGTAGGAAAGAAATACAAGCTCGCGTGTAATAAGTCAACGTCCAAGTGCTTTAAAATGAAACGCACACGATATAAAATGTTGAAGAGCAGACAAACGCAAAGTATTACATTGTACATCGATAGCGGAATTTTAAAGGTTTGGGTAAAGAGAGTCAATAAAGAATTTTGTACTTTCAAACCGACGTAGCGTCGAGTCACGAACAAGAATATTTGGAGAATAATAAATGAACAATGAAAAATGAAAAAGGATCAAGATCTTGCAAGGTAAGAGTGCACAGAGGACTGCTTCGATTTCATATTGTTGCAATCTGTAAAACCTAACGATCGAATAATTAAGAAAATCGGAATCGTAGAATTTTCTCATTTTCGCGATGAAATATATTATCCGCGATAGGTAAACTTGCGCGAAGCGAATGATACGATTTGGAAGAATAACTCCCCTTGGGCCGACGTATGATTTGGGAATTTCGATGACGCATAAGTTTTCACTATAATTATTATAGTCTAATTAACAAGCACAAAAGGGCAAAAGAGAAGAGCTCGATCGAATCTTCGGTAGCTCGGTTATTGTCATCAACATTACTAGTCATATTTGATTATAAGTTAAATTGACGACAAATAATTGTATCCGCATCATTCAGAAATGATTAAGAATGTTTCGAGTGGATATCCTATTTCAAAGTATTTCAAAGTAATTTTAATTATCATAGAATTATTTATTATTATTGAGAGGGTCAAGCATTTAATAGAGTATTTCCTCTTTTGAATTATCAGAAATTCTAGTGCAATAAAAGAGAATCGAAAAAAATCAATGGCATCGTATAGTTATTTAATACAAGCTCACATCTTTCGATTATTCGACTTCGACCAGTAATCCGGTTTCTTTCCATGGGGAAATTTCGGACAATCGATGTGTTCCAGTTTCTACTAACTGACAATGATCCGACCAATCCCATCCTGTTTAGTCGAATGAAAAAATCTATTTTCTCCGACAAGAGCGCTGAGCGAAAACTACACGTTTCGCTATACATCTATCGCTATCAATTCCAGTAAATATCAGTTCCATTATTAAAACATTATTGCACTTATATTTGTTTGCACAAATAATTACTAATTAATTGTTAAATTAATAATTAATTAATTAATTACTAAATAATTAATTGCATGTATTTAATGATAGTGTAAATAAATAACGAGTTATCGACATTAAAGATCTAAAGATAAACGTATAAAATTCTATCGTTTATGATTGAGTAATATTTTTTAAGTATTCTAAAGATTTTATTTATCGAAGGGCCACATTAATGGAACTAAACATTACACAGGATCGATTGTATTTTATGAAAAAGATCGTAAAATAATATATCTGTAATTAAAGTTGTGCTACACGCTGCATATGTTTGAGTTTTATATTGTCCAATGAATAGCATTGGAAAGTTTCCTCTATTTTTTAAGAAAAAAATTGAGCTGACCCTTTTACGTTTTTAATACGAATTCAATAAAAAGTAAAAATCTAATAAAATTGTAAAAAATAAAATTGTAACTAATAACTTTTTTAAATAACATCAAACTTAATCATTAAAGTTCGGAGCACATTAATTTTTCATTACACGTTTCAATACACATATGCACGTACTGTTAAAAAGAAACAATTTGAAAGCGATTATAACTTATCAACAGATGCATTTAAAGAAATTAGAATCTAATAAATCTAAAATTCTTTTTATTGTTAAGAACTGAAAAGCATTTATTAATAATAGTTATATTTGTTGTCATAAAAATACATTAAACCTCGGGTAAAGTAAAAAATTTAAGTATAAATCAAATTAAAAATGCTTTTTCGACTGGGATGCGTAAATCTAATTAATGGCAATCGATACGGGACATGCTTTCTAAATAATCTAAATTAAACGTTTCGAAGAAATCGTAAATAAAACTTCGATGGTGTGTTTATAAGTAATAAAATTTTAATTTATCGCATTTAATCACATAAACTTATCGACATTTAATTTAGTGAAACTTAATACATTCCGATTTGCTCTTATCACGTTTTTATGAAACAATAGTTTATCGTACATCAACATAATGTTTTACCCGTGAGATGAATATATCATTAACGATCTACATGCAGTAATACAACTGGCGTTAAAATTTGACATTGCATTTCGTATGAAAACGTAAATAAGAGTATCTCGTGCTTGTCAAATTTTGGTATTTGCTAAGTTGTATGCCCACAAATCGTTGAATTTAACGAAATTCTTATTCTGATTTTCAATGATTAATAACGATGAAATATTGTACACCGAAGTAAGCATCGTATTTAGTTACAAGTAATAATTTCTGGGTTTGAAAATTAACAATTAATAATTACACCAATTGGACAAAAGTGTCGAAATTTGATTTGACTTACGTATTGTATACGGTGTTAAAGCAATAATGTCACCGGAGTCACAATTAAGAGAGATAAGTTTAAATATTTACTTCTAAGGATTACAGTTTTATTTATACGTTATGACGATTTAAGACGCAGGTAAAGTAATGCTTATTACCTTTGGAGTATTAGTCATATTGTGTATTGATACAAAGATTATACTTTCTAATATTTATTCAGAGCTCTAAATTACCTTGACGTTCACATTCACACGATGACTTTACTATTCTAATAGCCTGTTCATTTATGGCAAAATCGTCAAAACCTTTCTCAGTCGTTAAAATGCCATAAGAGTTATCTATGTGATTCCGACTATTGTTCAAGGTATTGCATTCACGGTAACGATGAAGATGTCGGCGCCACACGGAATATTGATGTTTTCATTAAAAAAACTATACTCCGTAATCTGCCGCAGCTGTTGTTTCTCCAGCAGTTGCCCATGCACACGCGTGCAGCACATGTATGCATCTGTAGCGTCCGCAACGGTCTGCTCGCACACAAAGCCGCGCTTCAGCGGTAAAGACATCGCTCTTAATTAGCGTACAACTCAAAGTTGCATGACCAATGCGAAAGAAAAACAACGAAGCTCGGCGTAATTGCAACGCAACGAAAAATATTAAACGAATTAGAATTAAGCACCATCTCTCACTACCTTCTTACGCACGTTCCTCTTTCTAAGTTTTTCAACAAATTTCATAAAAAATGCGGCGTATAATTTTCTGCGTTAAGATATTTTATAAACGATTCATTGTTTAAATTAAAAACACGGTAAAATGAGGACATGTTTGCTGTAAGATAGTAATTGGCAACTATATGCATCTTCAAGGATCGCTACTTATTCTAATGAAGAAATTAATGATATGACACTAATGCGAATGCATAAAATATTGTTTTAACATTTTTAATTAAAAAAAAATTCTTAACAAGGAAAATTTTCCAATAATAATAAAGCTCATAATCTTTTACGATTATTCATTAACGAGTGAATCCACTCATTAGTTATTATTTACAATATTTTTAAAAAAAAGTTTGTGCCAATACCTATATCATTTTTTATTCACTTTATAAAAATATTATTTGTATTTGCTGCTTCAATAGAGGCATATAAGCATGACATAAAAGTGCTGTGAAAGTGTGCCAAGTGCAATGAGAAATTTTAATGATTTGTTAACGCCCAAATATTACTGTTGGAAATGTAATCTTAAGATATGTATTTGACCATAGCCCTAATAACTTTACGGTAGGGCCATAAATAATAGACACAGTCGAAACCTTTCTCGCGATGATACTTGACTAAAAAGCAAACAAAATTCAATGGTATTTATGCGTAATATGACACGCATAAACACCATGTGCTGCTTAAGTATAGCTAGAATATTTAGCGTAGGTAAGAAATGCATATATACCGTCGTCGGCATTTGCAAAGACAACAAGTTTGTGTCTAGTACAACTATATTTTTTCACTTATATTTAATAAATAGTTGTTTTAACAAAATACCCGCGGAGTTTTTATTTCAACTATTACATAGGAGATAAACGATGTGCAGTGGAAGTTTTGACGTCTGAAAATGTACAAGCAGATTTTAAAGAATTTGAGACGAGGAAAAATTTTGGTTTAAGATATTTTATCCGTTATTTTAAAAGTGATGCCAAAAAGAAGCTTCGCGAATATCTAATACGTTTAACAAACTTCAAGAATTGAATATTGAATTTTTAATTATCATCTGCATCGACCGCAAAGCTTTTAATAAAAAAGCATTTTATCCATTGCAATTTCCAGATTGAACTCTAACTTAGAAATTTAAAGGACAATAGGGAAAACACTGAATTAATAACATTTTCAACGCTAACATACATTATCTATTAGATTCAAATTAAAAGTATTAATATTTATCGTTAACATAACTATCTGTAGTTGAAACATATAGAATCAATCAATTTTAACTGTTTATTGAAAAAGTGTTTAGTCCTAAATAGATAATTATTCTATTATGATATTCGACTAATTGATCTATTTTACATTAATTTTTCCATCTATCGACATTATTAAAAGAGTAATAATAAATTAAATGTATACGCAGCTTTAATATCTTACTAATTTGTTCCAAATACCTTGTCTCCGCCACTTTTAAGAATAGACAAAATGACAGTAATAGAAACAACTACTCAAAAACCAAATCATTTTTAGAACTAACGACGTTACCTAAATCAAATTTCAAGACGACTTTTTGCTTTGATGTTGCTATTAATTCGCAAGTTAGTTTTATAAAAGTGACACGATAAATTTCAAAAACTAATGATATTGCATAAAAATACGGTTTTAATCGTGAAGAAACATATTTTTTATCGAATACCATGTTCGTTTCAACGATGAAACTAATCTAAAATGTTGAATTAGATTTCAAGATTTCATGGTTTGCTATTAATATTTATGGTTTGCTAAGCAACATTAGTGCAATATAATGATTAGCGTTTTCTTCATTAAAAAGGAAAGATTTAAAGCGACGATTACACGTGCACATATAATATAGATAAACTGCAAGGGCGGGTATACGGTGTCACACCCCTGTGGTGTAGAATTCATTATCCTTAGTCCCTGTGATAAATATCGAAGATCTGCGTCTGCTTGAGTTTTCTTGTTACAGTCATCGGCATCTGCACACGCGTGCGAGTCTATTGCATGCACAGGTAAAACGAAAGGGTTAATTAAAGCCTTATTGCAATGAGTAAATATGTATGTCGAACATGATTGGATCATTATTTTGTATCATAAGCTTGCCTATTTATCAGATTAATTTTATTCATGTGTGCAGTTAGATTCGCTAAGCATGATAATGTTTTAGATACGCGAAATTCTTTTTTTCTAATTTCATTCAATGTTTACTACGTAATTGGAAATTAAATTTGAAACTTGTGTTTCAGTCTACATCTGTATGATTGCATGATTTCTTCAGCAGCTGATAACATAAAAGACAACGCGCATAAAAGTTATAAAATTCAGATTTCCCATCATTTTTATATAAATCTCAATTTCATTAATATTCAATAGGTAATGTTTTTGTAACTCCATGTCCGTAGGAATTGTTGAAAAATATTAATTTCAAATAGTTATCTGTCAAAAGGAATATAAATACGTAAAAAGTTATTTAAAACTATACTATATACATATATATCAGGTGTGCACCTCTTAATTCAAGTATTAAATTCTTAAGACTCGTGTCTGGATCAAGTGCTCTTGTGTTTGTCGAGAACAATGACAACGTGCTTAACAATTTTTCTCAGCATTTATAAAAACAAATATTAATTTTTCGCAATTTATCATCACCTAAAATAATGTGAAAATACGTAGTATTAGCTCAATGGAGGTGGTCACTCGGGACATTTTTCGCCCGTAACAACGTATATCAACTTAATGTTACAATAATAAATTATGTTTTGTAACATTTGTTTATACAGAAGTATGCTACTTTGCTAGTTGTTTACTGCAGATTAAAATATTAAAATACGTTCATTGCTTAACTTATATGCGAGAGTCTGTATGAGAAGAGTGATTAAAAGAATTTAATGCAATCATAGTATTGTATTATATGTCAATAGCAAAATATCATCGTTCCTTCATATTTTAATGCGAATTTTGTAGACCGGCACGTTTTACGGGTGCAAACATCAAAAGTCCGTGCAGATACGCAAGGTTTTGAGTAGATTTTTTCACATTTAATGCCGTAGATTATGATTTACCGCGTCATAGTCGGTGCATCGAAGATTGTTTGTACTTTAGAATATCCATGAAGTTCATTTAGCTTTTAAAGTGCAAACGGAAATTATTATTAGACACTTTACACGTGGTTGAATAACGAATATAAAAGTCTGTACTTTTTGCATGTAAAAATATAGGAAAAATAGTAACGAGCAGTTTTTCTGTACAATTCTAATATTATTTTTTGTCGCTTTTGCGAAATTTTGTATTACCTTTAAAGTCGTTAATGAAATAATTTGTTTTTATTTATCGTACAGAATTACAAATTGAGACTATAATAATTCTTGTGGAACAATTAAGTTCCGATATTAGGAACATTTTATTAGAATCTGAAGAAGCAAAACGAGTATTCACGCTGATCGATAACCACCGATTGATTTATACGTGAATCAACTTAAGATTTTGAGGTACAATTGAAATAATATTATGGATAGCATTGATTTGTAACAGTGATTGAACAAATTGTATCAATTAGCTCTCGGGACCTTCTTTCTAAGTGTCTTTTTCACATCGAGAAATGTATAAGAGACGGAATTTATTTTAAGACCTAAGAGGGACTCGTTATGAGTTTACATCAAATGAATTTTAGCCGAACTTTTATGTTGATACTTATTAACCGAGTTAAATAAAATTTGCAAACTATTCTCGAATAATTTTTAAGATTGTTATTCTTCTTACAAATATTCAGAAATGAAGCAACCCGTTTAATAATTCACGATTTTAAACTATCGATGAGCAAGTATAAATGTATAAAGATGTATAAGTTAGTGCAAAATAAATAAATGCATAAAAAATCGGCTTTGATCACGCGAGATAAATTGAAGAAGAAATAAAAATGTTGCAATATTTGCATTGAGAAGGTTGCGTGTTTCTGAGTACCGTAAAAGCATTAAGATCGATAAAGTAAGTACGGAAACATATTAGGAACTACGTCATAAAATGGTAAAATACAAGAATCACAATTAATGCAAATAAACGTATGCATTTATTATTTATCCGTTTGCTATTAATTAAACATATTTTGCTGTTGTCAAAAACACTTTCATTAGTGTTGCCAAGTATTTATTTTTATAAATATGTTATCAGAGAAAGTCAAAACAGAGCAAATAGAAAATTATGCATTTTTTTTTTTATATACCTTATTTAAATTACTAGCCTAATTCTCATTACACTTTCATAAAACAGGTGTAAAAAAATATACAAAAAATGTGAAGACTATTTGTATTCAATTTTCATATCGATAGAAAAATTACTAAGTTAATTCGACAAAAACAAATTTTTCAGCTTTCGTTAATATTAATTACTCAAAAGGGAAATAAAACATAAATACACTTATTGACAATAATAATTATTTAACTAAAATGTACACGAGCTGTAAATCGTTGCAAATATATTATTATTTTTGTAACAAGAAAGTTTATATGTAAAACTTATATTTCAAGTAAATCTAAATAAATATGTAAGTACGTACATATTGATGTAAAAACATGTATTGATAAAATACTACGTCTACGTCCATCTACGAATAAATCCGCAAAGTCAAAACTTCAATTTCGATGCAAAGTATCGAAAGGAAATTCACCGGATCAGTATTCCGTTAATAACACCCTATTAAATATAAATTGGAGTATAGAAAAAAATAAAATGGAACTAATTAATCTATTTCCAGCAATATCATTTTCAATAATAAAGAGTAATCCAAAATTATGTCTTTTTCTATCAAACTCTTCTACTTTTCAAGCTTTTACTCACGAAATAATAATAAACTTTCAATTTTTTAATTTTCGAGCTGAGCGCCAAAATATTAAAAGAGTGATCGACGATTTTAAAAAAATCCGTAATAATATTAGCGCGTATTTGATCAGCAGCGTGCAGCAGCATTTAATTATTCGCAGAGAACGACTAAGCACGACGCTTACTTTTTCGATGCACTTGTAAACTTGACGAAAGTTCATCAGCTGGTCAAGATAAATGACGTCGGGCATACGCAACGACACGAACATATAGAAGGAAGAACGCGTGCGAAGAGGAAGGGAAAACAGCCAGGGCTGCTCACCTGGATCGTCGCAGACCTAAGTGCGAGCGCTCACTGCATTCCGGACTTGTGACACTACTGCTGCTATTGTTGATATTGTCGATGACGATGATGTTGCTGGTATCGCTCGTCGGCAGTACCACCGAAGTACTCTGGCGGTAACACATGCGCTCGCAACCACTTGTCGCGAAGTATTCGCCTACAGGCACTGCAGTTGCACGGACGTATTTGCGTACACGAACGGATGGTGGAAAGTACCAGCTCCCGCTAATTTAATAAGTCTGTCATAACCTCTTCGCCATGATCTCCGGTGACGCTCACTTATCTTTGAGAATTAACTCTCGCCCACTTCTCGCCGAAACGAGGAGCTAAGAGCGGCTACACAGCTAAAACAAGAGAACGATAGAGTGTGTATGCGCGCGCGTGTGCGTGCGTCTGCAACGCAACTAACCTGCCAACTCCGTCGGTCGAGACTGAAAGTGACTGAAATATCGCACTCTGCACTCCTCAGCCGGCTTATTCAATTCTCTGCGCCGACGCCGACGCCGACGCCGACGCCACGTACCGCCGTGCCGACTCGTGTGCGTATACGTGTGCGCGGGTTAAGGCTGGCCGCGCGAACACACGCTCGCGAGTCGCGTGTGTGTGGCGTGTGTAGCGTGTGTCGGCGGCTGCCGGTGTTTCCGACGCTTCGAGATTCGTGACAATGCGCGTGACGGCAAGGATTACGGTTCGGGTTGAAGGTTCGCTATTGTATTACAGTGCAAGCAGAATTAGCTGGTCGTGAACCGTAACGTTTGCTGTTGCTCATTTTTCGTTTAAAATTGTACCCCAATGGGGCGGTGACTTTCCATTTCACTTGTGCCAAGTTTTCCGATGAGAAGAAGCCGTCATTATTCGTGCTCCCGATTTTCTTTGATAATCAAAAAACCTGATAGCTGCATTTTAAATATTATTAATAACAAATTGCGTGATTTTATTGTGCGTCCATATTGTGCGCGAGACGGAAACTGCGTATCTCGTTAGGTACAAGTGTTCATGCACGATAAAATTTGATAAAGATGATAAATTTTGTTTTCTTGCTTTAGTATCTGCAGATTTGAACGAGAAAAGTGATTACATTGAAATAAAAATCCTAACACTAATGCCAATTACTGAAAATTGTGCTTTAAACCGCTGCGTGCTATTTTTTAATTTTCGTATCAAAGTACTTCGGATAGAAAATTTAATCCTGAGAAAAATAACAGACGAGCGCTCATTTTAATTGCACGCTTGTGCCTTTTTGTGTTAATGATAAAGCAAATTTCGATTTAACTATTTTAAGCCCAACTCTTAATAATTACTGAATTCAAGTTTTATGTCAGCCTGTGTATTGCGAAAATAAGAAGATAAATAATTCAAACTTTTTACCTCCAATAAATACAATAAGTTTATATCACTCGCATATCCGTTACCTAATAAATTCTTCTCGCAATCACCTTCGTTGCCGTATGATCCATATTTTATACTTAATTTAAATTTGAACTCCTCACTACTGATATTAATGATAACCGAAAATTTTAATAAACATATTTATAAACATATCGTATTCTATAATGAGTATTAAAAAAGTGCTTTTACATAAAGAATTTAGTTTACGTAAATAGATCTATAAAGTTTATTGATGTTGAATCTTCCACCCGATGTGCAATTATTAGTGTTCGATGAAATTTACGATGGATAAAATAATCGATTTATCTTACGTTAATATTTATGAAAAAAATTTAATCAAACAATTACTCTAAATAAATTATTAATTATTCAAATTTTTAAAAATGAATATATCTAAGAAATATTATTAAAATATTTAAAATAAAGGAAATATTTTTCTTTTAAATTAAAAGACACTTTCACACCACAATCTGCATCGAATCATAGACAGTGACTGATCGTTAAATTATAACATGTGTCTTGGGATTCAAAATATGAAAATAATAGAAAATCGATAAAAAAAACCTCCCGAATTATTTTCGATAAATATTTAATTATTTTAAGAAACTTCATAATTTTAATCTCGTTTTGTTTTCTCGTTTTTGTGTTCTCATTGAAAATTACGTTTAACAAATAGCGAAATAATTAATGTTATATTTAATATTATTTACGCAAACATATTTTTTGAAAATTTGTTAGAAAAATATTCTCGCAATCTCAGTCGACTGGTCATTTTGTTTTGTTTTCAAATAATTTGGTTCTTCATAAGTATATTGAACAATAAATGACACATGTAGTAGTTTTGCACAAAAAAAGATTTCCCGGTCCAATGAATATCGGTTTATAAATCAGCTATGCGGAATAAGACATTATATTATAGACATTTAAAAGCTGGTGATAATAGAATTTCACTTTAAAAATTTTTATCAATGGAGTATCCGAGGACAGTTGTATACCAGTTATAATGTTAAGCTGAGCAACTAAAAATACAATAGTTTCATTAACCAAAAAACAATGGTTCAGATTTATCGAACATTTGTTTGCTTAATACTATTGATAGCATAAGTATAATTATGAAAATACATTTTATGGCCTCTATTTAGTAGTCTATTTAATATTGCTACATACATAACGTGTGTCGTAATTCATCCGCAGATTATTTTACCAACTCTACATATTTTAATTATACAGAATTTATGATTCTAGTTCTACTAGATAAAAATAAACTTACTCTTTAAAATAAAACATAAGTGATAATTAAAAAAACAGTGAAGTTTCATGTTGATTGTTTAATAAATAAACGATAAAACTTTTATCCATACATTGAATAATAACTAAAAAAAGTTAAATTCGTTCGATTATCTCATGAAGGAACTGAAAGGTCATTAATAAATCGAATAAATAACATTATTCAAGAAGTTCGTTAAATTTGCAATAATAAGAAATAGCTTCAATATTATCGTCAATTATCGTCAATAAATATTATTTTATAATTATAAAATTAGTTGTAAAGTTAAATAATATGCTTATTATCGATGAGCGTTACATTTACTAAGTTACAATTTTTATTTTTAAACTTATTACATACGTGTTCGTTACTATTGACAATGATAGTATTTTATTAATAATATAACAATAACGTTTATAATAAGCGTAGCGATATTCTCTATTATAAACATGTATAAAAATTATGTCGCTCAATTAAAACAGGCAGCATTATCATAAAATTAGAAGTACTATTAAATTAATTTTTTAAATTCATTTTTAATTTGTAGGAAAATTAATTTTTTAAGTCTTGGAACCAAATGGATTAATAGATTTTGCAATTTTCAACTGTTCAGGAATAATTGCATTTTTCAGTTTTCAAATTATAAATATGCATACTATTATGCGCTTGCATTTTGTATGCATTTTCAACGTTTAAATCACCGACGTATTAATAATCATAATTAAGTAAGCATAAAATACTGTAACTATTAATAGTTTTAAAAATTTATTCCTGTCGCTTCAAACAATTTTTCGTATTGATATCTGTTGTATATAACTTTTAAACTACATTTACTGAAAAGTATGCATTATAATTTCATTTAGTTTAAATAATTTCATCATTAACAATTAACCTCTTTATAAATTAATAACCATATAAATAATATAGTTATACAACTACTGGACAAATATATTTATTATTAGCATTGGTATTTGAAGGTAGCAACTATAAACAGCATCATATTATCTTTGTATCCAAAAGATTCTTGTATATATAACAACTTATCTCACAATAAGCATTTTTTTTCAATTTTATTTTAGTATGCATAAATAACTATTATTAAATAAAACTTATGAATTTTATTTAAAATTTATACTTTTTAATTTGTATATTTATTTGCATAAATTCCTGGGTGATTGAAGACTGTCAACTAATACTATAGTTATTACTATAACTACTTTTGAGCATCCATGTATTTAAGAACAGTATAATTTTGGATATAACAATATATTATTTTATTTCGACACGTCGAGAAATAATAAAAATGATGAAATGGAATTTAAGATATAAAAAAATACTAATATTGGCGATCGGTTCTTGAAGTAATAATCATCGCTTACATATTTTAAAAAATAACACGTCCGCAAAAATTAACGGAATTTCACAATTCCCGGTAATTATCATTAAAATCTTATAATTTTACTCATTTTGAAACACCATGTTAATAGATTTCTAAAAAGTCTGCAACCATTGCATTACTGTTATAAATTACTGTTATAACATTATATTATAAAATTAGTGTAAACGATTATCTTGGTACCTTGGAAGTACGATATTGTATTCGAATTTAATACTAAGCATTTCAAATATAATAGAAGAATCTGATCGTATCAGCAGACGGTGGTAGCTTTTTGCTTTTGTGGTTGCCTCGCTAACCTTGTGATGATAAAGAAGTTTTCTACTTTTAAAGTGAATAGAAAATGCATTTATAGTTTTAATCGTAGCTACGCACGCCCAACATAAATTTAATAAAAATACACGATCCGATTACTCAAGCATATATGCCGTTCAAAAATAATATATCGAGTATGAGTTCTGTATTTCCAATTACATTTCTTAGATTCAGTGATTATTTTTCATCACTTTCATTGTAATTTAAGATTAGCTTCTGATTCTATTGACTTTTAATAAAGAAAATATTCTTAAGTGAGTTAAATTGCAGTATAAAAATAAAGATACTTTAACACGATCATCCTTTTAAAGAATGTAAGCCTTAGTCTCTGTTGGTCTGCTCAAAACTATTGTATTAATAAATTAAGAGTTATTGCAATCGTACGTGAATATTTTACATAATCTCGTTTAACAAATAACCGATTATGAAACGAAATTTCATGGATTATATGAGAAATTTGGAAATCCAAGGAGTGTCGTGATTAAAAATTATAGATCAATTATTAACTCGTGTTATTTTTAAATTATTTAGACATCAACCTATTTGAGACGTATTTGAATAAATACAAATACGTACAATCAAATTTGATTCAAATTTAATTGATACGATTTGACGTGTTTATTTGAAAATTTGATAGAAAAGACAAAGCAGCGAACGTGAGATAATTTAATGGGAAATTTTCATTGACATTTTTTTACATTTCGCGTACAATTTCTGTGCAAATCATGGATTCGCAGTCGAGGTTAAGCTTATACTTACGTTTTTCATCAACTACAGATAATTTCGTTATTCAAACGTCCAATTGCTTGAGCATCCAGTGGAAAAAGCCAAGAACTGAGAAGCTAAAACTTAAAGGAATTGCAGTCGCTTTCAGCCATGCCCATAAACTGCGAATATAGAATACGACATTTGTTTTATGAGTAAGAAAACCGTAGATTTATTGAAAAGTTTACGTAATACATACAATGCAAATTCTGGAAAATACAATTATTAGGTTCATTAAGCTATTAATACACATTACAATGGTACTTGTATCTAATAGATTTATAGTTTCTACAATATTTACATTATATTTTCTACATAATTACACTTTGCGTAATGACTGGTACAATAATTTATGAAAATAAAAATTTGATCAGTCTTTTTCATACATTCATGTATGTGTCGATAATTTCCTACTCGTATATAGATATATATATATATATATATATGCATCGTAATTTTTATGGAATCAAAGAAAGATTTGCATTCGTTTACTATTGTGAAATTAATTACGCTACAGTTTTAGTTTTTGGAATTGATATTAGAAGCGAAACAAACATTCGTTGGTCAAATGCTATATCTATTTTGTATATTAAATTCAACACGTTTACAGAATAAGTGTCTTGTTCAAGAACGCATAATTAAATTAAAATAAGAAGCTATAATGTCATAATTCTAAATCAATGATGCAAAGTATGAAAATTATTCGATGCACATCAACTTTTGAAATCTCTACTAAATCTTATTTGGTATACATAGATTTTATAATATTTTCGAATTGAAACATTTATTAAACTAGTAAATGTAAAAATAAATTCAAGGTAAATTTACAACTATGAAAAATAGTGATATTTTTGAATAGAGATGAAAACAGAACATTTTCGTTTTGAAAAGAGTAAACTTTAAACCACAATTAATACGCAACAATCGTAGGTGCAGAGCGAACGTTCGATCATTGTCTTTCTTTTAGATTTTGTCGAAATACAAGCATTTTTTAACAAAAATTTTCTGTAATCAGTAGTAGCAAATTTACGTAATAAACCGTAAAAGCACTTGGTTTAAATATTCGCGCGCGCATGAGATTTGTTTTTAATCCAAATGCTGACGCTATTGAGAATGTGAAATACTTTTGCACCGGGTTTCGTCGAGAAAAAGAGGAGCGAGCAAATCGTGTATTATCGCGGCTGGTAACTCGAGATATCAACACATCTCTAGCTGGTACGTGTACATTCAACACTACGGAAAATTAAGCTAACACCAATGAGGGGAGGTTTAGCGAAGGTGTTCTATGTAGGTCAAATAATAATCTAGTGAATCTAAGCGCTAATAAATCACTGGAAGTAATTTGCGTGTATTCTGAATCCTTGATATTCACTCTACTGATGCTGTAACTCGGCAGCGCGTCAACCGCTGTTTGTCTTTGTCTTTCTGCGTAACGATATTTACCAAATTGCGTTCGGGTTATTATCAGATAAGAGCAAACATTAGATTGCGTCGTAATAAATGTCATACGCCATCAATAACGTTCATTAGGCATCGCTTAATTTATCTAGAGCTCACACCTCGGGAAATGTGCTGAATTGGAAAAATGCGAACGAGACGGCGTGGTTTTAGGAGGGAAATGGCGGTAACTCTCTAAATAATCTCGCGCATCTAAATTTCGTCGGTTAATTGCCGTCTATGCTATTTTGGAATAATACTCGATTGTGTCGTGTGGATAAATGAAAAGTCAAGTCTCAAAAGCATCGGTCCGAAGAATCTCTTACGTTATACTACCGTTAAAAACTGCTTGCAATATTAGCGGGTATTGTAATAATAAGAAGTGAAGGAAATAGGAATATTTTTTAAAATATTGTATAAAACTCATCTATTTTGTGATAACCCCATGAGAATGTTAACAATTGTAGCATGGATGATTAAATAGGTACACGTGATTATTAACTGATATGTGCGTAAGTGTATCACTAGCATAAGAATAAACTTCTTTATTTTTAAAAAAGCATTTACTCGTAAGGATTGTCGGTAACGACAAATGTGGAGGGGGTTGGAATTGTTCCGCTCTCGAGTATATAAACTGGCGTGGTAGGTTTATCACGTACATCCGTCTTCGTTTGCTCAATTTTGAAAATCACGTCCATTCCGTCCACCACCTAAAAAAATGTAATTGGTTCCTTTACTGGTATATGCAATACAATTCAGCTATTAATTATAAATATACTTTCACTTATTTATTTTTACTCATGATTGGCAACAATCAAACTTGCTTGTTAAAAATATCGACTAACCATAAATTGCATAGTATTGAAAATAAATATCATATTTTTCAACTTGGGTATTAACCGGGCCGCTTAATTTACTAAATTAAGTAGTTATAACTATTATTATTAATTTTATTTCACTGTTAATTATCACTTAAATAGTACAGATTAAAATTAAATGTTACAATAGTATAATGCGATAAAAATTATACGTTTTGTTTTGCAAATTCACCTAAATGAAAAACATTCTGTCCAACATTTTCACGCGCATGATGATTTTTGAAATTATTAACTTATAAAATAAAAAAATAAATAATAAATATATAAAACAAATTGTAATTGTTAAAAACGAAACTTAATTCATAAAATATATGGAAAGTTCGACTTGCGTTGATTGAAATCTCGAGTACTTTTTCCAAAATAGCACTTAAATTTTTATAAATTAATATTTCATTGTAAATAGATTGAGATTGTTTGAAAACATTGGTTAAAATATTTTTATAGTGGCATCTTTTTTATACATAGAACTTTTTTAAAATTATTATTTAAACGGCAAAATTAAACTGCTTCAATATTTATTCAATAATAATTAAGAGTAATTAATAAAAACTTATGAAAAACAACGCTAACGTATCAATCTATATAATGTTTTATGATCAAAGGTAAATGTGAAAACAAAAATTTAATCGATCAGCTTGAGATGTATCTATAAATAATTCTATTAATTAACATCTTAACCCTTGCTTCAGCGTACTTGGATTAAATAATCACACAGATATAAAATAAATCGAGCTACTCGTGCAAAATTATTTCTAACTTTGTTATTATTATTAATGGTTTAAGTACTTTAATGCATTTTCTAATAATTCTTATTAGCTAATTGCCTCTAACAATACGTCAAGAATAAAAATATTGGGCAAAAGGCTAAGAACTTAAAAATAAACTGTTTTCAAAAAACAAAAATCATTATTACTAATTTTCTCGATGGTGATACCATAAATGTATCATTTACATACAATTGCACATGATTTTAAGTAAATATCTTAATATGCCAAAAAGTATTACCGGATAATCTTATAAGAGACGTTTTTCTAAGTTTACTTTATGACAAATTCAACACTGTATTAATTAGATAAAAGCATTAAATTTCATCACACACGTGTAAATAAATATTTAGTATTTAAGCAGATCCTAGTAAAATTATAGGTAAAATAAAAAAATATTAGTAATTAAAAGGCTAAGAAATTTTGAATTCGTATCTTCGCGTGTTCTACTTAATATAAATGTGTTATAGAAGTTAATTATTATTTAGTTTTTTTCTGTGTTGCGTTGATAGATGTATGTGAATCAAGATTAAAATTTAAAACTATGTGAATTTAGCACCTCGATGTACTTACATGCTAAAAATTTAATAGCTATTTTTTATCTCATTACAATTTTAAAAAGATTAAAGCTCTTTTTATAAATTACATAACTCCAGGTCATACATTATACTATAAGTTTAAAATTTTTTTTTCAAGAAATAATATTATTTCAGCTTTTATAAAATCAAGATAATAATGAATTTTTTTAAACAAACGAACGGTGAACGTATAAAATTTAATCGTTTTTAAAAATTTCTCCATGTTACTAATGCTTATGCACATACGTACTTATAAAAGAATCCATATTTTCGTACGATATATATATATATAAACATA